>JAEUBA010000020.1:0-389821 GCA_018257865.1 Stereocaulon alpinum | reverse complement strand
GGGGGAGGAGGGGGTATATAGCCGTCCCGTAAGGGTTCGAGTTATTAGCGCTGATTAGTGGTATTTATTAGTGTCCGTAGTAGTACCGGATTTGGCTGTTCGGTGGTTTGCTGGTTGAGGATACGAGAAAGGGGGGAAGCCACATACACCGCCTAGGAGGCCTATACTCGTATGAAGAATCGGATAGTATAACATCCCGCCGGTCGTATTAGATAGTACTTACTTCTATCCTTATACACTTTACTTCAGGGGGGAGCCAACCCTTCAGCTTATAATTATGGTCATACGGCGCCGCTTACACCAAAGGCTCGCCTAGCCACTTAGATAGGGGCCGTCCTTTTCCAAAATACGCCTTCTAATTTATAACCCAGTATATCCTTCTCTTAGTCCTGTATACCCACAACCCCAGCCTTCCCCTAGGATAGACTGCGCGTCAGTCTTAACCAGTAGATACGCATCGAGCGCACGTAGATATTAGATTTTTCGAATTAACGGCTAGGCAGGTATTGCCTATACTCTTCACTCGTCAGGCTGAGATACTATACCTGATACCAATTCTTGCTGTCTAGTCTCGATCGTAGGGGAGGTATAATAGTCGTGGTGGAGTTAGGGTAGGTATTATCGCGTTGCCCGAAAAACTCTGCACGGAGTTCTCAGCAACCACGCGACGTCTCAATATCGTTCAACCTGCAATACATTAGGGGAGACATCTCAGCTCTAAATAGGTATTCAGGTTCGTAGCCAGCACCGCGTACAGGTATGTCTCCATCGCTGGCCTAATAAAGAATATAGTATATACTTAGGTGCTATTACCTAATTAATAGCCTTAGTAAAAATAGTAAAAATCTGGATTTTTATAGGTATTCTCTAGTATTATATAATTATAAATATATAGACGATCCTTTCGATTTAGATAAGTATAAAAGCTAGGATCTAGACCTTATTAACGCTAAGCTTAAAGTTAAGATAATAAGGCTAGCGAATTAGCTATTTTCTACCGCTAAGAGGATATTAGGAATAAGAGGCCTACGTTTAGAGGAGTCCTAGTATTATAATTTACTTAGTAAGGGCCTAAAATATACTAAGGAAGAAGAGGTCTGCTATATACTAGTAATATTATAGTTATAAGGCTACTACGTCCGTATTAGGGAGAAATATATTATTAAGGGCGATATAAGGTAGGTATAAGAGATCTAATACTTCTTCTTTTATAGAGACTTTTAAATTAAGATAGCTAGGTAATTCGCCTTAGGGTTTATTATAATTACCGACGTAACGTTTAATACTAGCGAGTAAGCCCTACCTCTCTTAGTATTAGTATATATTACTAATATACTAAGCAGCTTTCCGATCGCCTATATATATATTACCTTAGAGTCAGCTAACGCTTTCCTCTTTTTAAATAAGTATATAAGAGACCTCTTCTTCTATAATAATTACTAGGGGCTAGTAGTACTCCTAGGCGATTTTACCGCTAGGCTAATAGCAGCGATAGTAGAGTTAGGAATAGGAGTTAACTATAAGCTCTTAGCAGCGCGATTAGACGATCTAGGTAGTAAGTACTTCTTATAACTCTATAATTAGTACGCTGCTGAGGCTATTAAGAAGAGGTTAACTTAGGAAGGCTACCTATTAGAGGCTCGCAATAAGCTTATTAATAAGATATAGGTATAGATTCGCTTACCGTTGATTAATAATATTAATATTAATAGAGACACCCTCCTACGCCTACTTTATACTAAGGATTAGGAGTATATTAAAAGCTTTTACTAGCCTTAGGAATACTAATTTATTAAGGCGTATATACACTTATTACCTAACCTCAGTAGTACGTCCTCGCAGAGAGGTAAAAGTATATATCCTTAGGTTAAGAAGGTAACTAATTATTATATACCTATTACCACTTCTATTAAGCGGATCGTCTAGGTAGTAGCTGATATTAAGTTAATATATAAGAAGGAGTTACACCGCTAGAATACGCACCTTCTAAGGATAATTAACCTCAGTAGGGAGGCGTTCTTAAAGATCTCGCGTTATATTATATATAAAGCTATCGAGTTAGTACTCTAAGAGTAGAATACAGCGAAGAGGTAGGTTAGATAGGTAGAGATAGGGAATAAAGAAGCCCTTAACGTAGAATTATATAGATTAGTATACGATCTACCTAAGTAATATAGCTTACCCTATAAATATTAGCTATTCTTCTATATTCTAGGGGATATCCTAATACCGCTATTTCTTATATACCCTCGCTAGCTTAAGTAACCTCCGTAAGTAGTTATTAATTAGGTGATAATATTTAATACGTTAATTAAAGTCTTAGACTATTATAATATATCTAGTGTTAGTACTAATCCGGGTATAGGACCGTCTTATATATAGGCTTCTTCGCCGCCTCACCTACTAATACTAATATATAAGTATAAGAGATTTAGTAAAACTTTAGTCGAAAAGGCCCTCTTAGAGATATCCGACTTTCAGGAGAACCTCCCTAACGCATTTTTAAAGAAAACTTTTTATAAAAGACTTAGATAAATTTGTAAAGCACTTCTAGGAGATATAGGAATAGAAAAATCTACCTTAAGCGCTACTACTAACCGCCTTTACCTCTAAGAAGAAGGCGGATAATCTAAAGTATAAAAAGGGTAGTATATAGCGATATATATATACTAGACGCGAAGCTGCTAAGGCGGAGGAGAAGGAGTAGCGTTAACGCTATTATATAGTATTAATTAATACTATAAGATAGGCTAAATATAATAAAATTCGAATTATAGAGGCGTAGGTATAGGTAGCTAATTCTTAATTAGAATTAGCTAATATTAGCGGTAGAGAAACTATATAAAATAATAATACTAACAGCGCTAACGAGGTATAATATATAGGTATATAGCTTACTTATAACCCTCTACTTTCTAATAATAATATATAAGTCCTAGTAAGTATAGATAAAGGTAAAGGTTATAAGATCTTATCTTTTTTTAATTTAGACTTTAAGAATTTAGATCCTTTACTAACAGCACTAACAGTACCACTATTATTAGATAGTATTATAGTAAGATAGTTATAGTAGGTAATATTCTCCTAACTACTATCTTAGCACTAAATTCCTACCTCCTTAGCAGTAATAGGGACCCGCGGGGTAAGAGGTAAGGTGCGGAAGAAGTTAAAGAAGTTAGAGTCCTAGGAAGCGCAGGATAGTAGGAAGGCGGTAGAAAAGGTAGAAAGGAAGCTATAATAAGCTAAGGCGGCGGTAAGGCGGTATAAGAAGGAGGAGGAGGAGGAGGAGAAGGTTAGGCCTAGGAAGGATAATATCTCCTAATTAGCAGACCGCCTGCGTATATTATCTCTAATTAGTAGGGACGACTTAATAGACTTATAGATCCTACCTTCCTAAGCTACTAAATTACTATCTACTACCTACCGCCCCGCCCTATTTAGGATTCTAATAGTGAGTATAGATATAGCTGGGCGGCGGGGTTGCTAGGCGGCGGTAATATATATATAGCTAAGCCGCCTATTACTGGACGGCGTGCGCCGCCCGCAGCTATACTAAGCTACGGCAACACTATTACCCGATCAGGTTAGAGGGGGCCTGTGAGATTAAGCGAGGGGGCCTGTCCCTAGGGGAGTTGCTCTCGCCCTCTATACCGTCGTATAGCCTCTAGAATATACAGTGGGATTTACTCTAGTACCAGTAAGCCAGAAGGCGGTAGCCTAGGAAGATATTAGTGGCTGTAAGGTCCTAAGCTGGAGGCTCGCTTATAGGGCACCCCTAGCCGGAAAAGTGTGAAGTTTTTTTTGATGTTGACGAGCCTCGGTAGTTGTTGGCCTGATGCTGTAAGTCATTCAGCCCATCAAGTTCCGGCGATCTACTCTTGCATCTAGGATGCGCCATACGACAACAATTGCAACAGCGCTCCTCACTATGAGGTCGCTTTGTACACACCGCATCCTCTGCTCCTTTGAGACAAAGCCTTGCCAGGATCTTGTCGAAGTGAGAACTACGGGGAATTAATAAGCTGTCGGGGTTCGCGACTCAGCCCACCAATGTGACCCTGCATGGTGTCCAAAGTTCTGTGTCATTTCGGAAGTTGCTTGTTCTGTAGCCCTAACCCGACGATCAGATAGATCGGTTTACAGCAATGGCTCAGTCACTCTCTGCATATCTGTGTCTTTGACCGATCTCGCGCAATCCCCATCATGAAGCCGTGAGAAGTCATATCCTGTACCGAGACTCGCATCTACAGCTAGGACCAACGTCGAGGTCATCTCCATCTGTTCGTTCGAGCGCAGGTAGCACGGACCATTCGACTTTCTTCTTACTCAAGGAAGAACAACGCTACAATGACGGATCGCAGGCCTACGGTTTTAGGTCTAGGTATTTCCATGCCAATTCTTGCTATTATTGCGGTCACGCTTCGATGCCAAGCTAGGATGGTCAAGAAATTACGACTCGAAGCCGACGACTACACCATTTTCATTGCCTTGGTAAGTTCTTCGCCAAAGATTCTACACACCTCAAGTTGTCATTCAATACTGACGCGTACCTTTGTATAGGTTTTGGCCATTGCTTTTGCGGTAACCGTGATACTAGGTCAGCTACAGATCTCATGACTGGTTTTCACATAGGCTTACATTGCGCACTCAGACTCCCGACTTGGCAACCTAGGAGGTCATCAGCTATTCACAGCTGAAGGTATCCCTGTTGCAAATCAGTCTACTATCATATTTGGAAAGGTATGTCTTACTCCGTGCAAGAGCAATATTCAAAGCGAATCCTCACCGATAATTCAAAGACAAGTTTTGCGGCCCAATTGCTTTGGTATCCTACTGTTGGAATTACAAAAGTCAGCATCCTGTTATTCTACAAGAGGATCTTCATTGGGCAAAGGTTTCGTGTGCTAGTCTGGATGTTGATCACGTTCATATCATGCTGGGCGTTTACTTTTTTCATGGCGCACCTACGTATGTCTTGTCTTAGTTACGTAGAACTACCGAAGAAGGCGCTGACAAGTTTAGTCGCTTGTATTCCGATCTCGGCTGAATGGGGTGTCCCCCTACCTGGCCAATGTGTGAGCAAACCCGCTTTGTACACTTCCGGCAGTGTGACCGATGTGTTTGGTGATAGTAAGTCCAACGTTCCGCCTCCGGTATGGCTTGGAGATTTCCCTGACAAGACCGCCAGTCATCATCTTAACATTACCTATCTATAACGTCGTGAAGCTACAAATGCCTGTTTCTCGCAAAATTGCTGTTACCGCAACGTTCCTGCTTGGCTCTTTGGTCGTTGTGACTGGGATAGTGCGGCTGGTGTACGTCGTTGACGCGTTCAGTGGATTGAAGTCGCCCAAAGCCGACGGAACCTGTAAGTAGTACACAGGATGGCGCTGGCATTAGCTCATATACCGAAACAGATATGTTTGCCCCTGCCATATATTGGACACTCATAGAGACGAGCCTCGGGGTTGTTAGCGCCTGCCTCCCGGCACTGCGACCCTTATACAGAGCATACTCCATTGATAGCCTCATACGCAGTGCTCGTAACCTCACCTCAATTCGCTTGCCGGGCTTCAAGACATCTACCGATAGCTTAGGAGGCCGATATATCGAGACCGGCAGCGAACTAACTCGGCCATCACTGTCTGCTGGCGACAATAACCCCTACTACACTGGAAAAGGTCAGAATGGCCAACAGCTACCCCTCAATGCCTATCAAACGGAAGTGAAGGCAGCTCGGCTAGACGACTCCAGAAATTCAACGGAAGGAATAATGGTCAAGAACGAGCTCTCACAACACGATAATATGGCCCGAGGGAATTGGGAAGTATTGAAGAGTGCAGGGCAGAATCGAACCACTGTTGATTACATTGCATAGCTCATTACAGTCGCCGAAACCCTCAACTAATTGCCGTTTCCTATGGTTCCAAGCAGAGCATTAGTTTGACATGCAGACTTTGAGATGGGAAAGGAAAGGTCTTGAAAGGATGTGACTGAGTGCGTTCATCGAGGTCGGCTTAACTTCACGCCTTTCTGACTTTGTTTTCTTCTATTGGCACGTGTGAATTTATGACTAGACCTATCATGCTCCACTGGTTGGGTGTTTGCAAATCTGGAGAAACGATGGCCTGATCAAGACAGTCTAGTAAACACAGACGCATTCTTTGTCTATGTTACCTTGGCAAAGTCTATGAGAGACGTCAAGCAACGCGTGATATTCGCTGTGTTGCGACGTGCTTAGTCAGTTGGCTCAGGCTTAGACTACGGTGTCTACTAGCATCTAGGTACCTTAGATGATGAGTCAATATTATGAAGCTCTTGACTTCGTCCAATTCCTTCGACTGGGGCAATTCTCTTAAGTCTGGAAGGTATTGCTCTTAGCAAGTCAAAGAAGTGGGTGTCAAGTTTTTGAGATCTAGGTATGGAATTTAAGATAGATAGCGAACTTTATTGAATGTTTGTAGATAAGAAACCGTCAATGAAATATTCGCGGAGAGGAGTTGTTCTTCTTCAAGTACCATGTGAGCGAAAGTCCGTTAGCTGTTGCTGAAGAGCCGTCGCCTCTGTATTGTATGCGCCTAGCCATTGGCTCTTGAGACTGGCCAACGGTTCTTCAATTTCGGTCCAAGTGCTCCCATGAGTCATGATGACACGACCATTCCAACTACGCAGCTTTCTCATAGACTCCGGTGAGTCTCGCCCATATTCCTCTACCTGGTGGTCCTGAGTGGCTGTGAGTGAGTAGACTGTCACGAGCGCCACATGCTCAGCGCTCGAAACCGGTGCTCCAGCCGCGATGAGGGGAGCAATAAGATCTGGAGGAAGTAGACGTGTAATGGTAGCAACTGGGGCTACTGCACTGATTGTTGCACCGTGCGAGCAGGGCAGACTGGAGCGAAGCGCTCAAACAAGTCCAAGGAGAGAGAGCTCCGTAGCTGAATAGATGGGTAAACTTTATCCCGCGCTATACGCAGTGACACTAGATGTCAGTACCAGTCGGCATCCTGGTCCTTGCCCGTTAGACTTTGAGAGACTAAGTTTCATGAAGTTCAAAACTGCGCGTAGGTTAACGTCCAGTACCTGATATCTGGGCTCGTCAAGTAGCCTTTTGGAGGTAAAGCTATCCACAAAATAATCGCACTCTTCGCCGATTTCTTCGTTGGCAACAGCGAAGTCGATCCGACCAATATCATCAAAAGCAGCAAGCATGTCCGATCAAGAAGTTACATGACAGATCCTATGATGAACCATGTGTGAGAATGCCTCATCTCCGATGCCACGGATTGAGATATTGAGAGAATAGACTGTTACGCCGTTGCGAGCGAGAAGTTCTGCTGTCGCAAACCCAATATCAGATGCGGCACCTGGATCAAAGTCAGCCGCTCTTAGATTGACTACTTGCAACGACCCGGGTCCCGAAATAGCCTTGACTGGTGAACAAGTAGAGATGCAGACCAGTAACACAGCAATCTTTCCGCAAAGGTCTGGAATTTCACAGTCTGTAAGATTCAAAGAGGTCATTATGTCGTGCCTCCCACGGGGAGCTTTTGGTATCCAGGTGGACAGGGCTGGAAGCCAATGAGCCCCACATACAATTCCTCGCAGTCATCTGGCCGACTCATGTGGGATTCTCCCTATGTGGTAAGTCCCGATTGATGTTCTCAGCTCTAGGTCGTAAGAAACGTCCTTTTGATTGCTCGGCTGTTGGTTTGGACCCAATGAATAAGACGTTGGTACCGTCCTTGCCGCGGAGGCTTAAGCGGGCATTACCCGAAACGTAGTAGCTGGTGATACTGTCAGCTATTCTAAAAGACATGACGTGCTTCAGGAGCCGTTCGTGAGCTTTCTATTGGAAAGCCGAGATTGGAAGGTAGGTAGCAACTGAATCTGTCGATATTCCAAACCTCGAACATTGGCATGCCTCTACCATCTACAACTGACTTTGACTTTTGTCGAGCACTCATCTAAAATCTTGCGGCTTGATCCATCTCACTTGGTCATACCAGGTTTCAGTCACCATATTGGCGTGTACAAAAACGTGTTTAACACATATGAACTGATCTAGCGAGGCCATTTAATTTGACCAACGACCATGTCCTCACTTCCCAAAAATTACTGGCCGTTCTCCCTCCTTCACGAAGTCTTCTTGATTGGCTTCCCACCCAGCTTGTTCTTGAACCCACGTAAGGACACTGAGGATGCACCCAACAGCGCTCTACCAGAAAAACACTCTGTTCTTGCAACAATGCCTCTCAAAGACACACCGCCACCGTCATATTGGGAACCCAAGATTCATCCAATCGAGCCTCAAGTAACTGAGGAAGTGGATCAATACTTCCTTCAACATTGGCCGTTTCCAAACCATCGGGCTGTTCAGAAATTCCGTGCTGCTGGGTTCAGTCGCGTAACTTGCTGTTACTTCCCCGAAGCTCATAACGATCGAATCCACTTCGCGTGCCGGCTCCTAACACTACTTTTTCTTGTTGACGGTCCGTATATCTCAATAGGAGTGCTGGTAGGGGATTCGGGCTAAATGCTTGCAGATGTTCTCGAGGACATGTCCTTTGAGGAAGGAAAGGCCTATAACGAGAAGCTCATCGTGATGTGCCGAGGCGATGTTCTACCTGACAGGAAAACACCTGTCCAATATATCATGTATGATCTGTGGGAGAGTATGCGTACTTGTGACAAGCAACTCGCCGATCAGATCTTAGGCCCAGTTTTCACCTTCATGAAAGCTCAGACCGACCCAAGGCGTAAGGATATTTGTGGGTTGGGGCCTTATCTTATATACAGGGAGGAGGACGTCGGCAAGGCGTGAGTGTGCATAATTCCCCTATAGCTTCAATGCTGATCCAGTGAATCTAAAAGTCTCCTCTCAGCATTAATGCGGTTTGTGATGAAGCTCACATTGACGCCCAAGGAGCTCAGTAGTCTCGAGTCTGTTGAAATGAATTGTGCGAAGCACATATCCGTGGTCAATGATATCTACAGCTGGGAAAAAGAGTTGCGAAAGTCGAAGGCTTCAGGAGAAGAAGGTTCTTTATTGTGTTCTTCGGTCAAAATCGTGGCCGACGAATGCAATGTCGAGCCCGATGCCTCGAAGCGCATCCTCTGGACTATGTGTCGCGAGTGGGAATGGGTACACATTAAACTCGTTGAAAACATAAGAGGTTCAGGACAACATATGGTCCTCTATTGCAAGGGATTGCAGTGTCAGATGAGTGGCAATGAGCTGTGGAGCCAAAGCACAGAACGCTACCACGCCCAGGACACATGATGGCTCGTCAACATCCGGAAAAAGTTCACACTACCCCGGAAGGACCCTTGGAACGCGGGCCCCGGAGCCGCCCGGAGATACCCCAACACTCAGACACCTCCTGGATCTACAATACTTTCCCTTGTAGATAAATAGGCCTACACGCTATTTCTCGCTCTCTATACCGTCGTATAGCCTCTAGAGTATATAGTGGGATTAATATTTGTCGGAATAATATTACTCCGCTCCGCAATAAGCGGCTTGGCGCTAACTCCTAGATAAAACACCATAGCTTAGCTAGCTAGATTCAATCAATCCCCAGTTTACCAAGCCCAATAGACACCCTGCGAATCAGGTTGTCTGGGGCAGGTAATAGGGGATCAAGCACCTACTAATCGGTACAACCTAGCAGCTAGGTTCTACCGACACTGATCAGTTATCGACCTCAGATCAGCAAGGTAAAAAGAGAAAATTTCACCTTAATACCAACCCTCAACTGTAACTCCTATATTAATGATGTCGCAGCTAACTACACCACCAGCTGTACTAGCTACTAAAGAGGACGAGGGGACTATAATACTATTTAGAATCGTCCTTAAAGACCCTATAAAATCCTCAGCTACCGCCCTAGTAATATTCGTTAAGTAAATAATAAATTACTACTAAATATATAAAGAAGAAGGGTAAGACCTATAGATCAGCTTTATCTAAGGCTTCGATAATTAGGACGAGACCTTATTTAAGAAGGTAGATAAAGGCCTAATATAAGACCTTAGGAACCTATTTTACGACCGCAGCGTCTATATACCTAAGGATAGGACCCCTATCTATAAATATATAGTAAGACTAATAGACTAACTAATCTTCCCTAAATAGCCTACTAACGTATAAAAGCTAAAGAAAAAGTCCTCCTATATTAACACCGCTAGTAACTCTAATACGCCTAGTACGCCTACCTTAAAAAATAACTTTAATACGCTTAGCACGCCCGCCTTAGGTAACTCTAATATACCTAGTACGCCTGCCTTATTTAAAATCGAAATACTGACTAGGACTGCCCTAATTAACGGCGTTAAGATCTATAACGCTATTACTAATTACTAGGAGTAAGGCCTTTCCTAAGAGCTCACCGCGTTAACTAAGCTCTATACGGAAGAAATAAAGTATAATAGAAGAAGTAACTCCTTTAACTATAAGCTAAATATATTCTTAGCTACCGCTTCTAACGCTAGGATACTATTAACTAGGCTCTATATAGCTCTTTAGTATATACTTAGTAGCGACATACTTAATTTCTACTTTAATAACTAATCCTCCTTTTTAATAATAAACTTAGACTCGCTATAGCTTACCTTTAAAGGAAACTTTAAAGGAAGAGAATACTAGATCGCCCGCCTTAATAAATAGAATAGCGTATCCTTATAACTATTTATTAACTATAATAAAGATAAGACCTTAACGGAGTACCTAGATACTATAATATTAAAACTAAGAGAGCTATAATATAGCTTAGATAAGAGCCTTTATAGGGATAGCTTTATCTACTAGAAGATAATTACTACTTATAAGTCTATACCTACCTACGAGATCGTCTACCGAAAGCTACTAGATACTATATAAAACCTTATCTAAGACCTCCGTTTATTTATAGCCTTATAAGACCGTCGCAGCCTTCTATCGCTAAGCGAAATAATATATACGGATCGCCGCTACCGCAACTATAAATCTAGCAGTTATAGTAGATCTAGATATCTAAGTAAGCTAAGATATAACTCTAATAATTCCAGCCGCAGTCTTAACCGTAATTTAACGAATAAAAAGTAATATTTTATCTATAAAAAGGAAGGTTACTAGTTAACTAATCACCCTAAGGAAGAACGTTAACGCAGTATTAAGTAATATATTACTAACGCCGAAGGCGAAAGGGAAGGCGATAGCGAAGGTAGTACTACTGAGGAGGATACCGCTAATAATCTATCTAATTAAGGTAACGGTAAGGTATTTCTAATATTAATAGGTGCAATTGATAGTAAGGCTGTATACTAAAAGCTAGCTAATTAAGCGACTTTATATACCGTTACTAAGGCACTATCCATCTAGGATAATATTAATATTAATATCTAGGGAGAAATAACTTACCGCCCCGCTAAAAGATACGGCGACAGCTACTTCTACGGCCTTATAATTAATATAGGCGCTACCTATAACTCCTTAGCAGGCTATAATTAATATTTAGCACTGCGACGTAAGCAAGATGTTAATATTAACACTGATAAGGCTAGTAGCGCTAGGTTTAAATTCGGTATTAGCGACGCCTTATTAAAAGGTACTATTACCGTCGATTTACTAATTAGTGTTATCGAATTCTATATTATCGACGCTGATATACTATCCCTTCTCTGCCTACGAGACCTTAACTAGGCAGGTTTTTATTTTAATAACCTTACTAATTACTTAGTTAGTAGTAATAGATAAGTCCCTATTATAAGGCTATACGGTCACCTATTCCTTATATAAGGAACGTCGCTAGCAAACGCCTATATCAACGCCTATACTAATAACAGCGTTGCAAGCAGCTAATTATTAGAGTAAGACCTCAGACGCCTATACCGCCGCTTTAGGCACCTATCGATAATACGCCTAGCACGCTTGCTAAAACGATCTAGCTACTACTTCGACTAGGAAGCTATTTATTAACTAGATAAGTTCTACTTAACTTGCTAGAAATATAGAAGATTACTAGGAAGGTTTAAATTTACTATTAAAAACGACCTGTAATTTAATTATTTAGTAATAATTAATATTATATATCTAGATAGCCCTACCGCCCTAGTCCTATATATAGTCGACGAGGCTATACACTTCCAAACCGCCCGCTTTCTAAAGGATATTTTAGCGGAGACGGTCTAGGATACGCTAAGGGCCTACTAAATTAATACTTATATTAGACTACTAGACCTACTAGTCTATAACGCTAGCAAGTAATTTATTAGCACCGAATTCGCCTCTAAGGTAAAGGGAATAGTAATTAAGTTAAAATACGTCTTAGTTAAAGTATACTACTTAATTAGTCTAGTTAAACGCTACTACGCACCTCTTAGGCGTGCTTATAATATTATCTAAAAAGACCTACTACTACTAAGTAAGTAATTCGTCTTATAAATCGCTATTAAGGTAATTAATAATATAGCTAGACCTAATAGGCTAACTCCTACGCTACTTCTATTTAGTATATTTCTAAAGCTTACTAAATTAGACCCTATATACCTATTAATTACGGAACGAGGTAAGGCTATTAAACGCGTAATAAAAGAAGTGTTAGAATTACTAGTAAAGAGAGATATTACTAAAGCCTTACGCTACCGTAACGGTCTATAAAGCGACGTAATTCTAGATACTCCTATTAGCAGTAACGTCCTAGTATAGCGAAAAGGTAAAGGATAGAAAGGGCCCTACTAACTACTCGCTATAGATAACTAAGTCTATATAGTTAAACTCAGTAGCAGCCCTACGACCTTTTAAATTATATTAGTTAAGCCTTACTTAGTCGAATTAACTAATAAAGCGCCTCCTATAACTTAAGTAAACCTGCCTACTAAAGAAGCTACCGCTATACGCTAGAATCCGTAGCGATAAGCGGACCTGCTAACTAAAGAAGTTACTACTACGCGCTAGAATCCGCAGCGATAGCGATACCTACCTACCCGCTACGCCTACCTTACTAATAAGGAGTAATTAGATATTAAGCTATTAATAAAGCTCTAGTCAGAAGGCGCTATTCGCTTACTAAATAGCCTATTTATTAACTCCCGCTAAAAAGAAATCGACGGCCTTATTGCTAAAGGAGTCTTTAAAGTTATCAGCAAGTATAATATACCGCTAAACACCCGTATCTTTAGCTGCCGATTCGTTAATAATATTAAGTAGGATAGTGCTATACTATTCGAAAAGTCTAGACTAGTCGTCTAAGCCTATAATAATAAAGGTAAAAAGGAGGTACTAACGTAGTCGCTAACGATTCAACGCGCTAGCTAACGCCTTATTATTTACCTCGCCGCAATTCTACTACGAGACCTCTATATACGCGATATCTTATAAGCTTATATATAGTCAACTTTAGTACTAAGCCGCCTAGTCTATATAAAGCCACCGTAAGGTACTAACCTAAGAGATAATATACTAAAAGTAGTCCGCCTACTATATAGCGTCCTAGAAGCAGGGACGTATTAGTTTAAGACCTACTATAACTACTATACTAGCAAGCTAAGCTTTACCGTCTCCTTATTTAATCCCTACCTTATATACTCTAAGCAGGCAATTATTAGCCTGTAAACTAATAACTCCCTATTTTGCGGAACAGCCGAATACTTAGAGCTAGAAGAGTAAGCACGCCTTAATATAGGCTTCCTAGCAAAGCTAATTAAGAAGTTAGATAAAGAAAAAGACCTCTAATTTAATAGCACTACTATTTCTAATAAAACTTTTTCTAGTAACAGCGATATTCTGAAGCTCTCGTAGTAACGGTAATATAGTAAGATTAATACGATCGATACTACTACCGCTAGCGATATTAAATTATAATATATTAAGGAAAGGGCTTAAGGCGCCTATATAGCCTCTATATATTAACTAGAGATAGCCTTTATACTATCTAAAGTAGCCTAAATTACTCAGCTAGCGAAAGAAGACGCTAATTAGTTAAATAAGTAGCTAAATTAGTAAAAGGAGAATAACTGCTAAGGCCTATAATTTATTAAGCTTACTCTAGAGAAGCTGAAACTATTAGTCTTTATTAATACCGCCTTCGCTAATAACGCTGACCTCAGCTCTTAGATTAGGTACGTTATTATCCTTACTAATAAGTAACAGCTTAATAAATCAACTATTAATATTAGCAGTAATATTATCTACTAGAGTAGTACTAAATATAAGAGAGTTATAAGATCAGTGCTAGCTTTAGAGCTATATATAATAGTAGTAGGATTTAATATTACTACTACCCTATAATCTACTATTAAGGGTATTACTTAGGCGAAGATACTACTAATTCTATATACTAACTCCTACTCCCTATACGACTATATTATACGCCTCAGTACTACCGCTGAGAAACGCCTAATAATTAATATAATAGGACTGCGGCAGTCCTATAAGAGAAGGGAAATTAATAAGGTGCGGTGGATTAATAGTAATTATAACCTAGTAGACGCTATAACTAAGGAGCGCTACTACTAGGCGTTAAAGCAATTAGTAGATAGTAACGCTATCGAGTTAAAGATAAACGCTTAGGTAGAAAGAGAAGCTGTTATCTAACTAATTAGATTATAACGTTACTTAGCCTTATAGGCCCGTTTCTATACTAGCTAATTACTAGATTTGGCGTCGATTAGCACTGTTTTTTCGACTTTCTAAAACTTTTACCAGTATTGGAATAATATTACTCCGCTCCGTAATAAGCAGCTTAGCGCTAACTCTTAGATAAAACACCATAGCTTAGCTAGCTAGATTCAATCAATCCCTAGTTTACCAAGCCTAATAGACACCCTGCGAATCAGGTTGTCCGGGGCAGGTAATAGGGGATCAAGCACCTACTAATCGGTACAACCTAGCAGCTAGGTTCTACCGACAATATTATACTGGTAATGCTAGGAGGTAGTAACCTAGGAAACATAAGTGGCTGTGAGGGCCTAAATCAGGCGCTCGCTTATAGGGCACCTCTACCCAGGTAAGTGTAAACTTTCTTCTGATGTCGATGAGGCTGGAAAGGTATCATTCGGCTTCGCTACAGTTTCCCTTCCTCTGCTTACTCCTGATGATGAAACGATGTCAGGCCTGAACTTGCTGCAAGACGGTCCAATCCTAAGTTCGCAGATCATGTATCCTGGAGATGCAGATATTAGCCAAGCCTCTAGAGCATTACATATTCTATCTGATTGCCCATCTGAATGCAGACGCGCAAATTGCTGTTCCAATGGCTGCATGATTTCATCTGAACGGTGAGAGCACGTAAAATCGGGAGTTACTGGGAATGGGTCAGATCGGCCTGCGAAGGCATTCAGGTGGGTCGGAACCCCCCCAGGCGGGACTTACCTAAATCGGCTTAGGCTCAACACGATTCCAAGGGGCCCTGATCCATCATTCTTCATTGGCGACTCGTAGTGCGCCGTTCTATAGCGAATCATATCCATTTTCCATATTATCTGCCCATGCGTGATTTGATGATCTTCCCAAAGACCGTCCCAGCAAGCCTCGGCGCCGAGCGGCGTCCGACGTCGATGTCGCGGAAGTCCGATGTTATTGAATCGTAGCTCGGTGAAGCAATCAATGGAAAGTGAAGGCTACTGTTGCAAATTTCTAGATCTTACCGAACACTGGTCAAATAATGCTGGATCATACCAGCCGAAGTAATAAATTACAAAACGAAAAATAGCATTTATTGATTTCCAACTATCGGCAATGTCGAGTAGTTGTTGTCACTTCTAAATTAGTGAAGATCTACCCTTCCCTTGGTCGTATCATCAGAACTCGGCTCTCAGAGACACTTTGGTCATGGATTCCTCTGTCGAAATGATTGGGGTTCTGCACCCCAAGGCTGACAAGGTAGCGAGAGTACGTGTGAACCATTCTTGTTTGCCATCACGACTGTAAGCTCGTGCTCTGACGACACTGCCTCAGGTCAAGCAGCTGTTCTCAGATCTATCAGATGCTGTGGTCACACGGGAGGAGGGATGTGAAATCTATAATGTGTACACTCAGACCAGGAGCAAGGCCGTTCCTAGCATAATACTGCATGAAAAGTACTCCAAGATGCAATACACAGTGCTCTAAACACAGCTGATAAAGTGTTCAAGATACGTTGGTCAGAGCGCCTTGAACGTGCATCTTCAGTCTGACCATTTTCTGAAGGTTGCAAGCGCTCTGACACGGGAGGATCTACTTCGGGTACCTCTCGAGATGGATGATGTTTTTGTCGAACGCATCGCTGGTCATTCAAGGAAGCAAGAGAAGCACGTCGGCGGTTCGAATGGCTCACTCAAGGATACGCAGACGAATCTTTAGTCTATTTTTTGTGACACACATAGACACACTTCGGATGAGTAGGTGCCATGTACGTACGTTGTTAGTATACACGATTGGGATGAGAAGATTGATGAAACTAGATGTGAGGTACAATAGAATTTGGACCTAATAATTGAGGTGTTGTGTTCGGCAACTAGTGCCGCATGAAAAGTCATACATTGGGCTAGACAGGTTTGGCGGTCAAGGCCTTGCTCAATTCCCAAAGCTTCCCAGCAAAATTGTCATCCTTTGCAAAGTCTAGGACCGGACAAGGTTGGCAGTCTGCAAGGTAGAGACCCGAAGACCCTTAGTCAAATATCAGTAGAGCATCTAAGGAGATTGGGTCCTTTCTAACCTTCAAGCTTTGGATCGAGGGCAGCTACAAGAATCGTACTTGTTCCCTGGGACATAGTCTTCATGGGCATCACGGTGAATAGCTGCTCAGCGTTCTCTTTTGGCATCTGACGCCAAAGGTCGGTGGCGATAGCTGGCAATCGATTTAGTCACTTGATTCTAATCACGGCCATAAGTAACGATATACCTCCTGGATGTACACAGACTGCCGTGATAACCCCGTCTTTGTATAGCCTAGCCAGCTGGACTGTGAATAGTATCACAGCCGTCTTGCTCTGGCCGTAGGCAATCGTGGGAGTGTAATTCAATGACCAAGGTAGCCCGTATTGCTCACATAGCTCTTTTGGCGGCTTCTCATTGTCTGGGAGTGCATTGCCTTCGAAGTTGTAGTCTGCGAACCGGAAGGGAGAGAAGACATATCCGTTGCTCCCTACGTTCACGATCCGTCCTTTTCCGGAAGCAGTCAGCTTTCCCATGATGTTCATAGTGAACAGGTAAGCGCCCAGATAGTTCGTCGCCAAATGCATCTCGAAGCCGTCGGTGCTAGCTTGACGCTCGGGTATATTCATGACCCCAGCGTTATTGATCAAGATGTCGATACGTTGTTCTTTATAGGCAATGACTTCATTGGCAGCCCGACGAACTGAATCAAATGAAGAAAGATCCATCTCAAGGACACGAGTTGTGACATTTGGGTACTCTTCAGCGATCGACTGCGTGATGGTGTAGACTTTGCTTAGAGTACGACCAGTCAGGATCAGAAGGGCAGGGTCTTGAGAAGCCAGACTCAGCGCAAGAGTCGCTCCGAGTCCATTTGGGCCAACGCCAGTGATAAGGACTGATTTGCAGGAGGATGAATGTCAATCGTGTACTTGATGAGCCTGGAACGGCCTTAGGAAGGCAGAGGGTTGCTTACTGATTTTGCCTTTGATTGAACCAGGAAAGGTCGAAACTACCTCTGCAGCTTCCGTTTTCTCGCCGAAGCTAGTTTTGCTAGTCATGGCTACTACCGTGTGTTCGTGTGTTAGTTTGTAAGATGTTGACGAGCCTAAAAACACGATTTAGTACTTCAATCGGCGGATTATAACAGCCCAGGAGTCCGTGACGCCAGCACACAAGGCAGCTGTCAGGCGACACATTCTGGTGCGACCCGGGGCCTCGGACCTGTAGCTCACCCCACCCAATCCGAAATGCGGCCACTATCATGCCCGTCACCAAAGGAGAAAGTTCCGCCGTATGTCACGTCCGAGAACCGTATGGTTGCGTTGACACAGCTTATCGCTAGCTTGCTAAGCCGTTCTCCATGTGGCCGTGTTTGCCTCGCACTGCCAGTCACCCATTCTACGCTACTTATTCAACGCCTGGAAATCCCAAGCAAACATCTTATCAGAGCTCTTCAGAAATGAAGGAGATCCTTGTCAATGAAGGTCCACGGACGGAGATGGTCGACTCTCCGATCCCTCGCGCCAATAAGGGTCAAATCGTGATCAAAGTCGAAGTATCCGGCACGAATCCCAAAGATTGGAAGACATGGTGGGCACTGGAACTACCAATCAACATGGGAGATGACCTTGCTGGTACGGTCTATGAGATTGGTGAAGACGTAAGAGGGTTTAGGGTATGTGCAAGAACTTCTGAAAATGTTCACCAAATCATATAATTAGCACACGGGTACTTAGACTTTGGCTGCAAGGTTGGCGATCGTGTATTTGCTTTCCATCAGGTCCACACCCCTCATGGAAGCTACGCCGAATATGCACTTGCTTGGTCATACAATACCAGCCATCTGCCTTCTTCCACAAGCTTTGAAGGTCAGTATTCCAGATACCCTGAGATTAGCTGCTTGGAGCCTGAAATATATTTCTAGAAGCCGCTACTGTTCCCTTGGCAGCCCTCACCGCATCGCTAGCTCTTTACCGCACTCTCAAACTTCCACAGCCATGGTGTCCTGCTTCAACTTCAACTCCTTTGCTCATCTATGGGGGTTCGTCTGCTGTAGGCGCCTTTGCCATCAAACTTTGTGCGCAGTCCAACCTTCATCCTATCATTGCAGTTGCTGGTGCTGGCTGTAGCTACGTAAGCTCACTCCTAGATCCAATGAGGGGTGATGCTGTTGTCGACTATCGACACGGGCGCGTGGGCCTTGAAGCTGGCATACAATCTGCTTTGACCAAGGCTGGAGGCTTCACACATGTTAGGGCCGCCTTGGACGCCTTTTCTGGGAACGATAGCTCGGAAATCTGTATTAGGTTCCTACGACCCGGGGGAAAGTTGGCACATGTCTTACCTTTGACGGATCTTCGGCTGCCAGAAGAGAAGAAAGCGGATTTAGTCATGATTACTGATTTGCAGGGAAGTTTAGATGATAAGCCTGGTGCCCGTGATTTTGGGTTTGTTATGATGCAAACTTTTGGTAGAGGGATGGAAGATGGGTGGCTCAAAAGTCATCCATACCACGTAGTCCCTGGAGGCTTGAGGGCTGTGCCTACGATTCTAGAAAATCTGAAAACGGGAAAGGCATCTGCCCTGAAGTATGTTTTCAGGCCTGGCGAGACCAAAGGCATTTGACAACGATATTGTGCGAAAGAAGTAGCCAGCTACTGTTACTGAATTGCTGTTATTGGAGAGGTTGTGCAATTCGTATCCAAAACGAGCGGTAATTCCATATCTATTGTTACTGGGTACGTGGTCCTACCAGTGACACAGCGCTACTTCCTTCGTTCAACAAGCGTGTACTTCACTCTCGAGCTTGTATCCAGGCACGTTCTTCTGGAATAAACCATCGGGGTCGTACTTGCGGGCTATCTCCATCAGCTTCGGCAAAGATTCACCATATCCGTACGTCGCTATGGGATTCTGATTGATGCCAGCATCATTCAAGAAAAGCCAGGGGTAGAAAATGTCGTTGGCTTTGGCATCTTTCTCCAGATTGGCAGTGCTCGTATCTAGGAACCGCTGGATGATTTTGTCCTGACGAGCATCGAAGTATTCAGCGTAAATCAGAGCGACTACAACGATCTATCAGTAATGAACTCCATGGTTGATACGAGAGTATACGTACTGACAAAATCTCCCTTTGATGGGTCTAGGTCGATTGCATCTCCACCAAGGTCACGCGCAGCTTGTAAGTGATACTTGGTAACGGGTTGAATTGCAGCGCCCACTGTACAATTGATTCGAGACAAGAATCGGTCCGCGGCGTCGACGATATTACTATAGATCATATTCATTGTTTTCTCCGAAGATACGATCCCGACGTTGTTCCAAACCCACCTAAAATTCATTAATTACCAATAATGATAAAAAAAAACAACCAAGCTCTTCAGCTGGCTGCGGCACAACTACCTTTTATTCCTTGGCGCATAGAATGCTGTTGTATTCACAACACCCAACAACGTCGTAACTCCTATTGTTCCGGAGACTGGTGGTATAGCAGAAAAATTTTCAAATGCCTTGGGTTGGACAGGCTCATCGTAGAGTACCACAATGCCGGAACTGTTTTGCTTCGTGCTTGGGAAGTAGCCCAAGCTAGGCATGATCGCTGCTTTCGGGTCTTCGGATCCTCCACCAGGGACGATGAATGCACTCTGTGCATCGAGATATCGCTGGGTATCTGCTGACGCCCAAAGGACTGAGCCACCATACACAGGTCCGGTTGGGAACGTGAGGATATCGTAACGTGTTACAACCCCAAAGTTGTTGGTACCGCCCTTGAGAGCCCAAAAGAGGTCCGGCGCCGTTTTGTTATTGACCTGGACGATGGAGCTATTGGCAAGAACCACCTCGTAGTTTACAACGTTGTTCGCAGCCCAACCTCGAAGACCGCTAAAGTAAGAGAGACCTCCGCCGAGTAGTAGCGAACTACCGATGCTGGTGATACGACCACCAACACACAGAAGACCTTGAGCATCAAGATACTCATAGAGCTGTTGCCACCGAAATGCGGCGCCGGCACGGACGTAGCTTTCACCGAACTCGTTTGGAGTGCCGACAGTCTGGAGTTCCGTGAAATGAGTTGTTGCGAGCATGATACCACCACTGATGATGCTATTAGCAGATTATGGCAATATCTCACATGCAAGGGACGCAGATCACCCTCCAAATGAGCTATGACCAGCTACTGGCATGTGCCCACCGCTACGGATCGCAAAATTAACATCTCTCTTCACGAGCATTCGGAGCCCACCAGCAAGAGCTTGGGCATTGAATGGAGAAAAGACGCAGGCAGGGGTTTTCCAGGCTTCTTGCGACCAGATAGCTAGGAAAAGTCAGCACCGGAAGACAGCCGGGACTGGCTTCAAAATCGTCTTACCATCTGCCTCAATGATATACTTTGTACTGTTAGGGAAGAACAATTGACCAGGGTATGCCAGATGTAATGCAGAACAAGCAAGAGCTGCCTTGTCTACACTTCCACGCAGACAAGAACCTGGCTCTTCGACATGATCAAGAGAATGCGCTACAATAGATCCAAATATGCTAGCTAGCGTATAAAAGCATAAGATCAAAGGTATATTCTTGGATAACATGTCGAAGGCCTCAGTTAGTTATAATTTTCAACGAATTGGGTCAGGAGCAACACATGGGATGCTTGATGGCAGATTTCGATCCAAAAGCTCACTCTGATGTGGAAGATCTTATGTAACTAGTATTTGCCAGCTCAAGTCACACGCATCCCAGGAACGGAGATCTCCAAGGAGGATTTGGGGAAGAGTATCATCTTGCATATTGCCAGGACGTATTTTGCAAAGCTGACATTAAGAATCAGCATCGAATCAATGCGCATGAGATATCTCCGATAGATCCAAAAAGGGGCAGCTGTGCCACTGCTGGCGGACGGAGCTGCGACGTATGCAACTGCCTAGATCTGCACCTAGCAAAGATGCCAACAAAAAAATTCGGCAACCACATCTAGACTAACTTTGCCTTTCAAGCACTAAGATTATACAGAGGTGGAGACTTTTAGGCTGAGAGGGATTGATACATAGGTATCGTTATTCCGGGGGCCTAATTTGGTTGTAAGGCTGTCGGTAGTTGCTGGAAAGGGATGACCGACAAACAGGATATTGCTAAGACAAGCAACATCCGAAATTGTTTCTTTCCGGACTCCCGCTTTCGACGTCCATGCGAACAGTATGATCTCATTTGGAGAAGCCGGAAAAATGGGATACGCTTAGCGTCCACATGCTTTTTCACTAAGACATTCTCCTTGTCAACTCTGAAATGAACGTGGTTGCATGAGCCTGATAGGTAAGATTAACAATGGACTCGGCAAATCTCAGTGATGAGTTACTATCTACAACGGTCAATAGCCCAAATATCCCATCCACTTTGCCATATCAGTCATGTGGCCACCGATGGCTTACACTTGTCGCTGTTTGGGGCATTCCTGTATACCAATTCTACACATGGGCCTCGCGCGAAGCTTACACGCGTATAGTTGGTGACCTATGCCTTGAGTCACATGATCTACAACCTCTATTTCCACCCTTTGGCCAACTTTTCCGGGCCTTGGTTGGGCCGAGCGAGTCTCGTAGGTTCCTGATACCTGTGCAACGTTTCACACAACTGATACTTTGGTCGTTATTAGCTATGGCGTATGACGTATTCAATGAGAGGGAGGTTTCATCGCGCCATCGACGAACAGCATATGCGGTACGGTAAGTATTGTTTCACGTCCTGAAGAACCCATTCGCACCTCTACCTTTATACATTCTACCTCTTTAAGCAGGACAGAACATCTTTACTAAGCCCGAGTAACTCCAGGCACCGTCTTTCGAGTCTCGCCTAATGAGCTTTCCTTCGCTTCTGTTGCATCATGGAAGGACATCTACGGCTACAAGTCTGAGGCAGAAGGTAAAGAGACTTGTATCAAAAGCGACTTTTACCGGATATATGCCTCGGGATACGGTAAATTGTGCATCGGCAGCGAGCAAGATCCTAAAAAACATAGCGTTATGAGACGGCAGCTTTCTCCAGCTTTCTCAACTCGTGCTCTTCTCGACCAAGAGGCAATATTAGATGGGTGTGTCGATCGTTTTCTAGCCAAGATTGACGATGTGGAGCATCATTCGGAAGGAGGTATGGATATGACGAAGTGGTTTGGAATGTTCTCATTCGATGTCTTTGGAGAGAT
This sequence comes from Stereocaulon alpinum, assembly GCA_018257865.1. Taxonomy (NCBI): domain Eukaryota; kingdom Fungi; phylum Ascomycota; class Lecanoromycetes; order Lecanorales; family Stereocaulaceae; genus Stereocaulon; species Stereocaulon alpinum. The sequence continues at coordinate 367,013 of JAEUBA010000020.1, read as the reverse complement.
GGCGTTTGGCGAATCGTTCCACGCTATAGAAAACGGTATGTTCTTGGCGGCTTATTGGATGCACTACCCCATCGCGCTGAAAGTTGTGTAGGCGAACCCCACTTCTGGTCAGAGATCCTTACCCGCCATTTGTTCTTCGTAACGGTCCGTGATAATCTTCGCCACTATCCTTGGCTCGCGGCAATTGAGAGATTAATACTGCCGTGGGCAACAACCGCAGTCCGTGACAAGCACTCCGGCTATACCAGACAGCAGTTGGAGAAGTAGGCATTATACACAGCTTTGATGTATCGAAAGCTAAGGTAGGAACAGGCGTCTGAATAAGGAATCAGCTCGGAAAGATTTTCTGTCGGAATTGATTAGCAAGGTTGAAAATGGCGAGGTCGAAAAGGAGGAGATGACGGCTCACATTTCAACACTAGTGTATGGCCCATTCAAGATCTGTGGTACGACGTTTGCTTACCGGAAGAGGCAGGATAGCTGGAGGTGAAACCACTTCAACGTTTCTCGCTTCCATGACTGCCTTTCTCTTACGGGCGCCCGAGGCCTACCAAAGGCTCAAAAACGAGGTTCGTGGGGCTTTCAACACCTATGAAGAGATCAGTGCGACCGCAGCACAAAAGCTGCCGTACCTTCAAGCAGTGATTTCAGAGGGTCTTAGGATCCATCCGCCAGGTTCTCATGGTTTCCCACGTCTCTCGCCAGGAGCTCTGGTGGACGGTCATTGGATTCCTAGAGGGGTACACTGTTCTATAGTACCAAAAAACCGTCGCTGACTCGGCAGTAGACTGAGATGTATACAAGCGCATGGACCGTCACGCATGATACAAGAAACTTCCATGAACCATTCTCGTTCAAGCCCGAGCGGTGGCTGGATCCTGACTGCACCGATATCAAAGAGGCTAGTAGGCCTTTCTCGTTAGGACCGCGAGGATGTCTGGGGAAGAAGTAAGCATGGCGGTTCTTACCGACAACACCGTCCTCCAACGTACACCACTGACGCATATAGCTTTGCCCTTGTGCAAGTGAGTCTGCTCCTAGCGAAGTTGCACTTCGTATACGACATGGAAATGCTCGATAAAGATTTAGACTGGGAAGCCAACAACCATATCCACGTCATGTGGTGGAAACCGCCACTATTTATACGCATGACAAAGAGGCAACAAGTCTGATCAGTAGACAGCTCATGATAGTGAGGGGAGAGGACATTGGCACAAAGACATCTGAGGATGCGGAAGACTCATTGACGAGGAGATAGCGGCAAATTGTATGTGAATGTATGTAGAGTAGCCTCAACCAGGTATGCTTCTGATGGCAGTTGAGAGCAGATTTGAATGTTGGGTACAGCTAGACTCCCGTGTATATATACCAGGCTTACTTCACCCGAAGATCTTTTACGGATTGCAACATGTGTTCCTAAATCAGGACTACATAGCTGCTACGTTCCAAGATACACCAGTCGAACGGGCTGGGCGTCTATGAAACCATCCATCGTGAGAGTCTTTCATCGCCTTCACCAAGCGGTACGTGAATGAGTTGTTGCGTAACCCAAGGGAACTGTCGGCGAATAAACATGCGACTCTCAACCCTGTCTAGCCCCTTTAGTCAGACAGCTTTTTGTCATAAGATCAAACAAGACAAAAGCCTGTCGCTCTCTACAGCTTTATACATCAGACGAAAAGCTACCAATGGATTCCTATCATGATTCTAATTGTTCACCGAGGTAGTAAGAGCGGATATTGGCTTCGATCAATGAGGGTAGCCCGGAAGCACGCTTGGCAACACGAGTGTCAACAGAACAAAGTCCATGCCAGGATCAATCAACAGTAAAGGTCTGTCGCTCACCTAGTATGAGGGCGGAGACACGACATCAATGAAGGTGATTCGAATCCGCGATATCCATTAGCTCCAGTCTGTGACACGAATTCAAAAAATCTTCGATCTCTTGGCGTGCATAAAGCCAGCCGGCAGCACCCGCTCTTAGTGGGGCTTACGAACGATAACCGCCTTGGACACTGGCTGGATGACTTCAAGGCAACTGACTCAACATCATCCATCGCCAAATATACCTACGCATGACACATTACCTTGTTGAGACACATTCCATAAACGAGCATGAGATCTTCAGCTTCTCGATCTTGTGATAAGTAATTGCAGGCGACGTCCGGGTTCTCATACCAAATCGCCAAATCGCCTCACCGCCGCTACACAATAGTGCTTATCGGGTGGGAGGGAGTTCAGTAATACCGCCTCTTGGAGGCGCGACTTGGTCTTGAGGAGTTTATACCTACTCGACGATGTTCTCGGAATGTGCGTAGCTCTACAGTCTCCGAAGCCTATGTCTCAAGCTGACAACAATGTAACAGATGCCAGTCGCTTCCTTGCCCAGTCACAGTCGAGGATAGGGTTTGCTCAACCCGAAGAACCACCCCGGAATCCATTATCAAGACAACAACGCCGGGATCAGGGCTCATCGCGGTTCCCGTCTTCAAGATCGTACCTTCAAAGACCGACCCGTGGTAACCCGTATCAGGCCAGCGCGTCACAGTTCGGACAATTCCCTTTCGCTTCGCGGAACGCCGCACCGCTATTTCATAGTGCTAGGGACCAGTTTCGAGAAGAAGACGATGAAGAGGAGCATGAGAGAGAAGTAGCCGATTTCTACGCATTGCAGCGTTCAAGGCGACAATTTGGTGGAAGCCGGCTCGAGGAATCCTCCGAGACTGATGGAGAGGGAAGTGGAGGATCTGGCCTTGGAGAGAGTGGTGATGGTCGCGATACTGATGAACGGGGTTTTGGCAGAGGTCAAGGTATAAAGAGCTCGTGGATGGGCGATAAGTCACGGGGAAGAGGTAGAGGAGGGGCTTCCGCTAAGACAAACGAGGATGAGACCGTGCGCCTTGCAAGACTCGAGAGCGAAACAAGCAGTAAAGGTAAAGGCATGGTAGATGTGGGGCTTGAAAGTACTATACAAGGCAGCACAGATGGGTTTGACAGAGATGAGCCTCCGGACGATCTGGCTATACAGATACCGCCAGATGATGATCCGCCCTCGATACAGCAATTCCGAAAACCCCCAGCAGCAACACGTTTCGAACCAACGTCGCCTTTCATGCCACAAGAGACCGACCCTGAGGAGGCTTATGGAATACCGCATCCTCCAGATTCGGACGCATCCTCGGCACCACCGACTGTTTCTGACCCAGTGGCAGAACCTCCAAGACATGACGCTTTCTGGGGTTCTCTATACCTAATCTCGCTGGCAGCGTTACTCGCCAGCTTCCTACTCGTCTTCCTGCATACAGCGGCACCTTCCCTCAAGCATCCTCTGGGCGACACCGTTTATACCACTTTGCATGCGTCATATTACCTCCTAGCTGTTGATACGCTAGTCGCCGTAATCGTGTCGTTGCTCTGGCTTGCAGTGCTTCGATCTTATGTCCGACCCTTGGTCTACACCATCCTTGTAGCTGTGCCCGTGATCCTTTTCTCGTTCTTCCTCTACCCGCTCATCTCGAGCTACCAAGGCAAATACCATGGAGCGAGCGCGCAAGACAAAGCGATGCGCTGGTTCTCGTTCATCCCAGGGATGCTAGCAGTACTGTGGAGCTTCTCCGTCTACAAAGGCCGCCACTCCTTTGGCAAAGCTATTTCAATCCTTGAATTCGCTTGCAGAATTCTGGCGGCAAACCCAGGCCTCATCGTAGTGGGCTTCGCCACCCTCGTTGGCGTTATAATCTGGACCTGGATCTGGATGGCGATGTTCACTCGCGTCTTTCTTGGCGGCCATCTCTCGTCCGCCAAAAACTTATACATTATCGAGGCTAGCACCTGGTGGTTAGGCGCATTCTTCGTCCTTGTCTACCTCTGGACATTGGGCGTGGTTTCGGGTATACAACGCTCCACCACCGCCGCCACAGTCTCACAGTGGTACTTCCACCGCTTGACTGTCCCTGCTCCATCATCCCGCCAGGTGATAAACGCTGCCTTCGCCCACGCAACTACAACCTCCTTCGGCACAATCTGCCTCTCCACCCTCCTCGCCCTACTCATCCGCCTCCCCTTCCTCATCCTCCCCCGGCGTGTCCTCGCATTGGCAGGGATATGCTCCTACACCGTCATCCCCTCAACCATCGCCACCCTAACGAACCCCTTAACCCTCACCTACAGCGCAATCCACTCTCAACCCCTCGTCACGTCCTCCCGCGCCCTCGCCCGCCTCGCCTATATCACCCCGAAAGACCCCGACTCCACGCCCTTCCGAACACGCAACGCTCCCTCCCAGACACCACTACATTCCTACACCCTCTCCCTGCTCCTCCTCCGCGCAACACGCTTCATCACAGCCTTAGCCCTCGGCTTCGGCGGCTGGGTCAGCACCGCACGTTCACTTACGCTCAAAGCTGCTGAGGGAGCAAGCGGCGGTACCGTCAAGGGGAGTCTATACGCTTATGTCGTAGGCCTGATCGCTGCAGCCATCGGATGGGGGGTGCTAGGCGCTATCGATGGCGTCGTAGCGGGCGTCGTAGACGCCGTTGTTGTTTGCTGGGGAAGCGAAAGAGGTAGAGGCGAGGTGCGGTATTGTAGGGAGGCGGAGTGGTTGTTTGGTGAGAATGGCAATGATAATAACAACAACGTTAGAAACGAAGAGGCTCAGGGGTTTCTGGATAGGCCTAGGGGTTGAGTCGTAGAATGATGAAGAGATCAAAGGGTGGGTGGTATATGTGTTCGGAGTCGGAGGATGCGGATTTGCATTCTGAATGGGACCGCTGGGAGCGGGGGCATATGTGTGTTGGAGTATAGGGATGTGGCGTGGCGTAGCGTGGCATTCAAGCGTTACAATACATGTTTATGCTATTGATGTTACAGCTGCATAACCAATACTGTGATTACAATTTTCATACTCGAACATTAGCGAGATTCTCTTCGAAGTGATTCCTTGTAGATGGGCGTTCGAGATGAGCAAGGTACTAATCCCTGTGATGATTGCAGATTATTAGATGGTGGGTCAAGTTGGCACGAGCGTAGCTAGCTACCTTGGGGACATGAGGTATGGAAGAAAGGGATGTCTTGTTTCATGGCAAAAATATCTGTGGATGTTGTAAGGTAGCCTATCTGCATAATACGAAAGACCTCTAAAATGCAATCCATAAAGATGCCCATCAATCCCTCTGAGATCCATCGCAGTTCACAACGGCTATGTCAAATAGTCCACAATATACTGCCAGCCGAAAATAACCCCTCCAACCCCCCACCTCCCACCCCCAAGCACCAACCCACCCAACCCACTACCCACGTCTCGGCCCCTTCCCCTGCGCCGCTGCCTGCCTAGCCTTCATCCTCCTAAACGCATCCTCCCCACTCGCTCCCAGCGGCCTGGCAAACATGCCCCCAGCCACCTGTCCGCTCCTAGGCACAATAGTATAAGTTTTCCTATCCGTCTCGACTCTCGCTCTATTGGACAATTTCGGCGGCGCCAATGCCTTCTCTCTAGCTGCTTGAGCGAGTTCGGCTTGGCTTTGGGGGAGTTGGGATGAGCGGACTTTGTTGAGGGGATCGTAGTCTGCGGAGGGGAGGGCACGTTTGCGGTAGTCGTCTGAGCGTTTGAGGATGGGGCGCGTCCATTCGCCTAAGAGGCGTTCGGCGGCGCGTTTGATGGCTAGTTCGGGTTTTTTGGATTTGGTGTAGAAGAGGACCACCTTTCCGATTCCGGAGGATATGAGGGCTTCTTTGTCGATGGGGAGTCGGGCGAGGGAGGCGAATAGTTCGCGTTGGATGTTGTAGGCTGGGAGTTGGCCGTCGGGAAGGGGCTCGAGGAAGAAGCGGACGGATTCCAGGAGGTTGTTTTCTGGGTCTACGATTGCGGATTCGACGTCTCGGGAGTTGCGGTTTAGGAGGGCGGTTACTTCGGGGAGGAGACGGAGCTTGTGCATGGCTGGTTTGGGGGGTTTGCTTTGGCGGGCTTGTTGGTCTAGGTCGGCGGCTTCGGCCATGCGGAGGCGGAGGTCAGCGATTTCTTCGTCGGCCATTGTGTTGAGGTCCTTTATATGTTGTGGTTAGTGTATTGCATGATGGGGAAGGGTAGGTGAGTGGGACGTACGACTTCGCCTGCTCTGCGGCGGCGTTTTGTTGGGTTCTTGAGAGCTGCATCCATGGCTCTGTCGAGGGCACGTCTTCGTCCTGTATGCAGGGAATAGATCAGCTTCTATCCAGGCCGTTAGGGCTTCCCAGATAATATACTTACGCTCCTCAGGATCCAACTGCTCCTCGTCCTCTGGTTCTGCCTGCCTCGCCTTCGTCTTCTCCTTCCTAACCTTCTCGCCGCCCTCGCTGAAAGCCTTCTTCTTTCTCACCCGCTTCCCCTCCAGTTCCTGCCCGCCACTGAAGTCATCATCATCACTGTCCTTCTTCTTCCTCACCTTCTTAGGCTTCTCTCTCTTGGCCCCTTTACTCTTCTTCTTCGTCTTCTCACCATCTATCTCCCCCTCCGCTCGCTTCCGTTTGTGTCTTCCAAGGAGCTTCACGTTATCTTCGTCAACGGCTATGGCGGGACGCTCTTCGATTGCGATTTGGTTAGGATCGAAGTCTTCGAATTGGGCTTCGTCAACGTCGGACAGGAGGGAGTCATTGTCTGACAAATCATCCATATCTGCACCTGGGTTCTCGACGGGGCGAGCTGGGGAATCGTTGGCTTCTGGGAGGGGTGAAGGTGGGAGGGAATGATCCGAAAGTGAAGGGGAAGACATGATGGAAATGATATATGTGATCTGTATTCAAGTGCAAGAATCGGGAAATATCACAGCTGGACCATTGAGTGCTTAGCGTGGAGGCGTGAGAGGTGATGTCAAGTGAAATTGTCACAGACTATGACTTTGATGTTGGTAAGAAGTAGTTTAATCATGGCTGTGGTCTCTTTGATGCGAGGTTGAACGCTAGAGGGTTCAGGGCTTGGCGTGTGCTCCCTGTGGAAAGTCTCCCGAGTCAGCTTGATCGCGAGCTGCGCGAGCTACGCTCCCAATTTGAGAGATCAACCACCACTTAGTTGACAAATGCAAAGTCCCGTTCGTGATTCCGTCTTTTCAACTTTTCAAACGTTGCAGTTGCGCTGAGTGTACATCTTGCCTCAAACCCTGCTAAAGCCGACCACAGACCTAACATTACCCACGTATATCCATCCTAGACAACGCGAGATCGTGTCATCAAATCCATCACAGATCACTATCTAGCCCTGTAGTAGGAGACTCATCACTGGCAAATTTACCCTGCTTTTGCCATCGATTTTCTCATCTCAAGTCCCAGCCTTATCCTTTTCTCATCCTTTCTTAATCCCGGGAATGGACCCAGTCAGTGCATTCAGTCTTGCGTGCGGCGTCATTCAGGTCGTTGACTTCAGTACCCGAGTTATCGCCAGTTTCCGAGAGCTCTACAAGAACGGCTCTCTTGCAGGCAACGAAGAGATTGAGGATATGGCTTTGCGGCTTGAGTCTCTACGCACCAATCTCGAGCATCCTACTAGCAGTTCTGATCAAAACCTACGTATCGACGACAAGAACCTCTTGCAGCTCGCCGATGATTGTTCTAAAATCGCGAAAGATGTGATCAAGATTGTTCGTACTCTCAAGCTTGACGGCTCATATAGCATGCGGCAGGCTTTGAAGAAGTCGTTCAAGGCACTGTGGAAGAATGGTGATGTCAAGAGAATTCAGGAGAGATTGGATCGGTATCAAAAGGTCCTGGACACAAAGATCCTAATCAACCTCAGGTCAGTCCATACTGTTCAGTTCTACAAGGATCGTCCCCTTACGTGTCGTGCGCATGGTATAAGAGTCCGGACGAGCCCTCCAAATGTCTCTCTGGTACCTCCAGCGCCAGAAAATATGATACAAGTTCTGGGCATATACGTCCCAGTTATATAATCATTGTTGATGAAGCCTGTATACAAGGGCAATCTCTTTAATATCCTTGACCTCTGAAAGACTGTCTCAAGTCAATTTCCTGAATAGTCTGCCACTCACGAGCATGCCTGCCAAGCAAACGCATTGAGCTAACCCTGGACATATAGAAAGCGCATAGACCTGGCTGCTGTTCTCCAGACCGAGGAGTTCCGCAACCTAGATGGCAATTACCAAAGTATCCTGATTGGACTCGCTACAGAGCAAAGAAGCTTTCGAGAGCTAAGTGACATGATCCAGGTGGGAACTACTTCGACTAAAGACCATGTCACTCATCTATTTCAGCATCACCGCAAAGAATTGGAGATTCAAGAGTATCGCCAGCGCATTCTCGAAAGTCTATGGTTTGAAGACATCCACGCAAGACACGAAACCATCCATGAAGCTCACAAGTCAACATTCCAGTGGATTTTCCAATATTCCACTGGACATTCACGAGCCGGCCACGACTTCGTTCAATGGCTTGAAAAAGGTGAGGGCACGTACTGGATAAGCGGCAAGGCTGGCTCTGGAAAGTCAACCCTAATGCGATACATTTGCGAACATCCCCAGCTAAACACGCACCTGAAGATCTGGTCAGCGTCCAAGCCAGTTGTGAGTCCGACATTCTTCTTTTGGAGAGCAGGCAGCGCATTGCAACAAACCTCGGCAGGCCTACTCCGGTCGCTCTTATATCAGGTTCATCAGACGTATCCTGAATTGATCATTTCAACGGCCCAGACTGAATCTTGCTCTGGGGTTGTTGATTCTTCTTCGAAACAGTCCAGACTGATCCCAGTATGGACTGAGACGAGACTCCAGAGGGAATTCCAGAACACTCTATCAACAATAGCGAAGAGCCACCATGTGTGCTTCTTTATAGATGGACTAGACGAGATCAGCGGTAATCAGGACGATCTAGTTGCCTTGATTGAGCGTATCATCAAGAATGTCAATATCAAAGTGTGTCTGTCAAGTCGGCCATATCGTGTTTTTGAAGATGCCTTTGGTTCAACAATGAAGCTCAGATTGCAGGACTTGACAGAGGAAGATTTCCAAATCTACGTATCAGACAAGGTCTATGCGATTGACCAAGCACAGTTGCTGGCTAGTAAGCAGCCGTGGCGGTTCTCTGACCATGTATCGTCCTTGGTGGAAAACGCGCAAGGCGTATTCCTATGGGTCGAGCTAGCAGTCAAAGACCAGATCGAAGGGCTGAAGAATGGTGACAGCCTCGAACAACTGCAGGATAGACTTCGACTCCTGCCTACCGAAATAGAGGACCTCTACGTCAACATGTTGGACCGTATCGATAATATTTATCGAAGAGAAGCTGCACAGTCTTTTGAATATATGATGAAAAAGCAATCGATTGACTGCAGCGTCTCGTTGCTCGATATGGCGCTTGCGGTTTTCGATGGGCTTGATGACCCCGTTCTATCTTCGTCTTCGGCGGTGAACCTTCGTGAGATTTTAGATCTTTGTAATACGAGAAGGAAGAAGATTCCCATTACTTGTGCCGGTCTCTTGGAGATCCAGGGACGGAGCTACCGTCGCGCAGGGGTTGACGATGTTGGGCTCAACATGCGCAGGAGAAGTTCTGATTCTTCATCAGAGGACACTGACGGGATTTCTAGTCCTGATTTAGTGGACCCATCTCCTCTAAAGGAGACTTCTCACGAATTTTTGGAGGTGGCGTCCAATGAGACTAAGATACATGTGGGGTTCGTTCATCGGACCGTGTTAGACTTCTTACAGGAACACCCTCGAGCGAAGGATTTCATGGTTAAGAACTGCCCATCTGATACCCATGGTTATGAGATCGTTGTCAAGGTATTACTTGCAAAATTTAGAATCTCGGGTTTCGTGTACCGAGTTGAAGAGGAACCAACATTTTGGAGGCCTACAGATGTGGGCGATATTATGCTAAATATGCTTATGGTAGAAAGGCTGACCGGAAGGGCGCAAGTCGACCTTTGTAACCTTGTTGATCACTTCATGACTCAGCTAGACCCAGAGAATGCGCAAGGGCCTCAGTATGGCCACTGGACCCGCCCATACTCGGGTATGTCTGTATTAGGGGATCTAACGAGTGCAACTGAGCCGACGAGGTCTACGTCACAGTCGAGTTCGGCCACGAACAGATCTCCCTATTCCAACATGAGCGCTCCCGCAAACACCGATGCGTCTGTCATGATTTCAGAACAAGCCGTCAGTTTTCTGGGGTTGGCCGCTCGGTCTGGCCTCATTCTGTACGTTCAGGAAGTGCTTGAATCTCGTCCAGAATGGCTAGATTCGCCTACCGCTACCTATCTCCTCCGTTGCGTGATTGAATTCGCGCAACGGCTCAAAGAAGACAATTATACCTACCGGTACAAAACTGCTTTTCAGCACGCTCATATTGCTGAGCTTGTTGCTACGCTTGTTAGACATGGTGGAAAGCCAAATGTGTCAATGTTTTCAAAGACAATCTGGATCATCTTTCTCGGACAGATGTACTACTTCACGGTGACGGAAGGTAGAATTATCAACAGAAAGGAAAGATCATTCGATCTCGACAGAGCATGGGCAATCGCAGCAACGGTTTTCCTGGAACACGGAGCTGACGTGCATGCGATGATTGATATTGAAGATAGGTCATACATAGAGATGTTGTTACTGTGTAAATCGTGGGAAACAATGTTGGATGATGGGGAAACCTGGGTAAACGTGAAGCTGCAGCTCTCCGTATTTTCGATCCTCGAATTATGTCTCGAGGGTGTGCCTGGATGGCCACAGATACGTGAAGTATGCGATGCCAAAGGCGCCCAAACCTATTCGAGATGTACCGGCTTGTGGTTTGAGACCTACCCCAAAATATGTCATGAGCATTCACAGGACATCAAACCGGTTCGGATCCCAAACCTAGCAAATATCGAGTTAGAACTGAGGCGCCTTGTTCTAAGGTACTATGAAGATACACGTGAGAAGTCCATAGACGGTCAAAATTCCTCTCCTGACAGCGACTCTGACAGCGACTCTGATAGCGACTTGGACAACTATGAATCGTGCAATGAGGCCAGTCCAAAGAACGAACACGACGACTTGGATTTGCGGTAGACAGCATTTACAAAGTCCCTTGAGTCGAAGTTTCGGCGACTTCGGCCCAGCGCGGTCCCTACGAAGGGCTATCATCCCACAAGATAAGCTTCATACTTACCTTATGCACCTCCGTACTTTTAAGAAGCTGGGATTCCCGAGATAGCATTCCATGAAGCTGCTCGCGGGGACCTTCTATCGTTTATTCACCGCGTCAAGACGGAGGCCAATGCGCACTTTCTCCTCACTATCTCTTCGAACACAGAGAGACCTGACAATGGCAGTTGGGTCGAAGCGAAGCTCACATTTGGAAACTCAGTCTGGAATGCGGAGTTTGGTGTCGTGTCACTTTTCCTACGAATAGCGTCATTATGATAACAAATTTCCTTGCGAATCGTCGCTTACCAAGCTGCTATATCTGAATCTTTATTTTCAGCCATTCCCAGAGAACTTGGGAGGCGACAGGAATATTCATCACGCTCTTTCGCCACCTTCTTAACGAATGAAGTGATAATTCTCCCACCGTTCATCGGCACCCCTAACCTCCTTCAGCACATAACTCATCTATCACGAGCTCCCTTCACGCAACAAGCAAGCATATCCCTACTTTCGTAACACCCCCCCCCAAACAAGTATAGTCCAACATAACCCGCTTCATTCGCAGAAACAAAAACCTACAAATCCACCTCACATCGCGGTGTGTTCACATACCTATTCGTATCTACCATAACAAGCCAGTGTCCAACTTCCTAGTCCCCGCGTAGAAACAATAGAATCGAGAGAACGTTCTATAACATGAAAGATGGAAACTTCATCTCTCCGAGGCTATGGAGGATTCCAAAGGGGCAGAGTATAAGCGTTATGAGCAATAGTCATGAATCCTTCGTATGTAGCATGTGGGCGGCTTAGCAACGTGCATGGTGTTCTCTTCTTAACGACGGATCCCAGATCGCTGACTGCATAGGGAGCATTGCCATCCCGGCATGGTTTCCGTTGGAACCCATGGTGGCAGCTGATGCGTCGTGGTCAGCTCTGCAGAATTGAGTAAGGTGTTAAGATGCATCCGAACATGTATGGCAGTACGATTGCATACTAATGGAGTTCTGCTGCGAGAATTGATTTAAAAAGGGAACTATCTTTGATTGAACATATATGATTGAAGAATTACAATCCATCTCAAATTAGAGTACAGGAAATATTAGGCGAGCAGCCATACATAAAACGATGCGCCCATATCCAACAGACCATATCGTACCGATACTAAAACAAGTTGCCATTACCTCATTCATCTCCGCCATTAATTTCCATACTCAATCCATCTAAGCCTTGATTCCATTACCACTCGTAACCGGCTCCTCAGCCGCACTTTCATACCCATCATCATCAAGCGCAGGATCCAGCACCAAACTCTTCTTGGGCCCCTCCGGTTTCTTCACCCCATTAGTACCGTTGCTCTCCTGGTAGATCCTACCACTCTTACCACCCTCGTCCTCATCCGAGATCCCATGCAGCATGCGCTGAATCATACCAAAGCCCCAATTACTAGTCGCCCTCTTAACGCCCACACCCGGTCTTCTCAACCCCTTCGTCTCCTTCGCGTCACCAGTCTTGGCATCAAGATCCTTCGAGTCCGCAAATTCCCATTCTTTTGGCGCGACGAACCTCCCTAGTGTCTCCGAGGGAGCTTCCTTGTGGAAGTTCCACGATTCGAAACTCTGGACATCTTTGAAAGCGTTGGATCCTTTGTACATCTTGATGACGGCGCCAACGAGCTCTTTGTAAGACTCGGCAGATTTATCCCAGCCTTCAAGGCGGAGATAGCTTTGCTTCAGTAGGTCGAGATGCTTGCGCGTTGTCTTTGCATCCATGGTATCGCGCGTCCTGTCGTCGCCATCATCGCCCTCGACGACGAGACGGAGGATCGATTCGTGCACGCCCTGCGCTTCGCGGTAATGGCCCATTGAAGTGTACAGCTCAGACAGCAAGTCCGACATTTCCAAAGACTTGGGATCGAGAGAGCCCCATACCCGACGAAGATTGTAGCAGATATCTTCGCAGAGACGGATAGCACGGGACCGGTGATCTTTATTCAGATAGCGAGCCTGTACGAAACGACGACCAATAGCGATGATAGTGGCGGTCTCCCATTTCTTCTGGACTTCGCGAGAGGACCAAAGGAGTTCAAGCAGCCATTCTAGATCAGCGAAGTTTTGCTGCTCGCCCAGTAGCCCTGCAAGATCATTGAGCTCGCGCAGCTGGAGACGTATGAAGTTGATGTTTGAGTCTTTGCACGCGCGAAGGACCTCACGCATGATCTTCCGGGAGAGTTCGAGCATGTTCTCTCTAAGCTTGGGATTGATGTCTGCTTTGAGGGGATGGTCGAGGTCACGGCCAACCATGATTCCCGAAAGCTTGAAGCCGTAGGGGATGTTTTGGAGGAGATGGAAGGCGCGTTGGTGATTTATGAAATCTAGAGCGCAGGTTGCGACGTCGTAGGCTTCTTGAATACGGCCTTGGTTCAGGAGGTATTTGACTGTGGCAATGCTGGACGCGCATGCGGCGTTGCCGATTTGGATGTCACGGATCTCTTTGCCGAGTTCTCTGAGGAGATCCAGGTAGAACATGAAGGCTATCTCGTCGCGGCGTTTGATGGTTGTTTGATACTTTTTCATGAAGACCTCAAAGGACTCCTTCTGCAAGATCTCCTTCTGGACCTTGCGGTGATGGCTCGACAGGAACGACCTCAATTTACCCGCATGTATCAAAATGATGGTGACGTCCCTCTCAGACTTGATGCTGCGGTGGTATGACTCGTACAGCATCGTCTCCGTGAGAAGGTCAGCCATTATCTCCGAGTAGCTAACGATCTGCCCACGTATGACCTGTTCGAAAGTGACGAGGAATACGTAAGAGACTTTGCCAACAGCCTTGTCAAGCTTAAAGCCAGACTTTCCATTAGAAGTGCCAGTAATGATCTGCAGGCGCAGGTCCTCGATCATTGTGCGGCCTTGTTCGGTAAGTCCGCAGCTGATATAAATGTCACCCAAGAACTTTGCCGACTTATGCAAATGCTTGGAGTGTTTCTCGGTCTTGATGATCTCGATGCATGTCTCAATGAGCATACGGATGACGAGGGTGTGAGATTCCTGTTTTTTGATCTTGAGTTGCAAGAGAACCAATTTGTGAAGGCAGGTCAGCGTTTCAATATGGGCCCAACCGAAGCTAATCTTGAGGAACTCCCAACGCTCACGAACCATAATGATAGCCCGTTCGATGGTCGTTACTGACACAGATCCGTGGCTACAAACCGAGATGTATGCCTTAGTTAGGCTCTCTTTGATCTTCGTGATAGTCGTAGTCGAGATTACCGAGGTGGTAGTGGTTGTGGTCGTCGTTGTGGTTGTTTTCGTTGTAGTGAGAATCTCCTCGTAGATGGAGATGGCTTCATGTATGTACGTCTCACTCCTCATGCATATCTGAGCCAATTCGATGGAGGCCTTGATAGTAATGGCCACCGCTACACCGAAGACTTTGATGCAAGTATTGCGGTATTCAATGGTCAGCTGGCGCAAGATTGAGTACTCGCAAACCTCATGATGCTCCAGCAAGTAGCGGTAGCGAAGGTAGAGCAGCTCGATAAACTCGGCAGTGAATTTATTGTGTCCTTGATGTTGATCCCTCCACGTCTCCCATAAAACTTTGCATACGGTTTTCACCTTATGCCAATGTCCCGCCTCGTAGTGCATGCGGCAAATGACAAACATAGCATCCAAGGCATCAACGTGGCAGATGGTGGATCCATGATTCAGCACGGTGACAATTTCTTCGTAATACTCGATAGCAGACCCATGGCCATGATCAGCACAGAGTGCACCGAGGAGGTAAAGCGATCGGATGGTGAGCTTGTGGGATGCACCTAATGTTTTGCGATATTGGACGAGCAGCTCCTGGTAAATCTCGATCATCTTGTGCCAATGCTTGTGCTCCTCATAGAAATGGATGAGGACCTCGTACGATTTAACAAGCCGGCCGTCCTCGATATGACAGGAATTCCAACAAGCACGATAGATGCGTACGTAGATCTCTTCAGCTTCGTGGAAGTGATGCAAGCGATGGTGGCAGACGGCCAGGCTAATGGCAATGTCAATTGCGCCAGCCCCAAAATGCTGCGGCAAAGCGATGGTGCCGGACCCAGATACAATGAATTTCCAAATGACTAGAAGGGATCGCTTGGTGACCTCGATAGCTTCTGACCATTGCTCAATCTTCATGTAGTATGCAATCAGGCTCTTGCAAATTGAAATCGTTTCAGTCGTGACTTCTTTGCGTGTAAGCGTCGACTCGAAGACCTCCTTGACGACAGTTTCGGTGGTTGTCGACGTTGTAGTGGACGTTGTGGTGGCGGTAGTGGTAGTTGTAGTTGTGATGATTTCCTCGATTGTCTGAGTGATCAAGACTTCGCAGGATGCAGTGTGTTCAGTCTTGCCTCTGGACTTGAACCAGCCCCAGCACTTCTTGAAGACAGATACAGCCACAGTGAGAAGGCTAACAGACCGCATGAGCTCACCAACGATCTTCAATCGCAAGAACAAAGTTTCTGATTCGAAGTCGTACTCTTCGTACTCGGTCCAAACACAGATCAGGATACTTGCAGCCTCTTCATGTCGGTGACAGCGTTGTAAGAATCTCACGTACTCGAGTGCAACATCAATCATGTATATGTGGATCTCAACGCCATGATGGTGGTGAGGATGATGGCAACGCTCGGTGAGAAGCCTCCACAACGTGATGTAGAGCTCCTCGGCCATGAAATACTCTTTGCGTGCTTCATAGGATTTCGCCAGCTCCAACTTCAAATGGATGTAGCGGATATCCCACACTTCGAGTTCCATAGTAATGTCAAAGATCCCCTTCTCGTATATACCAACGTCAGTCTTTCTGTCACCTTTTTTAAGAATAATCGTCAGTTGCTCGGATATGCTGGTTTCTTCCTCAGATCCCTTGCCAAAGCGTGTGATAATGATTTCACGAAGCTCACGCCAGACGGTCTCAGCTTTGTCCTCCTCATGAATTTCAACATACAACTGAGCGAGCATTTTGTAGTACCGGATGACTAAATCATGGCTCTGGCCATGTTGATGTTTGTAAACATCGATGACATATTTCAAGGTCTCTTCCTTGCGAATAGTGAGCTCAGTGCGAGTCGTTATCTTGATCGTCTCGATAATGCTCAAGAAGGTTGTAGCGCACGTGACGGTGAGGGTATGATTCTTACGTAGCACGGCTTGACCAACGCGCGAAGCACGGTAGAAACAAGTTCCGGCTTCTGTTGTCTTGGAGACACTCCGGAAAAATGTACCGCAGATAATCAGACTTTGGAGCACACATTCATGCTTCTCGGTGAAGACCGATTCTCGAACACGAAGAGCAAGCTCATAAGACTCGTGGCTGGAGATCTGTGTCGACCAGCAAGTCCACTCCAACATGGCCATCGTTGTCGAGCCTGGGAAGATATCCTTGAAGTCATTCGAAAGCTGAAAGGATCCGCCAGAATGTATAGACGACGCCTGGAAATGACCCGTCCAGTTTCGGACCGTGTACTCGAGAAGTGCATACTTAGTGAAGAGTTCTTTGACGTGGGTCCTCTCCATCATCTCTAAAGATGGCTCCCGATGCTTGGTGACATTGAATTTGCAATACGCCAATAGCCTCATAGTGAAGTCTGTTTGAGCAGCCTGGGGTTCGAGAAGCTTTGCCTTGCCATGAAGGCGGAGTCCTTCAAGATACTCTCGAATAGCAGGATGTCGGAATCTAACGAAATCGTTTTGAAAGATCACCAAGGGTCCCAGTGATGCACGAATGTCACTCTGGGTATCCGTCTTCCGTTCGACGATATGCTTCTGCTTGTAGTCCACCTGGAGTAGGCACTTGATCTCGGAGATCGTAAGTGGCCGCTCAGCAATAAGCATCCATGACGTGATAAGGTTGGCGTCTGAACGGGACAAGTCGAACGCTTCGGTGATTTTCGCAATCGTCTGATGTAGAGACTGGGGCGCATTCTTTACGGCCTCCACAGCTTTCATGAATCCGTCATGCGACGACTCCTTTCTGAGGAGATAAACGGTTAGGAGAAGCCAAAGGAAGTCTCCGCGCGCTGCTTTGACCAATTTCTCGACGATGGCTTCCTGCGCATGTTCGCCCTGATCCTTATAATGGCCGTAATTATGGAGTGCATGTTCCGCAATGTGCTGAAGATCATCGTGGGTGTAGTCAGGATTGATTTCGAGTGGTTTGAATTTGCCGTTGCTCGGTTTGTGGGGAGAGCTGCGGGAAAGGGTGATGGCTTGAAGCCTGCCATGTTTCGAAGTGAATGAACCCAGTTTTTCCATGACCGTTTTAACATTCTCGTAGTTCTTGAGCTCGTTGAGGCCATCAATGACGATCATTAGATGGTTTTCCCCCTTGCCAGCAAATTGATCGAGCCCAACGTCCAAAGCGTCCCAGATGGCCTTCTCTAACTTGGTAACAGCGGAAGCTTTGGACACCGAGAGCTCATAGGCTTTGACGAGAGCGTGGAACAGAGACTCATCGCCAATATTCTTCTCGAGCAATTGTAGTGAGAGACCTTTCGCTACTGCCAGTGACGTGGTGATTGCTGGACAGTCAGCCTCGACTGTGAAGGACAGTGTCTCATCTGGGACACCAATGTTAGCATGATCCATTCGCGATGGGAACCATGGGCAGTCTCGGAGGGTAAGCACTTGTGGGAGACCTTTGGAGTAATCTGATGCTAACGTCTTTCGGAAACATAGAACTTACAGGTCTTTTTGGCTAACGGCCTCTGCAATCTCTCAACGATCCATCGAGATAGATAGGTCTTTCCGCAACCTTCACGGCCGAAGAGGGCAAGAAGATCATCCTTGCTTCGTGAAAAATCCAGCAGGTGTCTCTGAAACCATTCACAAGTATACTCGTCTCGATGTTCTAGACTGAGTACGCGGTTCTTGTAAAGCTTCTTCAACGTACTGTCACGGGGCCCGAGCCATGAGCGAAGGGTCGCGATATCCATTGACTCTTGCTCGCCAAGCTGGTCTTTCCACATAGCATCCACAATGTGTTTTTGGCGGGACTGGAACCCCGTTATTTGCCTACCGAACAGGCTTCCGAAGTCTAGGCTAGTCTCACTCGACAGCATGCCGTTCACCACGGCGTGATAGTGCATGCTGACGTCTCGAATAAGTATGAGCAAGCCATTGAACGCTTGGCCTACCTCCGTTCTGATGTGATTGTTGGCAAACAAGAGCTTGTTGTGGCGGAGAAGGAGCGAAAGGGATAGCCCAAGTTCATAGAAGACGCCGAATGTTACTTCAAGGGCTTTAGCATTATCTGGGCCAAGCTGCTGGGAATTAGCAAAGCCAGAGCCTGTGACAAGGAGCAGCTTCCTGTCCAAGTGGACTTCGAGTCTCAGTGAGAAGGTGGCTTTCATTTGACATACCTCTAGTAGCGTTCTGCATGCAGCCCAAATCAGCTTAGCTGCTAGCTTGCTGTCTGGGACAAAGGCCTCTACAGCCTTGGCATATCCCGAGATCTGTAGGCCAAAGAACTCGGCCCACTTCAACACCTTATCCCATCGACTCCCTCGGTGCGGCATATGGGTAAGCCGCTGTCTCTCGATGTATTCCAGGAAGCCATCAATTGTCATGTTGTTGATGTAGTGCTCATCGACATGGTCAAATTGGGCGCTGAATTTCCCACGTGTAGAGACGACCGTCTCTTGAAGCACGGTGATTTGTTGGTCTTTTGAGAAGGAGACATGCGTCTCACTGGTGCTGCTCATGGTTGTGGTATGGGTTTCGGACCCTGCTCATTCACGACATTGGTCAGCTAGCGGCCGAGATATTTGGAGAGACTGCAGCGCTTACGACGTGTCGTATGATTGTTCGAGTAGCTCTCCTGCTTGATACCTTTCTTGATGTCAAGGCGCTGGTCTGCAGGCGGAGTCTTCGTCGTTAACGACTCGCCATTGGCTTGATGATGATTGCCGTTGACCATCACAGGGTCAATGGCCATGACTTCAGGTGCGCTGCCACCCGCGGTTGTAGGTTTGGCCGGGTTTGGAGAGCCTGAGTGATGCCGGGCTATGACTTGTCAGCTATTCAAGACCCGACGTCGTGAGAGGTAGCCAGCAGGCGCCCTGCTATCAAGATTAGGCCACATACTGAGAGGACTACCACGAAGGCCTAACATGCTACACCAGACATAGACGATGTTACAGCAACATGAACGATGCAAGCGACAATTTTGAGTACGGTGCGGCTTGGACATCAATTTTTCTCAGAGGGCGCAGGTCAATATATGGTCCAAGAGATCAAGCTATATTTAAGAGAGAAACTAGTTCTTCGTCCGTCGTTCCCATCATTCTCATTGACGAGCTTTGGCGTGTGGGGGTTGCCGTAAAAGGTAAGTGTGAAAGGTCCAGACCTCTGAATCTTAGATCCCAGATGTAGATAGTAGGCAATACTCAACCATGCCACATGTCAGCAGGTGAAGAAAACGAGGGGCTTCGCTTAGTCGAACAGATCTTTAGTCCGATTGAGGGAAGAGCAGACGCGAGGCCGATGACAATTAGGCCTCTTGAGCTACCCGTGTCCAATCAGTATCGATCGTGACAATATATATTTAGCACATATCATCCGCTGTCACCCCAGTTAGCAGCCACGAAATGCTTCTGGGTATAATGAGTGAAGATCATACATCCAATGGGACGGCATTAGAGGACAAGAAATGTTCCGAAAGGGTTCCAGCTCGGCCCCCAACGCCTCTTCAAGAGATGGAATAGGATGTACATGGTTCCCCTATGCATGGGTATGGCACCGTCCGGACCCATTACTAGCGACCCCGTGGCTGGCTGAGATATCAGTCCAGACTCCGCAATGCATCAACATTGCATCAAGACGAGATTAGACTCAGACAATCGGCCAATAGCAAGCTTTTCCCATGTCTCAGAGTGCTCCAGTCGACGACTTGAGGGGAAGTCAGCTCGAGCCCAACATGCGTGGCTTGCGAAAATTCCGTCAGCTTGTGTATGGAAAGAAGGCGCCGTTCGTTCCTGCCGCTGCTAGGCTTTACATTCCTGGCGAAGGTTAGTGACCAGGTCTAGAAGCACGGGAGCAGCTGGATTCGGCAAGGAGAGCAACCACACAACTGCGCTAAAGGACTAAAGGAGGTGTAAACTTCCACAATCGTCTTCAGCTGGCTTCTGACATGTGGCGCTGGCAAGATGTGACGAGCCGTGCATTTAATTAGCCGTGCATTAGCTCTACGCGAGAACTGACCTCCACTCGTAGACACCACCTCTTCACTCATTGCACGACTCTTTCCTATTAGAGTCGGCAGTGCCATAGGAAGCTGTCTTTGATTGTGGCGATCGTAATTTCCTCCGATAAAAGGGAACAAACATCAACAGGAAGTACTGATGGCCCAATGTAGATGATTCGTCAACGCGGATCTGCGGCTCTATAGAGCTAGTGTTCGGGTTCCGGGACTACGGTACCCGATTTTAACCCCTGAAGGCTACGGCACACGATCTGAACCGTAATTACGCATCAGCTCCCCTTGCACCCTCCTAACACAGCATGTCATTGGCGCAGTGGTCGAATCAAGCAATCATACGGAGTAGGTCAAGTCGTGTGTGCTTTAATTTATGCCTCAGATCTAGAACGAAGATTCAGGACAACGTCCTAATCTCGCAATCCTGGCATCTTCTACCTTCTTATCGCCAAAGTCGATCATCCGACGACGACACTGGTATTTGAAAACACAGATCTGTCAAGCTTCCCGCCTGGCGAATCACTTTCCGTAAGGAATACTGGTGTGACTTTGCATTTACAAGATGCTTTTTCATCGAATTAGGTTTGAGACCTAAAAGCGCCGTGTGGGGAGAAGAATGCGGGGCTAAAAGCATATGGATTTTTACATCTTTCTCATTCGAACTCCAAGCCAAACTCTCTGCCAAATCCTTTCTCGTTTCGAAAGTCATCTCATGCGCAGTGCATCAGTCCTGTACAGGTCTCGAAAGCAGAAACTTACTCCTCCAGTCGTTGTTGCATGGTATACTTGTCAACGCTATCTCTAGACAATTGGTCAGAGTCAGACCTACACAACAAATAATGGTTAATGTACTAGGCTGGGTTGTTTTCAGAGGTGATAGAGCTCTACAAGTTGCTGGTGGTCTGCCCTGAATACCACAAAGGTCAGCCTGCGACTCTTCCTGTTTGGGGACACCTTGGGACCTTGTCTGCGATTCTACGCTCGATTCGTAGTTGAAGGGGGAGGGTCCAAGCCCGGCAGACAGATCGAGTGGCTTGAGACTTACTTTGACATCCATCTCGACAAACTTCGCAAGTCTGACCTTGTGTCTGCTGCCCAATTCGAGGATGAATTGCCATATGATTTGATAAGCGACCCGGACTTCTCGGAACAGGGGGGTCACAGCCGGTGCTGGTACTTGAAGATACATTATCGTGGCGATGGTATACAGTTTCGCAACTTTGATCAAGCCTACGGGCGTGCAAGCCCCCAACAGAGGAAGGTCCTATTGACGCTGAACGAACTCAGCCAGGCGGATCCTCTTATCTTTTGTACGCGGGCGGAGACACAGATTTAGAATCTATTCCATCACATGAGATTCTGCTGGTTGCGCTACCAAAACCAGCAGGCACAACTGGACCAGAGCCTGGTGGACTAAAAACGATCGAATCAAACCCCGGCTGGACCAGCAACACATGGACCAGATTTCTATGCAATGGCAACAGGGGACACGCTGCTAAACAAAGCCATGAGATTATGATTGAAAATCCTTTCATGCGGAATGTCACAACCATTACTGAAGCCGTTGGAGGGATGAAGGGATCATGGATTCTCCTTGTTATACCCTGCAACATTGGCTCCTCTCGCAAGATGACACGATGATGGGTCGACCATGGACTACGAGTGTCAATCGTAACGGACATCTCATATTGCCTCTCACTTTATTGCATCGTGATTAGTGAGTATCTTCTCTCTTGTCTTGGAGGATAACGTTGCTGCGTTTCTTGACCGGCTGAATCTGGCAAACTGCCGTTCTCACGGGTGTTGGTCCTGTAGCGAGACCGCAACGTAGGAGCTTGAAGCTGGCAAATGCGGCTTTCAGGGTTATCAACCCTCTAGCAAGGTCACAAGTCAGGGAACTGAAGCTGTGATCCTGTAGAAAGAACATGCTCAATTACACTAGGATTGTTGCCGTCATGTGGTCGGTGAAAGGGAGTTCTAATCATCTACCGTTAGCTATTGTCCTCTCTTGCCTCCACTCGTGCGCGTTGACCCATTTGACGACACGCTGTGCTGAGCTCGATGAGTCAGCGTCTTGCAGAGACTCTCGCTCGAACAATTTTTCTTGGCTTCGATCATGCATCAATCTACGTGACCTGAAACTTGAATTCACGATCAGGTGACATAGCTGTTAGTATCGACCCCTTGAATGGTATACTGTACCCACTGAACGTTACAAGGTGAATGCTATCTCCATCACCTTTACCACTACCCTTGCATTCCTCTCCCTTTAAAGTGGGTATCTATTGAAATACAAAAGTCGCATGACATCCCAATCAGAATTACCACCCATCGAATCAAATCTTCCTTCACATAGTTTCATTGTCATTGATCATTGCACTCATCTACCTCCTAGGAATCTAGGCGTTTATTGTCATAGTCGGAACGAGCCCCAGAAGCAACATCAGAAGGCCTTGTTGCGCGTACCATCCTCCCAGGAGCTTGTCCAACTGATGTGCCGGAAGCACATTTGCGAAGGTAGCCACAGTAGCAGGGGTAATTGATACCGAGTACTCACAGGCGCCACAACTAGGGAATGCGCAATGGACATATTCCTCTGCCCCATAGTCGTGCCCCATGATCATAATTGGTCCGGCTGGGTTGACAGATGTGTAAGTAGGGGTCAACGCCGTGGGTGGAGCCGCATTTATAGCAGGTCACAGCTTCGATGCCACTCCACATTTGATAACAATCCTCGGTTCACAACTGTCAAGAGGACGATTCCACGCTTTAGGGAGCTAGCAACGTGTTGAGAAGTTGAGCATGAGAGTCAGGAACAAGCCAAAAAGAGCATTGTCGGAATAACGTCGCTCCGCTCCGCAACTAGCGGCTTGGCGCCAACTCCTAGATAAAACACCATAGCTTAGCTAGCTAGATTCAAGACAATCCCCAGTTTACCAAGCCCAATAGACACCCTGCTAATCAGGTTATCCGGGGCAGGTAATAGGGGATCAAGCAACCTTACTAATCAGTATAACCTAGCAGCAATAGGTTCTACCAACACTAATCAGTTATCAACCTTAGATCAGCAAGGTACGAATGAAAATTTCAACTTTAATACCAAACCTCACCTACAACGCCTAACCCTACGATAACGTAACCAGCTACTAAAGAGCTATAGGAGGCGATAGTTATATCGATAGGAGTCGTCCTTAATAACCCTAAAAAGACCTCAGCCAACGGCCTAGGACTATTTATCTTTCTTACTATAATAGAAAATCGGCAATTGGGACCCTGAAGATCATCCGTGCTAAGCGATCCAATATATCTTAAGATAAGTCCCCCAATTTCCTATCTCAGCCTAGCGCCTTCAACTACCAAGTTGAATCTATATCGCAACTTCTTCGCAACAATGCCCCGCGCCACATACGTCATATGATATCGAGATAATTTCACAAGTTTTGGAGTTAATTATCAGCTTGCTTATGCATCAACAATTTTTAGAATCGGCCTATTTGCGCAATAGTTGTAAGCAAAAGAAGCGTTGTCGCGATATTTTACGGCTTAAGCTCGGTGCTTACTGATCCCGGACCCAAGAAATAGCCGAGCGCGCGAGTATTAAAATCTTACTATTTTAATAACTTTAGATATAATAAAGTTAGAGCTTAACACTTTATATATGAAATAAACTATAAATAGAGAGCTTTCTAACCCCGCTTAAATTATCTAAATCGAGTATAAAATAAGCGAGATATAGCTATTTCTACGGTAATCTATTACCTTACAAATAATATTAGACTTCTACTATAAGTACTAGATAATAGAGGTAAATTATATCTTAGTAAAAATCTGGATTTTTACAGGCCTTCTCTAGTTAAGTATATAATAAATTTCTACTAAACCTTAGAAAAGGAAGGATAAGATCTATAGCTAACCTTTATCTAAGACTTTAATAATTAGGATAAGACCTTATTTAAAAGGGTAGATAAAGTCCTAATATAGGTCCTTAGGAATCTACTTTATAACTATAGTATCTTTATACCTAAGGATAAGACCTCCGTCTATATATATATAGTAAGGCTAATAGACTAACTAACCTACCCTAAATAGCCTACTAACGTACTAAAGCTAGTAAGGAAGTCTAACGTTAACCCTACTAATAACTCTAATATACTTAGTACGCCTACCTTAGGAAATATCTCTAATATACTTAGCACGCCTACCCTAACTAAGATTAAGATACTAACTAGGACTAGTATATTATTTAATATAACGCCTTTCTAAATAACCCTAATTAATAGTTTTAAGATTTATAACGCTATCGCGAATTACTAGGAGTAAGGCCTTTCCTAAGAACTTACTATATTAACTAAGCTCTATATAGAAGAGATAAAATATAATAGAAGAAGTAACGCCTTCGACTATAAGCTAAATATATTCTTAACTACCGCCTCTAATATAGGGATACTATTAACTAAGCTCTACGTAGCGTTTTAATATATACTAAGTAGCGATATACTAAATTTCTATTTTAATAATTAATCCTCCTTCTTATTAATAAATCTAGACTCTTTACGAATTACTTTTAAAAGAAACTTTAAAGGAAGAGAATACTAAATCGCCCGCCTTAATTAATAGAATAGTATATCCTTATAATAATTTATTAACTATAATAAAGATAAGACCCTAATAGAGTACCTAGATATTATAATATTAAGACTAAGAGAACTATAATATAGCCTAAATAAGAACCTTTATAGGGATAGCTTTATCTACTAGAAAATAATTACTACTTATAAGTCTATACCTACCTACGAGATTATCTATTAAAAACTACCGGATACTATATAAAACCTTATTTAAGACCTCCGATTATCTATAGCCTTATAAGACCGTCGCAGCCTATTACCGCTAAGCGAAATAATATATATAGACCGCTGCTACCGAAACTACGAATCTAGCAGTCGCAGCTGAAACCGCGAATCTAGTAGTTATAGCTAATTAAGATATCTAAGTAAGCTAAGATATAACTCTAATAATTCTAGTAATTTAATAAATAAAAAGCGATACTTTATCTATAAAAAGGAAGGATACTAGTTAACTAATTACCCTAAGGAAGAATACTAACGTAGCTTTAAGCAATACCTTACTAACGTTAAGGGCGAAAGGGAAGGCGATAGCGAAGGTAGTACTACTAAGGAGGATACCGCTAATAATCTACCTAACTAAGGTAACGGTAAGGTATTTCTAATATTAATAGGTATAATTAATAGTAAGGCTGTATACTAAAAGCTAGCTAATTAGGCGACTTTATATACCGTTACTAAGGCGCTATCTATCTAGGATAATATTAATATTAATATCTAAGGAGAAGTAACTTACCGCCCTATAAAGAGATACGGCGACAGCTACTTCTACGGCCTTATAATTAATACTAGCGCTACCTATAACTCGTTAGTAGGCTATAGCTAATATTTAGTACTGCGGCGTAAGTAAAACATTAATATTAATACTAATAAGGCTAGTAGTACTAGATTTAAATTCGGTATTAGCGACGCTTTATTAAAAGGTACTATTACCGTCTAATTACTAATTAGTATTATCGAATTCTATATTATCGACGCTAATACGCTATTCCTTCTCTACCTACGAGACCTCGACTAGATAGGTTTTTATTTTAATAACCTTACTAATTACTTAGTTAGCAGTAATAGATAAGTCCCTATTATATAACTATTCGGTTACCTATTCCTTATATAGGGATCGTCGCTATCGAACGCCTATATTAATACCTATACTAATAACGGTATTATAAGTAGCTAATTAATAGAGTAGGATCTCCGACGTCTATACTACCGCTTCAGCTATTTATCGATAACACGCCTAGTACGTTTACTAAAGCGCTTTAGCTACCGTTTTAACTAGGACGCTATTAATTAACTAAGTAAGTTTTACTTAACTTACTAGAAATATAGAAGATCGCTAGGAAGATTTAAATTTACTATTAAAAACGACCTATAATTTAATTACTCGGTAATAATTAATATTATATACTTAGATAGCCCTACCGCCTTAGTCCTATATATAGTTAATAAGGCTATACGCTTCTAAACCGCCCGCTTTCTAAAAGATATTTTAGTAGAGACGGTCTAGGATACGCTAAGGGCCTACTAGATCAATACTTATATTAGACTACTAGATATACTAGTCTATAACGCTAGTAAGTAATTTATTAGCACCGAATTCGCCTCTAAGGTAAAGGGGATAGCAATTAAGTTAAAATACGTCCTAGTTAAAGTATACTACTTAATTAGTCTAGTTAAACGCTACTATATACCTCTTAGGCGTGCTTATAATATTATCTAAAAAGACCTACTATTACTAGGTAAGTAATTCGTCTTATAAATCGCTATTAAGGTAATTAATAATATAGCTAGACCTAATAGGCTAACTCTTATACTACTTCTATTTAGTATATTTCTAAAGCTTACTAAATTAGACCCTATATACCTATTAATTACAGAACGAGGTAAGGCTATTAAACGCGTAATAAAAGAAGTATTAGAATTATTAGTAAAAAGAGACGTTACCGAAGCCTTACGCTACTATAATAGTCTATAAAGCGACTCTATACTAGACGCTCCTATTAGTAGTAATATCCTAGTCTAGCGAAAAGGTAAAGGATAGAAAGGGCCCTACTAATTACTCGCTATAGAAGATTAAGCTTATATAGTTAAACTTAGTAGTAGCCCTATAACCTTCCGAATTACCTTAGTTAAGCTTTACTTAGTTAATCCTTAGCCTCCTATAACTAAGTAACCGCCTCCTATACCCTAAGTAGACCTACTAACTAAGGAAGCTACTGCTATATACTAAAACCCGTAGTAATAGCGATACCTACCTACCCGCTACGCTTACCTTACTAATAAGGAGTATTTAGATATTAAGCTATTAATAAAGCTGTGAGTAGAAGGTACTATTTAATCGCTAAATAGCCTATTTATTAACTCTCGCTAAAAGGAAATTAATAGTCTTATTACTAAGGGAGTCTTTAAAATTATTAGTAAGTAAGATATACCGCTATATACCCGTATCTTCAGCTGCTAATTCGTTAATAATATTAAGTAGGATAGCGCTATACTATTCGAAAAGTTTAGGCTAGTCGTCTAAGCCTATAATAATAAAGGTAAGAAGGAGGTACTAACGTAGTTACTAATAATTTAACGCGCTAGCTAGCGCCTTATTATTTATCTCGCTATAATTCTACTATAAGATCTCTACGTACGCGATATCTTATAAGCTTATATATAGTTAACTTTAGTACTAAGCCGCCTAGTCTATATAAAACCGCTATAAGGTACTAACCTAGGAGATAATATACTAAAAGTAGTCCGCCCGCTATATAGCGTCTTAGAGGTAGGGACGTATTAGTTTAGGACCTACTATAACTACTATACTAAAAAGCTAGGCCTTACCGTCTCCTTATTTAATCTATACCTTATATTCTCTAAGTAGGCGATTATTAGCCTATAAACTAATAACTTACTATTCTACGGGATAACCGAATACTTAGAGCTAGAAGAGTAAGTACGCCTTAATATAGGCTTTCTAGTAAAGCTAATTAAGAAGCTAGATAAAGAAAACGACCTCTAATTTAATAATACTACTATTTCTAATAAAACTTTTTCTAGTAATAGCGATATTCTAAAGCTCTTATAGTAATAGTAATATAGTAAGATTAATATAATTAATACCGCTATCGCTAGCGATATTAAATTATAATATATTAAGGAAAGGGCTTAAGGCGCCTATATAGCCTCTATATATTAACTAGAGATAGCCTTTATACTATCTAAAGCAGCCTAAATTACTTAGCTAGTAAAAGAAGACGCTAATTAGTTAAATAAATAGTTAAATTAGTAAAAGGAGAACTACTGCTAAGGTCTATAATTTATTAAGCTTACTTTAGAGAAGCTGAAACTACTAGTCTTTATTAACGTAGCCTTCGCTAATAACGCTAACCTTAGCTCTTAGATTAGGTACGTTATCGTCCTTATTAATAAGTAATAGCTTAATAAATCGACTATTAATATTAGCGGTGAATATATTTATACCGATGAAGGAGGATCTGATGGCGACGACAACGAGCACGACGGGCGAGCAGGCCTACTAGGCCAGACGAGCGATCACACCGGGTTACGAACCCAGCAAAATAACACGAGATGGGGGGGGAGGAGAGAAGGGAGGTATTAGTAGTAAAGGTGGACAAGGAACGCGTCCCGACGCGATAACAGGGCGACAGCGATAACAGCAGAAACCTACTGAAGGTCTATAGGGCCCTCAAGGCAGGGAAAGAATTAAAGAAAGAATACGGTATATAAAGGCTACGGAACAGGCGCTGCTGGAGTTTACGGAGAAGGTCCAGGGGACGCTATAGGCAAATATGAACGAGACCGCATAGGGCTTCTTCCAGAATGCGGCAGAAAGGATTACGGAGTACATACAGGAGAACACCGCCGAAAGACACGCTGCGAAGGAGTACCGCAGCCAACTAACGCGTGAAGACTACCCGACCGGAAGGGTAAACAACAGCTGGGCGGACATAGCCCGCACGGCCCAAAGGGGCTAAAACACCATCTACCCAGCTACACCTAGGGCAGAAGACATTAAGAAAGCGAAGCAGGTAACGGTTAGGATCGATGACACCAGCGAAAAGACACAGATAGCTACAGCGACTCTTCCCCAACTGGTACAAACATTTGGGGGAGCAGGGGGAGTGGCCGGGGAGATTATCGCGGCAAGGAGGACTACAGGGGGGGATATTATTCTCTAGACAGCCTCAGTAAAGGCTAGGGAGGAGTTAGAGAAGGACGACAGGTGGGTAAGGAGACTCTGTAGGTCAGCGAGAGTCCTCCGGAAGACAGTGATAGTGGCGATCCATAGAGTGGAAAAGATAATAGACATAAAGGACTAACAGGGGATCTTTAAAACCCTGAGGAAAGATAATAGGAAGCTCCACCTAGAGTTGGAGATAATAAAGGCTGAATAGCCTATATTTGCGTCGAAGCTAGACGCACTTAGGAGGGAGAAGAGATTCTCTATACTAATAATTAAGGTCCCGAGCCCGGAGGCGGCGAACCGGCTTATCGTAGAGGGGATAGTAGTAGAGAACAGCCTCCTCTTCTGCAATCGCTGGGAGAGAGAAGCCGCCCCTAAGCAGTGCTTTAACTGCTATAGGTACAGACATATTACTAAGGCGTGCAAACACCCCACCCGCTGTGGGATATACGCCCAAAACCATACGACTGATGATCACGTAGAAAGAGCTAGCAGCAAGCCTAAGTGCGTAGTGTATAAGGGGGAGCACCCAGTATGGAGCAAAACCTGCTTAATCCGACAGAAGGAGAACACTAAGGCCAGGCAGAGAATCGAGCGTAAGCCGAAATACTTCAAAGAGACCCCAAAGCAACACCCAGTAGGGCCTACGCCGGCGATACTAGGAAGGACCAGCCTAGAAGGGTGGCGTAAAGTGATCTCTAAAGGGAAGAGGAAGGCCTTAGAGGATATAACAGACAAGCCCCAGAAAGGAACTGGGGAGGCAGCGAAGAGGGGACGACCGATAACCCTCTCTAGAGCGGAATAAGGGCAACGGCCCCTGTCTATAGAGAGGATCAGTCCGACGAACACCCTTAAGCAGACTTCAGGAGTGGCAAAGACTGCTGAGACCACCTAAATACAGGAGAACGTCCAGGCGGCCCTCACCTAATAAGGAATACACCCTGCCTGAAAATACTGCAGTACAACATACAGAGGAAGAAGGATACGGTGATAGCACCACTTCTTAAAAACGAAGATATAAAAGACATAGACGTGTTGGCGATTCAAGAGCCGGCACGCAACCTGATGAACAGAACCTCGTATAATACGAGCACAAGCAGGTTCCACCTAGCCTACGGGGGAGACCCGGAGGCTAGAACGTGCTTCTACGTAAATAAAAGGATAGATCCTAACGACTGGGGGGTAGAGTACCGGGAGGGCGACTTATACTTATTATAGATCCAGACTAAGAGAACCCGAAATAACGCTGACGCTAAGGACGAAAACACTGAGGAGCTGATAGTAGAGAGGGTGTAGGTATATAACGTCTACAACCCTTCGCCGGTGAGCTATACATCAGTGGACAGCCCTACGACTATCCTAAGGCTAAAGGAGGCCTTAGAAAGCGAAGGCGAACACATTATAGTGGGGGATTTCAACCTACACCACCCCCAATAGAACAACCCAGGACGAGCTACATACCATACGATGGCAGATAGGCTGCTGGAAGTAGTAGGAGAGAAGGGGATGGTCCTTAGACTACTGGAGAAGTCGGTCATATGGCAAAGCAGGGGCTTAGAGAGCGCTATCGACCTTATATTCCTAACCGAAGGCGCGCATAATGCGATGGCGAAGTGCGGAGTAAGAGAAGACCTCGATATAGGGTCGGATCATATGCCAATCGTAACGGAGCTAGAATAGACCTGGAGCGAGCGCCGGGTGCACTAGAAGAGAGCCTAGAAAAGGATAGAGACAGAGGCGACCGGCGAGGAGATCCGGAAACACGCAAGGATCCTAAATAGGGTTATGGGCAGATACTCATTAGACTCGGAGGAAGCGATCGACCTATGTGTTGACAAGCTTATAGCTGCGCTGCAGGAGGTGGTAGAGAATACTATCCCATTTAAGGAACCCTACGCCGGAGCCAAACCATACTGGAACGGGGCGTGCACGAGAGTCACTGAGGCGTCACGGGCAGCGCTCAAGGCCTACCGCTACAGCAGAAATGCACAGACTGAGGAGGCTCTCCGCCAGACTAAAAGGAAAAAGGTTACCATCCTACGAAAGACTAGGACGATAGCTTTCCGAGAGGGGGTCCATAGAGCATCGCTAAGGCCAGGAGGAGTATGGCAACTCGCTAAGTGGGGAAGGGAGAGGAGTATGCGCCCTAAAGAGCTACCACAATTCCCAGCTATCAAAGACGGGAACGGGAATAAAGCGACAGACTTCGAAGGGAAGGTAGAGGCCTTAAGGAGGGTCCTCTTCCCGCCCCCACCCCCAGCGGACCTGACGGATGTTGAGGGGGCTAATTACCCAGAGCCCATTGCAATGGACAGCGAGATTACCGCAAAGGAGGTAAGGGACGCGATCTGGCACCCAGCAGCGGATAAGGCCCCAGGGATTTCAGGGATCCCGAATAGGTTCCTAAGAGCGGTGTGTGCGGAAATGGGGGAGACCTTTCGAAGGGTATTTCAAGCGTGCCTAGATCGTGGATACCACCCAAAGAAGTTCCGCGAAGCGAATACAGTGATACTGAAGAAGCCGAAGAAGACCGATTACTCCGAGCCTAAGGCCTATCGACCTATCGCACTACTAGACACACTCGGGAAAGCATTAGAGACAGTGATAGCAAAACGACTCAGCGGAACAGCCGAAGCAAATCACCTACTCCCAGAACACCAGATGGGAGGTAGGAAGGGACGTTCAGTAGAAACAGCCCTAGAGACTATTACAGACTCAATCCATACGATATAGAACTAAGGCAAGGATAACGTAGCGAGTTTACTGTCACTAGATGTAGCAGGAGTATTCGATAATATGTCCCATAAAAGGCTGCTCCACAACTTAAGGATGAAAGGAATCCCTAAGGGGATTATCCGGTGGACTGCGAGCTTCCTTAAGGACAGAGCGATATCGATAACCCTAGGGGGCAGGACCAGTCCAGTTGAGGCGGTAGAAACGGGGATCCCGTAAGGATCACCAATATCACCAATCCTATTCCTCTTCTTTAATGCGCCACTAATTAAAGCATGCTCAAAGGCAAAGATCCCAGTACAGGTGGGAGGATTCGTAGATGACGTGCACCTGCTGGCATACAGTAAGACAACGGAAACGAACTGCAGGTGGCTAGAACAGGCCCACAAGCTCTGCCAAACGTGGGCGAAAACATACGGGGCGACGTTCGCGCCCCAGAAGTACGAACTGGTGCATCTGTCGCGCGCCCCCAAAAGGTTTAATATGAAGGAGACGGTATGATTTGGTAACGCAGAGGTTGAGCCGGAAGCGAGTATTAGGGTCCTAGGGCTACACATCGACACCAAACTCCGCTGGGGCCCATATATAGCGCAGGTGAAGGCAAAGGCCGCCACTCAAGCCCGGGCGATCAAGTGCCTAGCAGGATCAACTTGGGGAGCTACGTTTGAGAAGTGCAGGAAGGTGTACAGTATAGCGGTAAGGCCTATACTTATATTCGCCGCTCCGATATGGCATACCCCCACCGGGGGGCGGGGAGCCGTGGAAAAGCACGTTAAGACGCTCGCGATAATATAGAACGACTGCCTACGGACAGTGCTCGGAGTATATAAGGCAACACCGGTCTAGGTCCTAGAAGCGGAAGCAGTTATTATGCCTATCCAAACCCATCTAGACGCCCTGGTTATGAGATACTAGGCACTGAGGGGAGTATACCCCTTAATAATCGAAGGCAACCGCTTAATCCGTAGGAGACTGCGGGGAAGGAGAGGAAGGGCGCGCCTAACACGCCTAACCCTATTACTAGAAAAGGAAGAATGGGCCCTGCAGGAGCTTAAGGCGAAGGATTAGGATCAAGCGGTAACGGCGATAAGGAGGAAGGCATATTAGCATAACCCAAAAACGGATGTCGAGGAGTATTAAGACGTAGGCGTCCTAGCTAAGAAGATACGAGGCTGGGTAACAGCGAAGTGGATCGAGCGGTAGGAGGTATATAAGGATGCTATCCCTGAGCACTCTCGCACACCCGCACAGAATGAACCGTTGTTCGGAGAAAGGTATAACTACCACCTAAAGCTTAGGAAGGTAGAAAGCTCGATGGCAGTCTAACTCCGAAGTGGGAAGAATAGGTTTAACCACTTCCTTTATAAGGCGAGGGTGCTAGGGGTCCGCAGTGCCCGCTGCAGTTGTAGATAGAGGAATTAGGATACGAAGTATATTCTCCTGCACTGCCTAGAGCTTAGCGACACTCGAAGGGAGCTTATTAAAGAGGCAGAGACTTATAATGTTAGGACTATGCTGGCTGAGGTCACCGGTATAAGAGCGGCTGCGAGATAGCTGGTTAGGTTAGGATTCCTAACGTAGTATCGACTTACTAGGGAACAGCTCTCCCAGTCTAAACTCCCTATCGGAGTAGAACCGGCAACAAAAACCCCAAAGATAAAGAAGCCTAAGCGCAAGTGGAAGCTAAAGGCGGCGGAGCTGCCGGAGTATTACAGGGCCTATTAGGGCAACGGAGATTATCGTTACCAGTGTTATAGAGCCTAGCGGCGAGGTCGGACAGGCGGAGCAGAACGATAAGTAAGCTGATAAGCGAAAGTTTTTAGCCAGAAGGGGCGACTCTAGAAAGGTTTCTTTCGCGTCTAGAGGGCCTTCAACCCCCCTAGATTTCCTAATAATGTAAGAGAACACCCTCATTAGTATATATAGATACTAGAATAGGCGTATAAATCAATCAATCAATCAATATTAGCGGTAATATTATCTACTAGAGTAGTACTAAATATAAGAGAGTTATAAGATTAGTACTAGCTTTAGAGCTATATATAATAGTAGTAGGGTTTAATATTACTACTACCCTATAATCTACTATTAAGGGTATTACTTAGTTAAAGATACTACTAATTCTATATACTAACTCCTACTCCCTATATAACTATATTATACGCCTTAGTACTATCGCTAAGAAACGCCTAATAATTAATATAATAGGACTGCGGTATTCCTATAAGAGAAGGGAAATTAATAAGGTATAGTAGATTAATAGTAATTATAACTTAGTAGATACTATAACTAAGGAGCGCTACTACTAGGCGTTAAAGTAATTAGTAGATAGTAACGCTATTAAGTTAAAGATAAACGCTTAGGTAGAAAGAGAAGCTGTAATCTAACTAATCAGGTTATAGCGTTACTTAGCCTTATAGGCCCGTTTCTATACTAGCTAATTACTAGATTTAGCGTCGATTAGCACTGTTTTTTTTCGACTTTCTAAAACTTTTGCCAGTGTCGGAATAACGTCGCTCCGCTCCGCAACTAGCGGCTTGGCGCTAACTCCTAGATAAAACACCATAGCTTAGCTAGCTAGATTCAAGACAATCCCCAGTTTACCAAGCCTAATAGACACCCTGCTAATCAGGTTGTCCGGGGCAGGTAATAGGGGATCAAGCAACCTTACTAATCGGTATAACCTAGCAGCAATAGGTTCTACCGACAAGTATCAAAAGTACTCTAACAGTGAAGTTGCAGACGCTGATAGCTTCTTGGTACGACCTTAGTGCCAGTATCCAGCTTCGCCTTCACGTCATTTCCCAGAACGCCAGCTCCCTAGTATTACGCTTCTCTAGGTACGCGACTACATGTTCTGTTCAATTGCCGGAACCTTGATATCTGAACGAATACATGACCACCGTCAACCCAAGACGTCGACCACAGTTCATAACCCCTCCAATCGCAATTGCATCTACTTTCCTGGTCAGTCCGGACATCCTACCAAGGTAATACTGACTGTATAGTCCAGTCCAAAATCTGAACGGTACCAACTACAAGGTTTAGTGGTTGATTTTCCTGTTGTTGGGATCCAAAACCAAACCAACTACCGAAACAACTAACAACCTACTGAGGAGTACAATGGGGCTAGAAATAGGGCTCGAGCCCTGAAGCTGGCCTATCCGCCGTACCGGCCAACCTGCCCTGCCTCGCCTGCCGACCACCCAAAGGGCTGAAGCCCGGGAACATCTAGAAGAGGGCCTTGAAGCTAGTCACTTGGGCGACGAAATCGGCCCCCGGAGATTGCCATGGTCGCGATGGACACAAGAGCTCTAGGGCCCTCTCTAGGGGTTCCTAGGCTTCAGCTCTATGAGTGGCCGGCAGGGCGTTGCATCCTTCCACAGACCGAGTTCAATGGAAATGTTTGTTGGCGACTCCAACCATCCTCTAGGAAGTCCCCCAACACCCATCTCTAAAGTCGTGAGATCTATGTACTATCCCGGTATATCTGATATGGTCCCCTGGCATAGCTTTGTTTTCTCTATAGACTCTATACACGCCTGTTCCGCATCAAAAGTGGGGTTGGCTGGAATCCTGCAAGCTAGTCTAGTCCAGCCAATGATGTGCTTTCGCCACCCTCCATGATTGTTCCATCCGCTGGGACTGTCAGTCACCGCCCGCAGAGCCTCCTGCTTCCGGTTCTAGAGCTGTCATCAGTCTAGGCTCTCGCTACGTCAACATTTTACAAGTTGACTGGTTCATGATCTAGCCCTGATTGTTTTGTATCAGTCGATTGGAAATGCTCCGCGGTATATGAGCATGCGCGACGCTCAAAATCTGTACGCGCCGAGCTTCTATGGTGAGTCAACGCACCGGAATGAACTCTCTAGATCCGAGCGAGCAGCTAATCATAACCCTGTGCGCTCAGCCCAATTCCCTCGATGAAGAGCCCCCAAGATGCCGCTCTAGCGGTGGACCTTCACGCTTCTCAGGCTTGTCGTACTTGGAGCAGAAGTTCAAAGGGCTCAAAGTCCAGCGGCAGTCCTCTGGTGCTGTCGGCATCGGCGACGCTGATAATAACAGAGGGCCCTATGGCCTGACTCTACTACATGCTCCACCCGAGCCTTTGATTGACTTCATATTCGTGCACGGTCTACGTGGTGGGGCGTTCAAGACGTGGCGCAAAAAAAATGAAGCCCAATATTTTTGGCCTCAGGCGTGGCTGCCGCTTGACCCTGGCTTGCAAAACGTGCGGATACATACTTTTGGGTACAATTCTGACTGGACCGACACCAAAGATAGTATCTTGAATGTTCATGACTTTGGTAGAGCTTTGCTGGGGGAGATGACAACCTCACCAGAATTGAGAAAAGATGAATCGGTATATAAGTGTTCGCTTCCAACGTGGTAGGAGGCTGATGCGTACAGACACCAATCGTGCTCATTGGTCATTCCATGGGAGGCTTGGTCCTTAAAAAGGTATTCTACTGCACACCAACGTGCATGATAATCCAGACTGACATAAGTAAGGCATATATTTTGGCCAAACAGCAGGACAATTCTCAGAACCTAGCGTCCCGGATGCGATGCACCTTTTTCCTAGCTACTCCGCACCGAGGTTCCGACTCTGCCTCACTTCTCAACAATATTCTTCGCTCAACGGGCGTACTGAGTGCACGACCGTATGTCGAAGATCTCAGACGCGATTCAGTGTCTTTACAGATTATCAACGAAGAATTCAGGCATTACGCAGACAGCTTGAGTATATGGTCTTTCTATGAGACTCTGAAGACAAATCTCGGCATTACCAGCACTTTGATTGTGGACAAAGATTCGGCTACGCTAGGTAAAGAGCCCAGCCAGTGGTCAATTCGTATCTGACTCATCATCCCCAAGGTTACAAGCACGAGAGAGTGCAACTATTGAACGCGAATCACAGAGGAGTCTGCAAGTTTGATAGTCCGTCCGACCCGAATTTTGTGACTCTGAGGAATGCTCTAGTAGCCACCGTTGATGACATTGTAGGAAACTGTAAGTTGTGATTGCTAGTGAAGGCAACCACTAAGATTTGACAGTGAAAGCCACAAAGAAAGAAGAGAGGCGAAGCGAGATGCGTTCTCTGCAAGCATACCTCAACGTTACCGATAAGCCTGATGACGACCTTGCAAACCAGGATGATATGAAGACGAACGGCTCTTGCTGTTGGATTGAAGAGAGAGAGGGCTTCAACAAATGGCGCGACCTCAACGAAGAGGCGGCTCAGCTGTATTGGGTATCCGCGAAGCCGGCGACTGGGAAATCCGTGCTGGCCGCTCACGTCATTGCCATCCTCGAAGATGATGGTATAGACTGCAGTTACTACTTCTTTAAGCACGGTGATAAGGCTCAGCAAGTGCTGAGTGGATTACTCCGTTCCATAGCTTATCAAATGGCGCTTCTGCACCCTCGGATCAGGCGCACCCTGCTCTCGACGCGAGAAGATAACGTTCGCTTCGACAAAGATGACGAGCGGGCAATTTGGAGGAAGCTTTATGTTGGTGGTATCTTTCGGACTCATATCAGCCGTCCACAGTACTGGGTCATTGACGCCTTAGACGAGTGCATCAATCACAGCAAGCTATTTCCCCTCCTTGCAAAGATTGAAAGCGTCTTCCCTCTACGTATCTTCCTAACCAGCAGAGTCTCACTAGACCTCGAAAGGCATTTTACTCGGTTGGGCCGCCAAGCGTTCTGGGATCCCATAACGGTCGAGGACACTCTGGCGGACATCAGGCTCTACATTGAGGCCGAGATTTCATACTTACAGATCGAGGACGAGGCTGAGCGAGCGAGGCTCAAGGAAACAATACTCGTCAAGTCAGCAGGTTGCTTCCTTTGGGTCAGGCTTGTCTTCAAGGAGCTGGAAAACGTATGGAGCGAAAACCAATTCACAACGGTGCTTGAGGAGATGCCAATGGAAATGGGGCCCTTCTACGAGAGGACGTTGCAGATGATGTCAAAAAATGTCCGCGAAAAGCGGCTAGCTCAAGCAATCCTTGTGTGGACCGTTTGCAGTATACGACCTCTCAAAATCGTGGAGTTGCAACATGCTCTACATCTAGACAGTGGTATAACGGTGCACAACTTGAAGAAATCAATTGAGGCTCTCTGCGGTCAGCTACTCTCCGTTGACAAGTATGACACAATCCAGATGGTCCACACTACCGCAAGGGAGTTCCTACTTGACTCGAGTCTATCCTCAGAATTTGCCGTAAGGCGTGATCTCGGCCATGAGAGGCTTGCAATGACGTGTCTCGTATACCTATCAAGCGATGAAATGCGGGCACCACGCAATCGAAAGCTAATGAGCAAGACAGAAAGGCACGAATTCGCAGACTACGCTTGTACAGCCTTCTCTGAGCACCTAGCTGGCAGCCCACCCGCTGCGGACAACATCATGGTTAATCTAGATCGATTCCTTGAGACAAATGCAATGACCTGGATTGAATACGTTGCACGGAAGAAGAACCTCTATTACCTTACTCGCACGGCAAAGAACTTCAGAACATACCTTGAGCGACGGGCAAGATACGTTTCGCCCTCAGCAAAAGAAGTACACACCACCAATGGCTGGGCAACAGACCTAATCCGTCTGGTTGCGAGGTTTGGTTCGAACCTTCTAAATCATGCATCTTGCGTCCATTTCCTCATTCCGCCCTTCTGTCCATCCGGATCGCAAATCTACCAGCAATACGGAAGAGCCCCTGGTGGGCTTACTGCAGTCGGTCTTACTAACGCTAAATGGGGAGATTGCATTTCCTATATAGCTTACCGGGACAGTCGAGGAACAGCACTCGCATGCGGAGAAAGTCTTTTCGCTATCGGACACAAGTCTGGTCACATATATATATATCGTGAAAGCACATTTCAAGTGAGCCTTACTCTTGTACACGGTGAGCCTGTCAAGTTGCTTCTGTTCGAGAACAGCACCAAAGTGCTGGCTTCCAGTGGACGCAAGCAACTTATACTATGGAACATGGCTGGCGGACAAGTTTGGTCACACTCTCTTGATCATGTCGGCATGACCATGATGTTCTCCCAGGACGCAGCAAGTTTGACGATGGTGATGAAATCAAATGAGGCCATCCGCTATGCTACGAAAGATGGTTCTATACAACGACGACACACATACCACGAGGTAGGAGACAGTCCAAATTGGAGACTATTACCGGCACCGCTAGCTGCAGCCATTTCTCCAGATCTGACAGTGCTGGCGTTGATGCACCGTGGACACCCTGTGAGTC
The DNA here is from genome assembly GCA_018257865.1 of Stereocaulon alpinum. Taxonomy (NCBI): domain Eukaryota; kingdom Fungi; phylum Ascomycota; class Lecanoromycetes; order Lecanorales; family Stereocaulaceae; genus Stereocaulon; species Stereocaulon alpinum. The sequence continues at coordinate 327,859 of JAEUBA010000020.1, read as the reverse complement.
TGTGGAGTCTGGAGAACGACGAAATTATCGGGACCTGCGATCGAGACTCTGGAGCTGGCGTTTCAAACCTTTCTGTGGAGACAGCTTTGTTCAACCCTAACCCAGACTTGAGTCTTCTGGTTGTCGTCTACCAAGATGGAGATCTAGCTCTTTTCGAACCTTGGAAGCAAGAACTGGTGAAATACGTTGCCGCTGATGCCTTATTAGTGGCGTCATCTCAGGATGGACGTACATTAGCTACTGGCGGATCAAGCGGTACAGTGCAAATATTCGATTTTGCATCACTCGAATTGATGTATCGTATCAATTCGTACGATGTGGTAGTCAGATCGCTGGCATTCAGCTGGGATGGCCTCCGAATTATCGATATCCGTGACACCAAATCAAAGATCTGGGAACCAGCTTGCTTGGTTCCCAAACTTGCTGACGAAGAAGCTAACTTGGGCAATATAACTACATTGCCTACAACTGTGATTGAGACCAGAGACGCTGAGCTTGTGGGCATCACTGCCATTGCTTGCCATTCCAGTGCGTCCGGGATCCTTGTTGGGAAAGATGATGGAACCGTGTGTATATACGACACTTCTACTGGAAAGCAAGCATCTGTGCTCTATGACCACGGCAAGAACGTCTTTGCCACCATAGTCATGTGGGCAGAGAATGGACTAATCGCCAGTGCTGCCGCCGACAGCAATGTCATCGTGTGCAGGGTCGAGCGTGATGGTGGAAGAAAGTGGACTGTATCTGGAAAGATTCTCGAGACCCGACTGGACGAGCCTGTCAAGCAGCTACTCTTGAGTCCTGACCGTAGCCGACTACTCATATCGGCTACGACATCACATACGCTGTGGTCACTTGCCGAATACTCTGGATCTTCACTTGGATCACTAGACTTGGGACAACAGGGTTTGAGCAGATGGATCTCAGCTCCGTGTCACTCTGACGAAATCATGCTTTTTGCTGGTGCGGAGGCTAGATTCTACAGCTGGAGAGATCTCTCGGACAGTGTAATTACGGGCCCATTCCAGTTGGATCTCGGTCAAGAGACTCTATCCGCGAAGGTACAATTAACATTATTGATGACCACCGCAAGCGGTGAGCACCTCGTGGCCGACTTCAGACACTGCCATGGAGATCAGTCAACCGTGCGAATGGCGCTCTGGAAGATGGCTTCTCTAGACGGACCTGCAAGCAAGGGAATCATAGCTGATCATGTGTACAAGCACATCAGCGAACACATAAGGTGCATCCTCGGTGTCGCGGGGTCAAGACTGGTGTTCCTCGATAAGATGTTATGGGTTTGCTCTGTTGATATAAATATATACGATGGGAGTTGTTATAGTAGGCATTTCTTCGTACCTAGTGATTTCTTGGGAGGAGATGTAGATGTGGGAGTCCTGGCATTGGTCACTTCAGAACGACACGTTATTTTTGCCAAGGATGGGGAGTTGGCTGTTATCACAGGTGGAATGGACTTTGAGGATATTGTGAGATTAGAGAAACAGTAATGAGTGCACATAGCTGGCGGCTCGGTTCATTCTCGTGTGTCGTCCGATGTGGCGGTGGACTCCTTGTGTGGCGTTACTCCATATGATGTTCTTGCATGATTCAGCACGTACGATAATGAGGAGGAATTGAAGCACCCAACTGATAGGATGGGTACGTTAACCTCGGACATGGCGGCTCAGAAAACAGTCAATATTGATACCCAATAGTCGACATTTGCTGTGGTACACCTAAATTTTCGCAAGTGCGGTATGAAACGCTATGGGCTTGCAGATGGGGATCCACACGTCGCGAGCTGTCCTTGCAGCGTGTTTAGAGCTAGTGCTGACACCTTTGCACCATCTACCGCTCAGCCTCTATTGTGTTATTAAGACATCAAGCTCAACATCAAGCTCAACACCAACGTTATCTTGCCTTTCGTCAGCTCTGATCAAGCTGAGATCAACAAACCCCCTACATCAGAATCTCCTAGACCGGCAAGCACGCAACTTCAATACTGCTAAGATGTCGCTATTGGTCGCTCATTGACAGTCAAGAATGGACCAATCACAGCTCCAGCTGGACTTTCACGGGCGAATGCTTGGCTTCTAGAGACTTCACATATGAACAACGGTCGCTCAACGGACGCCGAGAACGAATCACTTACAGCTTTGCCAGGAAGTCTTTTGGCAGGCTTGAAGCCTTGTAAGAGTCAGAATATTGCTCTCCGAAGCTCAATCGAAACTCCGATCACGTCAAGCACAACTCCGGAAGATCGCAACTACCAAGCACCCTAGGAATCCAAATGTGACTGACGTCAGCGATTTCGGTCAAGTTGATCCACACGGCAGAGACAATGGCCTCATGCGTGTGCTTGGCCGTATTGTCATTTGTAATGGACAGTCATCGAGGGCGCTATACCGACCGAAACAGTCCTAGTCGTGGCGGCCATTGCCTATATATATAAACGCATTACTGGCTCTATGGTTTCTACCCATTGTTCTGTTATCTCCGTTATCAAGGATGGTTTCGAGTGCGGGGAAACCTCTTATGTTCATAGTTCATGTAGTATTGTTCCAATGTCAAGGACCATGCTACAGTGATTCAGCCAGTCAGGAACTTGTGGCTGTCGTAACAGTATTTCCTCGCCCAATCTCAGAAGTGCGAGGCATGTGATATGCAAGCCTTTCGGCAAGAGCAGCGCGGGCGGAGCTATCATCCATTGCAGGCGGGCGGCAACATACAACTAGCCAGAAGGAAAGCCAAACAAGACTTTGAAAGACTCTAAAGTGAGTACCGAATTGGTTAGATCATAGGACAGTTAGCCAACTGCTTTCGAGGCCCTGATGTTGCTCAGTTGCGGCCGAAGATAGCCGCTAGTCTTGAGCTTCTTTGGGGACACCGAAGATCTCCGGTGGTGTTGTGGCATCAGAACCTGATGATCTAAGGGGACCCTGCATCAACAAGATGTCAAAGATCTCTGTCTGCACGAGCTTCGCCGTCCTATGTCCGAACATCCCCTCTTCTCAAAAATGCTTATAAAGAAGCCTCTCGCTTCTGCAATTTTCTGGTCCACTCGGCTCTTGACCCACTCCTAGACTTCAACAAGACATCATCATTGAAGATGGAGAAAATTGATTCAACCTTCATTTCCGTATCCAAGAGGGCAAAACAACACTGGAAATGGCCTGCGGCTTTATGGCTTGTGTTTCTTTGGCTTACGCTGAGATATATTCCCTTTACGCCTTTGACGGCGGCTGAGACTAGAGAATACGATCATACCCAGATTCGGACTCTGGGCGTATGAATGCAGTATCGGGTGGGGTTCACTGCCTGGGTGGCTCAATTGGATACTCGATGAGATGAGTCGTATAGAGGGTCTTCGTCGTTGAGCGTGGGAAAGTTACTGAAGGTGAAAAGTCACGTAAGGATCCACCGAATATCTCCGATTTTGGTGTTGCATGCATGCAACATCGTTGCGGGAACAATGCTTATAGTCTCGATGGACATAGAACGAGGCAACTTTCGTACGATACTACCGTGAGACGTTGGGAGATCTTCTATGTCTCGATGAGACTTCGACAATGCCAATGAATCGCCTGCCGCTGAATTCGGTTCGACTACCTACAAATCCCTCTATCGGCCTGTAAATATTCACAGCTCCGAGCTAATACTGCTTGATTGTTCAAATTTTGAAAAGGATCACCAAAGTGACTTGGCTCCCATAGCGATGCCGAATAGAATAGCCTTATGAATTCGCGCTCAACACCAGTCAAGTCACCTATTCAGACTCTCAGCTTACTGCTGTCGTGACTGGCTTGGTTCTAAACGCCGCGCTCAAATGGCCGTTTGGAGTCACAAAGAAGCGACTTGCGTATCGTCTAGACATAATTACCTTAAGTAAACATAGTCATAGAGTTCTTTCCATTCCAGGAAGTTCCCGGAGCTTCTCCAGTATTTCAAAAGTCAATCAGCCTCACTACGACTTCCATCCAGCAACCAGGAACGCACTATCAGCCCCGAAAGCCCGAAAAGTCGCTGTCTCATTATACGACACGGCCTTCAGCGCACAATTCCCAGCATCGTAATTGTCCGCCATCGTCCCAGCCCTGACCGTATACGAATACGTCACACCGAAACAAGTCGAGCCCGGATGGGTGCTCATGTGCGCATAGCTGGCGCACGCATGGATACAGTCTTCGAAAGTGTATACGTATATGCTGACGAGATCAGAGTTGGGTTGACTGGTGTTGCAGTGCAGGTTGTAGCGGTAGTCGAGAATAGAGTCGTAGGGGGTGGTGAGGTCTGTGCAGTTGGATGTTGGTATGTGGCTTGTTACGTTGGAGCCCTCATAGGTTTGTGAGGTTTTGCATATTGCGGGTTGTCTTTTCACCAGTATCAGGTTGATTTATTCGTCTGATCTAACCTGGAGGTACGCACCTTTCCACTTGACGTAATTTGATCGCCATAGTCGCAGCCAGGGCGGCAGCTACAATGGCAAGAGCCAGACTCAGAACCAACGCAATGCTCAACCTAAAGGTCGTCCCTTGCAGCAGCCTTTTTGGAGGCTCATCACGTCGGGGTAATTCTAGAAACCTTCGCCCGTTACGCTTCTCAAAAAACTCCCCATTCAAGACCTCAGGTAAATTATCCTTGTTGCATGCGAAATGAAGCCCATCGTTATAAGCATTAACCTCCAGACCATGAGGTTGAGATAGATATTTGTGCCTCATCGCTATACCTTATCGTCTCTTCCTCTGAATATAAATCATCAAATTTCGACTTGATAGTTGAAAGGGGCTCTTGGGGCGAAGGTGGGTCATACCTAGTTCTTTCTGTTACGGGCTGGGCCTAGGTGAACTCTTAGGTGGTGCCAGCTCGGAGCATCTTATATACAGTGGCCTAGGGGCAAAGCTTTCGAGCTTTGCTTGTGCTCTTTTGCCAAGGCATGGGCCTGTAGCGCAACGATTACGCGCCCCAGAACTGGGCCTGGGGCCGGCCGCTGATACTTTTAGCCTCGTGTCGGAAAATAAACATGCCCAATGTCTCATAATAAAACCGCGTAACTGGACAAGCAGAAATCCACAATTGAGAGACCGTGCGGCGTTTTCGTAGGTAGGCGTCGTTGCGACCCGTGCTTCGGGTTCGGTCCGCTTTGATCTCTGAGCTGCGACTGGACCAACAAGGGGGCTGTGGAAACATCATTGAATGGAAGTAAGGTACAAGGCTCTTGATGTTTGAACGAACTATCTTATCTACTCGTGCGATTAAATCTCCGTCATTAGCGTATAAGGTGCCAAGACTGGGGTAGTCACCGATCAGATTGCTAGTGTTCCAGGAATTGTATCGAAAACGCTTTCAGAACTTTGCCCAAAGTAAATGGACAAGTAAAATGACGGGATATGTAGTATAGCAAGCTCGGAGGTGACATGAACCTGAAGATAGATACTCCCTGATGCGCCGCCTCGAAGAGTTCCCCCATTGCGTAAATTCTAGTGTACGAGTAGTCATTACTTGGGTTAGGTGGTTGCTTGGCCTAATTTTGCCTCGTCATTAGTCCGCCTCCAATCTGAAACTGGACCAATTGCATCGGTTGAATGGATATCCAAGTAGTCAGTGGGTGGCACAGATGATCTGACCACTAAGACACAGGAGTGGGGTTTACCGCAGCTCAGAGACCCCTGGAAGATGCCCCCATGCTAGTGGTTCAAGCGATAGAAATGATCCCTGAAACTGACCATTGTCGCAGCTCAACGTAGAGCCCCAGGGGTTCCTTCTAAGAGCCCCCGGGCTTTAGCCCTACTGTACTGTACAGGTGGCCGGCATGTCGGTAAAACCTTCTACCCGTCATACCTAGTAGGCGAGGTAGGCTCGTCAGGGACGCAAAAAAGATCCTGTCTTCCCGGGCGGGGGGCCCCTAAGCGAGTTCCCTAAGCGAGCCTTTCAAGCGTGGGCAGCGCCTAATCTGCGGAGGATTACGAGGTGACCCGGGGCCCTTCTTCCGGGGTCCCCTGATCTTCTTTGTGTCCCTGACGAGGTAGGCTAGTACATATCTAACGCTCAGCCCTATCAAAAAGCTTCCCCCAAAGCCTCAATACTCGAGCTCTCAAATTCCATTCTCAGGACAAGCTCGCTCTACACTCCCCCACACATCCACCATTTCCACGCTTCGTCTCCCGGAACCAGCTCATATCAAGTCCACAGACTACATTTCAAGAATGTTCGGCCGTAAGTCCCTCGTCTGCGCGCTCCTCTCAGCACTGCCTACCCACCCTAGCCCTCGTTTCTCGTAAACAACACTAACACCTCTTAGCATCCGAACCGCAAAGCAAAGAGGAGATCAGGGTACGCTCCCCATCCCACATATCCCCACCCACAGCACTCACTCACCAAGCCCCACCCACCAACACGGATGCGACTCATTCGAGAAAAGAAATTGTAATCAAAGTGCTAACACAAACCCCCACAGGCAGCAGAAGAAGAATCGACTAGAACGCTGAGCCAAATCGCTGCAGCGACTGTGTTGTTGTATCTATGTACGTCTGCCGCGCGATACAACACACATTACAAAGCACGGGTGTGTTGGGGGTAATGCTGATGGTCTTTTGCTGTAGCGCCGTTCGTAGTCGACTACGTTAAGAGGCTTGTCTGAAGGAATGGGAGGGAGAGGATCGTCTACAGCTAGAAAGGTAGAGGAAATGGAGGGATTGTATGCATATAGGAGGCGTTTGGAGCGCGGAGATGTATGATGGGGTGGTTGGATGAACACTTCTCTGAGCAATTGGGGGGCATAACGGTGGCAGGAGAGCTATGTATATGGGGAACGTGAATGGTTCAAGATCGCTTTTTGAACGCCGAGTGTGCGTTCAAACCTAAGATCTATTATATTACAGGTGCTGTGCTACCGTCCCATGATCGCGAGAGGTTTCATCGACTCTTCCCATTCGGTCCAGTCCTTTTGTATCTGCGCTAGCTCTTTGGTTAGTTGTCCGAGTTGGGAGCTGTAGTCTTCCAGGATCTACAGAGTATTAGTGATTTCCATGTGTGCTTGCAATGGAACATGTTATGGTAACATACCTTCTTGACCCTCTTCATGACCTCCTCGTCAACAACAACTCCGTTCTCCTGCCCTATCCCTCTTCCTGCCTTCTCAAACTCCCTCTGCAATAGCCGTCCCCGCTCCCTCACACTGACCATCCTCGCCCATATCTCCTCGCCCCTTCCGTTGAGTGCAGGGTCAAACACGCTCCGCTCAAGTAACAAGAGTTTCTTCCGCAATTCTTCTTCAGCGCTATCCATAGCATAGCCCCTATTCCTCAACACTTGTGTCTTGGCCGCCAACCCCAGAGATTGATGACTCAACCGAAGATGCTTCCGCCTACACTCCGCCGCTCGAATCGAGATCTGCAAATCGTGCTTTCGAATCAGGTTATTCAGGCCGTCGTCGATCTCATGCAATCGACCACGTAGAGTGTTCAAAGCTATAATCTGCGTTTCCATACGTTTGCCAAGTTCCCAAAAGCCTTTGACGAGAAAGGGGACAGCGCCCGGATTCGGCTTCTTGGCGAGAGCTTCTTCATATTCTGCTTCCCTGTCGTCTGGGCCAGGGCCATAGAAGGGGGTTTGTTCTGGTGCGACAGTATTGTAAAGGTAGGTGCGGAAGAGGGTTTGGGGGCTTTGAGGATTCCATTTCGCTAAGGCGAGTTCAATCTGTTGTGTTACTGACCTTTGAGCTGCGAGTAGGTGTGTCAGCTTTGGCAGATACTGGGTTCGAAAAGAGCGAGACTTACGTGGAGCATACTCAGACTGTTGAAATAGGCCTCGTGACTGGCTAAGCACACTTCCTTGCTGCTGGTTCTGTTGAGGCTGTTGTGCGGGCTGACCGAAGTTGCCGAATAAGCTACTCCCCTGCTGCTGTTGATTCTGCTGCTGCGGCTGCTGGTTCGGGGTGTTCCCCAAGCTTCCAAACAGACCGCCTCCACCCTGCTGCTGATTGGTAGAGCCTCCAAGGTTGCCAAACAACCCACCACCTTGCTGAGGCTGCTGTTGCTGCTGTTGCCCACTAAACAAACCTCCACCACTCTGCTGATTCGTAGAACCTCCCAGATTACCAAACAAACCTCCGCCACTCTGCTGCTGTTGCGGCTGCGTCGTAGCCCCAAACAACCCTCCACCCTGTTGGGGTTGACTCGTCGCGCCTAAATTACCGAAGAGCCCACCTCCACTCTGCTGCTGCTGCGGCGGCAGCGACGCCCCAAACAATCCTCCACCGCTCTGTTGAGGCTGACTTGTTGCGCCTAAGTTTCCGAAGAGTCCACCTCCGCTCTGGGCCTGAGAGGTTGCGGTGTTCGTGTTTAGTGAGCCGAAGAGGTTGGGTTTGTTTTGCTGCTGCTGAGTGTTTTGGCCGAAGACTGAGGAGCCGGAGGTGTTACCGAAGAGGGTAGACATTTGAGAAGTAGTTCAGGGGTTGCGCGCGAGGGGGAAAAAGGCTGGCGAGAGGGAGATGAGAGCGCGGACAGGCGCGTGAAAAGGGCAGATTGCAGAGGAAGTATCAACAATGCAGATCGCGCGCAAATGCTGGATGGTCCCAAAGGCGAAGAGCACTGCAAAGATAATACCAGATGGCTCTATCAGAGAGTCTAAGGTACGAAGGCAGCTTGCAGATACTTCTCAATGATTCCTATTGTTTCCTATTCACACCAGCCGTTGAACACCTAAGCGCGTTTTGCGCGCAGCCAATCACAGCCACCCATCCGCTAAAGCTTCAAGCTCCACCACTCCGCTCCAAGCCCACCGAGACCCTCGCACTGACAGGGACTGCCATTGAGCACCACAGCTCCTACGATGTCGACACGACAGCCCCGGTACGCCCATCCTTTTCCCCACTCTCTGCCTTCCCAAACCCAAAACCTGGCTTACCACCCCACAGATTCAACCAACAAGTCCTCCTCGACACCACGCCCCTCCCTGACTCCATCCCAAAAGTCACCGAGGTCGGCGCCTCCTCTGCGCCTCTATTATCAGCGAGCTTCTTCATAGGGGCACGATGTGGGGCGTATAATGATGACTATATGAAGTGCAAGGAAGATGCGCATGGGAGGGGGGAGATCGATTGTATGAAGGAGGGGAGGAAGGTTACGAGGTGTGCTGCTAGTGTGTAAGTGCTTCTTCTCTACAATCTACGGACTGGAGACTCTAGCAGGAAAAGGTGGGGGAACGATGAGGTACGAATGATGTACGGGGAAGGGAAGGGAGCCGGCGGAAGAGAGAGGGCAAGAGGGACGATGATTGGGGGATGACGAGCTAGACGAGGTAGAAGGACAGATGGCTGATGGTGTTCTGGGCAGGCTCGACGACATCAATAAGAACTGCCTGGAGGAATTCCGGAAGCATTGGCAGTGCTTAGACAACAACAACCAGCAATTATGGCATTGCCGGAGGCCAGAGCAATTGCTAAATAGATGCGTATTTGACAAGCTGGTACGCGTTTTCACAGGTCGGTCCTATAAAATCTATGCGTGCTAATACTAGACTCTAGGGATTGGAGAAAAAGATCCCCGGTGCCCCTGAGAACGAGACACCCGTACACCTGCGAAAAAGGCAGATATTCTCACACAACTTTTCGAGTATACGCGAGGATGAACGACAAACCTAAGCGTGCGTTGTCTATGTAAATTAAGTCTTTCATGGGGCTTCGAGGGCTTCACGGCGTTGTTATGAAATGCAACAAATGTTCCTCGGTTGGAACGAAAACTTGCGAAATGCTTACATTGATTCTCGTATCTGCAATGGACTCTAATTACAGGGCCATCCATGGCAATTCATGACGCCTAGCTGCGGAGAGCAACCGCCGCCGAAGATGAACGATTTCCATGCCGCGCTCTGTATGCAATCATTGCTGAGATGGTTCTTGCTCTATTCCGGATCCCGTATGATTGCAACCTTGCAATCCCAGCCCGCCAGGCATTTCATGATATCGAAAGGAAGTCCACGTGGAAGTAAGAAAAAGTTGCATGGTAGTAAAAGAAGCGTTGAACGGATGCTAAGCATGTGTAATGCAGTCTTAATGGTTGATTAGCGATCCAAGGCGTTCGCTATGTTCAAGAAGAGAAGTGAAATTTCCTCGTGCTTTGGAAGGTATATGGGACCGTTAGCGTAGCTTTGCGAAGTGTAATGAGACTCCATCATTGAGTATCACAAGCGAAAACCGAGGAGAACATCCTGTATATGGTCAGCCATATTGACTCAGCCAGCAGGGAATGAAAGCGAAAGCATACTTCGGATGCACATGAGCATTCGACCCTTTTCGCGCAACGTTGCAGTATGTCGTATGTCGAATGATAGTTCAACGGCAATGGCTCTTGAGTTCGCGTGCATGTCTAGCTAATGCAGGGATCTTGCGCAAAGCCTGGGATTGGGGATCCGTCTCAGCAATTCGCATATACTCTCCTTCTAGGCGTTGGCTGAGCACTTCAAGGATTCTTCCAGCAACGTCACGAATATCGGGATCCTGAAAGGACGTCAGCCGTTTACAGTCTAGGATTGAGGCAAAACACTCACTGTTGGATCGATAACGTTGAAGACGGTTTCCAGCCAGGTCAAACGCTCAATCACATTGGTCTCAAGTGACGCAGTAACAGCTGCTCCAACCGAAAGAACGACCAAAGGAGAAGTTTGACCAAGGTAGGCTGGGTTACAGCTGACGAAGAAGTTGTCGAATAGTGCTACTTGTTGGCTGGATTGAAGCCACTAAGAGGTATGAGTGTCTCTCTTTGTCGTACTCAGAGGTTGTTTCATATGACTTACCTGGACAGTAGCATCCTCGAAACTACCGTCTTTCATTGACGAAGCAATCTGGTCCAACTCCTCTTGCTCCGGCGATATATGCATCGAGGCCGAGTCGCTTGGATTGATGGACTCCTGGCGACCCAAGGCTTGACTCTCCTCTTGGCTAGCCTTCTGCTGTAGCTTAAGAATCTCCAGCTGAAAGTCGGATTGGGCTGCTGCCATTGTGTGGACAGTTTCAGAAAGTCCACGGACGAGGTTAGTAAGCTGATCAATTTTGATGCTGTCCTCGCGGTGTTGCATCTCCGCATGCTGTAATTGCTCTCGCACACGGCGCTCCGTATCACCGCCCACTTTGTGCGCCAAGTTAACGGCGAGATTCGTGAATGCTGGCACGATGGTACTATGCAAGGCAGTCGAGAACTCTTTCTCCACGTGGCCTGTCATAGTCTTCGTAATTTGGTCCGATACCGAACGAAGAACATTAGGCGTCTGCATAGCTCGACCAACAGTATCTGCTAGCGCGATCTTCATGGCATCTGGCATCGTGTCCTGAAGTTGCTTGCTGATGGTCGTGGAGAGCTTGTCATTCAAAGAGACGGAAGTGATGTTGGTTATTGAAGGGACGACCGAGTCTTCAATGTTTTTTTGGATGATACGAGACAATGATTTCTCCACGTTCTCACTCAATGTTGAGGATACAAGACGGAGCATTGCATCTTGTTTAGCCGCGCCTGCAGCATCCTGAACACGCTTGTCCTCTGCAAAGCGGCGGTACAATGCATCGAGCTCTCGCCCAAGAACTTTGTTGAATTCGTTGGATACCCCAGTCTCAATCTTCTTGAGCTCTCTATCGAGGAAATCGCCAGATATGCCGACACTGATAGAATCCCCATTCGCTACTGGACGGACCGGTCGGTCTTGTGAGGAAGCAGGCGCTGTTTCGAATGTATCGCGTGAAGGTTGCTTCGATGAATTGGATCGAGTGCTCTCCTTAGGAGTACTCTCTCTAGGAGTACTAGATGGGGCTTGAGACGTTGGAGTTGATGCGCGCTGGGCTGCACCAGCATAAGTCTCCGAGGCCAAAGGCGTCGTTCCCACACGAGACGCCGTATCTGCGACGCCATTTCGCTTACTCTTCTTCTTGTCTGTCTTCGGCGTAGCTTCTCCGCTGTCTGAGACTCCACGATCTGTTTTAGCAGGCTCCTTGGCGACAGCCTTGGCCTTCGCAGTCGCAGTAGAGCTCTGTGCATCAGCGATCACGGAGGCCGACGAGGGCTCAATCGTGGCGGCAGTAGCGGGCACGGATGACTCACGAAGATCTCTAATGATAATGCGGCCTTCTTGTTCAGCGTCCACGGAGTGAAGCACTCTGCTGTCTTTTGACCAGCCGAGGTCTTCCTTTTTGATCCCCAGGCAAGTGACACCCTTGGAATGCATCACGTACAGCTCGAATTGCATTGGGTCTTCCTCATCATCCGCCGATCTCGTAGGCTCACCCGAGGATGGTACGAGCTCGATGCTACGTAGCTGACCTTTGTCGGCGAACGTGTACTCCCTCATTCCGCTCATGATAGCAGTAGCATCGGCTTTGGGCAGTGCAGAATCCTTAGCGGCCAGGCGTGAAACAAATTTAGCTTGCGTCATGCTCTGCAGGTTATATTTAGGCGCGGACAGATGGATGAAGTAGATGGAATTCCGTGTTGGATGACCAACGGCGATGATGCCTGAAGCCGGATGGTACGTTACGCTGCATATTGCATCGGTCTCGTTCTCATGCGGGAAGCTCAACTCTTGAACAGCCTTGCCTAGGCATAGGTCCCATAGTTGAAGCGTGTGGTTCTGCTTCATACCGACTATGACGTAGCGAAGCGCGGTACCCTTCAAGTAAGGTCGCAGCTTATCGACTAAGAGGACAGAAGTCGGCCACGACTTTTCATTTGAGTGAGCGGTGTTGAATGTGTGGATGGGCGCCTTGATTTCGACGGGTGCAAGCATTGAGCTAGAGGCGTTCGATTCGTTAATCAGGTCTCGAATGTCCCAAAATCTGAGCTTGCCGGCCTTATCAAGGGTGACAATAGTACTGTCATCTTCGCTGAAAGTGAAGTCCTTGCCTGCTTTGCCGGTAGTGATCTTGAGGCTACGCTCAGCAAAGTACTTCTCAGTGTCCATAATGGAGTCCTTAGTAACGAGGTTTGAGCTCTGAGCATGAGATGAGAAAATGATTTGTATCGACTTTCCCCGACCGATGGCAAAGAACTCTGGATGACGGTTGCTCTTCTTAGCACGAGTCTTCAACTGACCACCTGCGGTAGAGTCGATTTGGGAAGGTAGTGGCGGGATGATCAAGCCTTGCTTCTCCATATCAGCTTCTGACAACTCCTCCCCCTCCTTGACGATAGTAACCCAATATACCGTACCGCTGAGGCCAGTTGCAATGACAGTCTGAGTGCCAGGTAATGTACTTCCTAATTGAGCAGTCGAAATAGCAACATTAAAGATGCGATCCTGGGCCTTAGCGAAAACAAGGTGGGAGATGCCACTGTCTTGCTGGATGATCCTGATGCCGCCGGTTTTGGGCATAGCGTAGACTATGTACTCGTTTGTAGCGGTTGCCAGAGTCCTGTCTGCTTGGTCGAAGTCCTTCTTCAAGCGTGCAATGTTAACAACAGAATCCTCACGCAGTGTCAGGTGCGCAGGCTCGTTCTGAATGAGTTCAATAGAAACAAAAGGCTTCATAGGGAATTGGTAGACTTGGACGATGCGATCACTGTCGGCTTGGGTTACTGCGTCTTCGCCATCCACGGTATCGTACTCATTGGGAACCTTGCCTTGCGCAGCGTCTTCGATAACGTCCTTGACAGCTTCAGCCAAAGGCTTCGGAATAGACCCTTTTAGTAGGCCCTCATTTTCATCTTTGTCAAGCTCTTTCTTTACATCGACAGCAATGTCATGTGCTTCCCGTTGGATGTCAGCGAGGAACGGCTGATCCCCAGCATCACGCGCCTCCTGCTTGATATCAGCATCTCGATTCCCGTCTTCAGCTTTTGCGAGTGCATTCTCCACCTGCCGATCGACCTGGCCTCCAACCTCGTTCAAGGCTTCCGCAACAGTTTCAGCGTCCCGTGTAGGAGCGCCAATGCCCATCAAGGCCTCAATCTGGCTTCGACTATCGTTAGGACGTCCAGGCGCCGGAGATTCGATGCTCTGAAGGACTTCATCACCCGATGGTGTGAGCTTGCGTCGTGACGCAGTGTGTGAAGCGGAAGGGGATGGTGATTTAATCTTGCGCTTAGATATATCGCCATTTGGCGAGACACTGGATTTCAGATTGCGAGGGGATGACGCAGCGAGTTGAACAAAGGGGTTCTGATAGGTGAACATGCCTTGCGAAGCTTCAGCCTTTGGTGTGACCTGTGGCTCGAATGGCGTCGGTGTGTTCTCCTTACTACCGAAGACATGTGCTGGTGACTCGTTGCGACCAGGACGGCTACTCTTCGCGTCCGTTGCCGGAGGATGATGTTGGTCTTGATATGATGAGCTCGCAGGCTCTTCCAAAGGTTGTGTCACATCCGTAGATCCTGTGATTTTCTGCCCAGATGCACCTAGTGGGGCGGCAGCCCGACTGAGTAGCTTAAGTAAAGCATCTTGGTGATTTGTAGATGGTGTATGAGTATGAGACGCTTTTTCACGGGTTGGCGGAGGTGTAGAAGCGTTGCCGCTAGTGAAAGAAGCTACAAGGTCTGAGGTTGAGATTCCACGGCCATGTACACTGTGAGTGCTGGGACTGCCATACTCAGGTCTGGCGGGCGCTACTGCAGGTGGTTGAGGAGTCGACTGCTGCGAAGGATTGTTCGAACCGAACTTGAGTAGATTGAGAAGCGGGTTCGTCATCAAGGCTGCCCCAGATTGGACGCCAGACGAAGCTGGAGCTCGAGATGGGGTACTGCTCGTGCTCATATTCGTATTTCCTTGTGAGAGGGGCGCATTGAAGATGGTAGAGGGTTTGGGTGAGGGGACACCTGGTTGATGGGGACTGAAGGTCTGAGGTGAGGATGGGGGAGGAGTAAAACCAAAGGGATAAGCCTGAGTGGTGCTTTGACCTGGGCTCTGGTGTGAGGCGGGCTGTGTTTGACTGCTGTTGGCTCTGAGGTTGGCAAACAGGCCCGGCAGATTGGACGCTGGGTCAGCAGCAGGGTTTGTCATGGTTGTTACTAGAATGCCCAAGCCATGCAGGAAAGTGGAGGTGGTGCAGATGTGTGGCGGCGGATAGAAGTAGATGCAGACAGCAAATGAAGTTTTAGCCGATACTAGGTATTCTACAGATCGCGCTAATGGAAAGCAAATCGCCATAAACGATTATCGTAATTTCACTAAATTACCCAAATAGTTAAGTTAGGTGGCACACTGTCACCTTTGCAGTGACGAGCTACGAATTAGAATTCGTGTATGCAGCGTGATCTACCTTATGTATGCATGCTTGCTGCAGACTGGACATATGCGGTAGACGCCAGCCCGCGGGACATGCGATAAAGTAAGCATTCGCAGGCCTCAATATGCTTTTGAGCTTCCCTCAAGTCTGTGTCGTGTTGTAAAGGTTCAGGAAGACCATCCTTATCTTGGGTGGGTCAATTGTGCACCAAAGGGGATTCAAAGACGGTCAATGATGTCATGTCAGTCCAAAGAGGATAGTGGAATCTTACGGCTGGCATTTCCTATGAAGAGTTCGAAGAATGTACCGCAAGAATGGGAGGCATTGCCAGCTATGGCCTGCGCTGATTTCTGTGTTCTTATGCAGATACATGCGATGTGCTTCCTCCTCCACGAGGAGCCTTGGGGACATTGTCGAGAGTCTGCGCAAGGGAAATTGAGAACATGGTACGGAAAGTACGTCGCATGGACGTAACGACAATTGAAGTGCATCGGTCTAGTCCTTAAGTCGCGATGGCGAACTCTTGAACTAGCTCCCCATCAATACGTGAATGAGCATAGTCAACCTCGCGCTTTAGCCTCTGACGTAGAGCATCTCTACGTTCGCCCGGGAAAGTCCTTCATCACAAATAGCAGATCAAAATTGTCTGAGACCCTGTGGAAACCCGACTCCACGCCTCTGAGGAGCTGTGGTTGCAGCTCATTAAGGAGGCATTTCCTAGTCAGTCAGTAAGTTGACAAATCCGCTGCCGGGATCACAATAATACATCGATTATGGTTATGATCAACCAATGTGTGCCCACCAGGTCGCTGTAAAATCTTCGTAAGCCTATGATGATCAACATTGTCTGTGGTCACGCGGCGAATGGGAGCCGCCAACGCGTAGAATGTGCATTTCCTCGTGCATGGATTTGTATTTCTTACCCGCACTCCGTTTGTATTCGAAAAGCCTGCGAGCAGTCGTCAGCGCCAGTATCGCCTGCACCCCCCAAGATGTATGTACTCACCAGGTGGGTCTGCAATGACCAACCCCTGGCTGAGAACTTCCGAAAAGGAAGCTAACCTTGACAATCCTCATTACAGGCCAGAAACGAGGAGTTGCCTCGAGTAATTCACCATTTTCATCCTCCAAACCTGCATTCATGGCCACGAGCAATTTTTATTGCCTGCGATCTCTTCTACTCTGTCCGCGGAGTGATGGACAGTGCCACTCTCACCGCCATAAAGAGATGTCAGATATGTCACCCATTGCAAGAGCTTGCACAAGATGCCTTTGTCCGCGGAACTTGTTGCTGTACGTAGGAACGTCTTAGCCGAGTCTTGATTCCGAACTATTTCCCGTCCGCAAACAACGCTCGAAACCCCTTGGGAGCAGTGGTGGCGTCGAGGTCCGAGACCTCCAGCTCGTCTCCTATAAGATCATCTGGACAATCGAAGTGGTATTGGTAGTACAGCTTGAGATGTCCAGCCAAGAGTTCTTCAGTTTCTCTCATGTTCAGTCGTTCGATTTCGGCATGGAATAGCTCAGACTGTGTTTGGGTAGCTGATGCGTAAACAGTGATCATGCGAGTACTGGCGCTACCAGTGGCGCCCTTGGTACTGTCAGAGTGGTGAAGGGTCTGGCGCCTGGGCAGAGGGAACATACCTGCGCGGCAAGACTGGGGGTGTTTCAGAATTGGATTGATGAGCGAGCTCTCGCCTGTTAAATGATTAGCTCAAACGCTTCCGTAATCGGACGTCGGATACTTTCCCACGCCAGAGTCTCCTTCAGGACCGACTCTCTCCGTGGACTCATACGGTATCGATCGGTGTTTCTTGATTTTCTCCAAGAGCCATTGGTTGTAGGCGTCTTGGCAATCAAAATTCTCGACAAGCTCTGCTGCGTGAGCGAACCAAATTTTCGCAGATTCTCTTTACGTTGGCGAACGAAGGATGGAATGCGGGAATGTGTAGACACGCTTTCCTCTCGCCACTATATGGGTATTTCAAGCCCTGACGTATTTTCTCCAGCTTTTCCATAAATCCTCCGTCAACGCCATCCTCGTGACGCCAACCCTCCATCTCATCCTCCACTTCATCTACGTCTTCCTCGGATTCCTGCTCGATGTTGGAATTGATGTGATTATAGACGGCTCATTGTATGGGATTGAGATCGTGGCTCGGGCTTGATGGGTTGGGCCTCCGAGATGACTCGGACGCTGACCGGACATGCACACTTTCCGCTACCAAGGCTTTCTCTTCCTTTAGACATAATGACAGAGAAACGAGATGACTTACAACTAAAGCAACGATGCAGCAAGAGCATAGATTAACACTACGTAGTGGAATTCCTAGTAAAGGCTTGACGAGCCACTAGAGTGAATGCAGTGCAAGAGATCAGGTGAACTTTGTTCCATTGTGAGGCCGATGCAGTGAAACCTCGATTGATCTGGGGTAATGGTATCACCAATGAAGGAGCTGAGTGGGAAATGAAGACCCGTCTCTTCAAGTGGGTTCCAAAATACTGGTGCCGGATTGCAGAAGGATCGAGAGTATCACGCAAACAATATAGCCGCACTGTCTGCGACCATCTCACAACGTAGCTCGGGTTGGTTGCGAAGAGAGGGAGGATGTCCCCACGAAGGCCGAGTGATTGGGAAAAGGAGATCGTGGTAGCAAAGAACTGTTGGTCGAGAAAAGGTGCAGAAGAAGAAGGCTGTAGGAGCGAACATCTACTCGTGCGGTAGCGAATATGCTCGGAGTGAATACGCGAACCTCAGGAAATGAACGCACATCCACCGCTGCTGGATACGGAACTCATGAGAAGTAGTAAAGTATCCTCTCCTATCATGGCACAAACCTGTGTGAAAGCATTGTGACTATGTCTAAGCCGCTAGACACAATCGAACCAGCACACCGAAATTCTCAACATGGAGTTCGAAGACTTCCATCGAGATCCACCATACCTCAGACACAATCTCCACATTCATCACGCTTGGAAGGAAAGTTGAAGTAATCGCGCTAGTCGGCTTAACCTCGGCATACGAAGGTTCCTTACCAGGTTCCAAAGACTCCAGTACCAAGCCCAGCAACAACTTCAACGGGGACGATCAAAACTGCAGTAACAACTATGTTTTGCTTGCGCTCCTACATACCGCTTCTGTTCCTCCCACTAAAAGCGAGTCCAATGTAAGACCCTCAAATGTTCGTCCCAGCCTCACAAAAGCGTAATACTGATCAGCCCCAGCTTCGTCATCTCTTTCCTCCTCCTCACATATTTCCTCAACAGACCATGCATATACTGCTCCGCCCTCCTCCTCATCCTATTCATATCCTCCTGCTACTGGTCCGATACATGCATCTTCGACTTCACTCATAACGATTTCTTCTCACCAAGACAATATACTTCTCCAATCCCGAACCCATTACCACAAGCTACAAATTGCTCAGAGCTTCATGAGAATGGACACACTGGCGAAAGCTCTTTCCTCATCACGGCAATTAATGAAACGGCTTCGGCTCTAGCAGGAGCGGCAATGGAGGAGATGAGACGGAGGATGACACCAAAAACGGAGTGGACGGGTGTTGGGCTGGGGTGGATCAGGAGCTGGCTTGGTGGAAGGGAGTTCAGACTGCCTTGCGTGGACGTCTATGTACGATTATAAGGGAAGCAGACGTCGAGGATTTCACAAGGGTGCATTGAAGGCGTTCTAGCGTGATTTGGCTTAGATGCATTTAGCAAGCAGAGGATTTGAAACGGCCTAGAGCAATATTGGGACGTATACAAGGCGTGCATTGGTGCATCCACACTCTCGATTCGACGACTCAACCACTCCATCACATCATCCAGCCTCGATGAAGGCTCACAATTTTGCCGAGGCATTGTCGCCGCTCTAATCACTTTCTACGATGTTGTTACTTACAATATTCTGCCATATTTCGAGAATGTATTTGTAGTATGAGACCCGTCAATTGTAGAACCTTGAGGCTAGTGAATGCCCAATTGCCACCGTTAGCCAAATGGGGGGCGCGACTGCAGCTTTGCTCTCAAGTGGGGTACCATCAGCACTTAAATCCTCAAAAGTTGCATACGTCCCGACTTTTGCTACGACACTCGCCCAGCGAGACAATACCATACCCAGCAATTGGACCGGCATCGTCGTTGCTTCTCGCTAAGCCAGTCGTATCTCGTATTCGAACATTGTCGGCCAGTAACAGCACCATGGCCTCCAAAGACCGAGACGTCTTGCCGGACACTGTCAAACCTGTCCACTATGCCATCGAGCTCTTCGATCTTGAGCTCGGCGGGGCTTTTACTTATCAGGGAACCGTGAGAATCGAGATTAACATCAATAAAGCTGTGGAAGAGATCACCTTGAACACCCACCAACTGAACGTGTCGTCAGCTGGGATCATTGATGGAAAGTCTGCATCCAAGATCTCCTACGATGAAAAGTCTCAACGTACCACGTTGGCGTTTTCAGAGGCAGTACAGCCCTCACCGAATGCAGTAATTCATCTCGAATTCAGCGGAACCATGAACAATAGCATGGCTGGATTCTACCGCTCAAAGTACAAGCCCACAGTCACACCAGCGAGGTCGGTTCCTCTGGATGGCGAATCTCACTGCATGTTCTCAACCCAATTCGAATCCAGCGATGCTCGCCGAGCGTTCCCGTGTTTTGATGAACCGAATCTTAAGGCCACGTTTGATGTTAGCATTGAGATTCCAGAGGACAACATAGCCCTTAGCAACATGCCAGAGAGGGATGTCAAGCCTTCCAAGAATGGTCGTAAAGTCGTCACATTTGAACGAACACCCATCATGAGTACCTATCTGCTAGCATGGGCTTTTGGTGATTTTGAGTATGTGGAAGACTTCACGAGGCGAAAGTATAATGGAAAGAATCTTCCCGTGAGGGTGTATACAACTCGAGGCCTAAAGGGACAGGGTCGCTTCGCTTTGGAGAATTGTCACCGAGTGGTCGATTACTTTTCAGACATCTTCAAGATCGATTACCCTCTTCCAAAGATCGATCTACTCGCTGTCCACGAGTTCAGCCATGGAGCGATGGAGAACTGGGGCTTGATAACATATCGTACTACAGCTGTTCTATTCGATGAGGAGCAATCAGATGCCAAATACAAGAATCGAGTAGCCTATGTAGTTGCACACGGTACGGCTCTCATTCTGTGGTTCTTGGAGCTTGGGCTAACCCGTAATTAGAACTCGCCCATCAATGGTTCGGTAACCTTGTCACTATGGATTGGTGGAACGAACTGTGGCTCAACGAAGGATTCGCGACCTGGGTTGGCTGGCTGGCCGTGAACCATCTATACCCCGATCACGAGGTTTGGAGTCAAGTAAGCACCCTTCTCTAATTGTTTCTTGCTTTCATAGGTGTTTTCAGCTTTCACACATAGCTGGGACGCGAGACGTGTGTTCCTACTGTCCACGTCTACCTTGCCACTCATTTCGATATTGCCTCAAGAGCGTATAGTTTGCATCTTACGCTGGGATATTCCCCTGGTCTGGCACATTGCCTCCTCGACTAGCGTTCTGAGTCTAGCATTGTATGGACTTATTGAATATAGTATGGAAAAGTGCCTGCTCAAGTGTCGGCACAATATCGCTGATCACATAGTATGATTTCTGTTGACGTGGCAAAACATGTGCTCACGCAAAATTTCATCTTCGCACAGGTTCTAACATAAGGAGTGTATAGTTCGTTGCCGAGGCTGTGCAAACTGCCCAAAATCTAGACTCCTTACGATCATCTCATCCCATTGAGGTTCCCGTCAAGGATGCACTGGAGGTTGAGCAGATCTTCGATGCAATCTCCTATTTGAAGGGCAGCTCCGTCATTCGCATGCTGAGTGGCCACCTAGGTGTAGAGACATTCTTGGAGGGAGTTGCGGCCTACTTGAAGCTACACAAATACGGCAATGCGACTACCAACGATCTTTGGGCTGCATTATCTAAGGCTTCGGGCGTGAATGTCAATGAGTTCATGGATCCCTGGATACGAAAGATTGGGTACCCTGTCCTTACAGTTGCTGAAGAGCCTGGGCAGATTGGTGTTCGCCAATCGCGATTCTTGTCAACTGGAGATGTGAAGCCACAGGACGACGAGACCCTATGGTGGATTCCGCTCGGTTTAAAAACTGATCCTAAAGCCACTGGAGCAGCTACATCGGCATTAGCCACGAAGGAGGACACACTACGCAATGTGGATGAGACCTTTTATAAGCTCAATAGTGATCAAATCGGATTCTACCGTACAAATTATCCGCCAGCTAGGCTTGAGAAACTTGGCGCCGAGAGGCACAAACTTTCTGTGGAAGACAAGATCGGTTTGATTGCGGATGCAGCTGCTTTAGCCCTTGCTGGCCAGGGCACAACCCCTGCTCTGCTGGCCTTAGTGGAGAAGTTCAACGATGAAGTGAATAGAGCGTAAGTCAATAGCTGATGCTCAGACCCGTATCTAACATGTCTCAGCGTATGGTCGCAGATCGCAGCCTCTCTCGGTAACATACGGTCCGTTTTCGCAGATAACGAAGCGGTAGCGGCCGGACTCAAGGCCTTTACTCTACGTTTAGTAGCGCCAGCAGCCGAAAAGATTGGATGGGATTTCGCTCCAAATGAAAACTATCTCACGGGCCAGCTGCGTGCCTTATTGCTCAGTACAGCAGGGAATGCCGGACACGAAAGGTGATTCATTAGGTGTTCTTGTCATACAGTCTGTGACTGATCCAATCAATAGCACTATTGCTGAAGCACAGCGTCGCTTCAAAGCGTACCAAGCGGGCGACCGCAAGGCAGTTCATCAGAGTCTACGCCTAGCCATCTTCTCGATTGTGGTCCGTGAAGGTGGCGAGTCCGGCTACAAAGCCATTCGAGATGAGTACATGAGCACCACTTCGATTGATGGCAAAGAAACCTGTTTGATTGCGCTCGGCAAGGTGCAATCAACGAGCCTAGTCAACGATTTCCTTGACTTCCAATTCTCTGACAAAGTTGCAATTCAAGACTTGCATACCGGATCGATCTCACTGGCAGCAAACTCCAAGGCCCGTAACGATTTTTGGAAGTATGTGAAAGAGCATTGGACGAGGGTGCATAACAAGCTCTCAGCAAATTCAGTGGTCACGGACCGCTACCTGAAAACAACGCTGTCTAAGTTTGCGAGTCACGACGTGGAGCGAGACATTGCATCGTTCTTCAAGGACAAAGATACAAAAGGCTACGACCGAGGCCTTGTGCAGGTTTCTGATACAGTAAAAGCAAATGCTTGTTACAAAGAGCGAGACGAGCAGCAGGTGTACGAGTGGCTGAAGACACATGGCTATGCGTAAGCTGGTGAGTATCCAATCTGGGAGATAGCAATGCAGGTGTATGTTAGCAATGAGAAGAATTCGACCCAAGGCATTACAGCTGTGGCTACCTCGGCACCTGTCCACCCAATCACAAGGTCTCATGGAGTCAGTAGCCATTACATCACGAAATGAACTTCGCCCTTGAGACTAGACGTAATCGTACCATGTGCAAGTGACAAAGTATGGAAAGCGATGTGCCCGTGATCAACGAGCCCTATCATTCGCAGCATGTGGTAGTCATCTATGGGTGCGTTTCATAGGGCCGATTCGCGCTAATCGCTTCTGGACTAGCCAATATTTTCCCGATGCTGTCTGACAACGGTTCCTGATGCATGGTCTTTGGCGACTCCAAACACATCCTCACCCTTCAGCTTTATCCTCTTACTACATCAGAAAAAACCCCAACGCTTAAGTAGGACGTTCGTTTCTTCCACCTCCACTCATTTTCCTGCAAGACTAAACGCTCGTCCTTCAACATGAATCCAGAGTAGTATGTCCTATAGTCACAAGGTCGACACCCTTGCAATTTCACTGACTGAGCCATCATACAGAGTCTATTTTGCTTACCTCAAGCCATCTTTAGAAGGACTGCACCGTTATCAACGACGCCGATAGACCACACCACGGGACTTGGAAAGGCAGTGTACCCTTGCTAACATCGCCTCTCCGCAGATACGACTACCTCTTCAAGCTCCTCCTCATCGGTGACTCGGGAGTAGGAAAGTCTTGCCTGCTGCTACGGTTTGCAGACGACACATACACTGAAAGCTACATCTCGACTATCGGCGTTGACTTCGTAAGGCCACCTTCTCCGCCGCCGCTGCCAAGGCCAGAACCTGCCAGCTGATAAGAACAAACAGAAAATCCGAACTATCGAGCTGGACGGCAAGACCGTGAAACTCCAGATTGTATACCTACAGCTTCCTCTAGGGCGCGCGTTTGGAGAGCTAATGACCGTGGCAGTGGGACACCGCAGGCCAAGAGCGATTCCGAACCATCACATCCTCCTACTACCGCGGTGCACACGGCATCTGCGTCGTTTACGATGTGACAGACATGGATTCTTTCAACAACGTCAAGCAGTGGCTTCAAGAGATTGATCGCTACGCTACAGAGGGTGTGAACAAGTTGCTCGTTGGCAATAAGAGCGATATGGCGGATAAGAAGGTTGTGGAGTACACAGTTGCAAAGGTGGGTGTCCGCATCTCATATACTAGTCCTTGAGACGCAACTAGTGCTGATGGATATCTATCATTCCAGGAATTCGCGGACAGCCTCGGCATCCCCTTCCTAGAAACCTCTGCCAAAAACGCATCGAACGTCGAACAAGCCTTCCTCACCATGGCACGACAAATCAAAGAGCGGATGGGCACGACAACCGTCAATAATAAGCCCACCGTTCAAGTCGGACAGGGACAAGGCGTGCAGTCGGGCTCTGCGGGAGGATGTTGCTAGATAATTCAATGCTAGATTATAGGAGGCGCGCAACAAGAATGCATTATGGAGAACGAAACTTTGGCTTTTTCGGCGAGGTCATAACCGTATACAATAACCTGTGTCTTGCCTGCAGTCATGAATGGCTTTGCGAGCGTTTAGAGGGTTCTGGCGAGGAATGTGAAACTGGTCGACTTGGACTCTACTGGACATTGAAATTCTTTCCATGGCTGTAGTAAGATGCGGATAGAGTTTTGATGCTTTGATGCAAGTTCGGCATGGTCTCATAGGTGTTTGTACTCAACAAATCAGATCTTCCCATATTCTTGTACTTCTCTGCAAGGTGTATATTGCATGGTTTGGCTGGTATGGAACACGCTAGAGCTGTGTCTGCAGACGTTGTTCTGTCCCAATTGTCCTTATTTCTGCATTGCTCGTTGTATTTCTGTTTCACCGAGAGGACGTACATGCCTGCTCTTGACTTTCTTGGGAGTCCGAGCAGGATGATTTCCCTACTCTCACGCTTCGCCGGCGGAACCTGGGTGACGATAGTACGATACCAACGAACTCAGGGGCGGTGACTGTTACTGATGGAAGATGTCCTACCAACATGCCTACCGGCAATGATGGTGTCAAAATTCATAGAACGTAAAAATCTGTAGTGGCGACAATGTGGAAGGTAAGGCACCGTTCTATTTGGCATTTCTCTCACTAAATCGACAGACTTCTTGGGCAGACGAGATCTCATTCAGGGCAAGCTCAGACGTTCAGTTCTTTTCGACGAACAAAAATTACACCATATCCTCCATACCAGTGTTAAACGCCATCCTCAATCGACACTTCATAGAACCACGACCAATACGCCTCGTTCCACCATTAACACTCCGACTCCCATGACATGCCAGCATCTAAACTTCATTCCATAATACCGCTGCTCCTCCCCACCCTTCTCAGCAAGTCGTGGACTATCCGGATCCTGCCTTAGCAATTATACGCATCGAGATTCAGATCCACCCCACTCACTCGCCTCTTACAACCCGAATCGTCCTTTCTCACTTTTTCGAACCGAATCCGCCCACCAAACGGTTTTCTGAGCCCGATCATGATACTTAGTGCTTGGTGCACGATGCTTGAACGTTGCCTCTCCGTCGATTGGCTTTTTCGCCTCTGGCTCCCATCTCGGCAACTCACCATTTCCTCTTCCTCCGCCTCGATGTCTCCCTTCTGGATGACGGGTTCGATACCAACGGAGTGTGACGATTAGGATGGCGAGGACGAAACCGAAGACGTAGAGGGTGTCGAAAAATTCATCGAGGAAGTTGAGGAAATCCTGGGGTTGGAGGGTACGGCCTGAGAAGGATGAGTTGGAAGGGTAGAAGGGGAGGGAGAAGGTGGGAAAGCGCATGGTGTCGGTTATGCGGTGCACGATGGAAAGATCTGAGATGGGGAATGCTAGGTGTGCATACGCGAAGTTGAAAATGGAGATGAAAAAGTGTGGACGGTTGGGGAATGGAAATAGGTATTGAGAACATATGAGTGAGTTGGAGGGCTATGGTATGCTTGGTTCTGCTGAACCGTTTGAACATGAGCCTGTGTGGGCTTCGAAATGAGGCCAATAACTGTACCCGTGACTCCTCTGGCATTCCTGGTCTTCGAAGTCGAATTCAATGCCTTTAATCTCAGACCTCATCACTTAACGTCCGAAGCTTAAACTCCCAACCTTAGCTCTGGAGCCATAGCACAACGGTGCGAAGGAGTCGTCGAATGTGCCGACTAATTCAGTAGTGCTTTCATCAAAGCGTTAGTCATCCTCCACGCATACCAGGCCCGCCTCAAGGCGTTTCGAAAGCTGATACTCGTCAAGCTGCCTTTTCCTTTGTCGATAGGAAATCGTGGGAAGAGCAAGGAAGATTATAATGAGAGTGGCGATAAGGATGTAGTCCAGTGTCGTGATAGGCCTTGTGATCTCGGGATTTGGAGATAGGGGAACTTCTTGAGAGGGAAGGGTGAGTGAGTCCATGCTCGGTCGTCAGATGTTAACCGTACTTGGATAGGAGTCTGTAGCAGGAAATGGATTAATTGTGCTATTGCTGGGAAGTGTCGAGAGGAACGAGACTATGTGCACGATGGCTTCTACTCAGTGGGAGACTCTGGTGGAGGACTTTGCAGAGTTTCTTAGAGTATGAAGAGTAGCTAAATCGGTGAAGATGCGCTTGAGTCTCATATGTGACTAATATCGACCAAGAATCTATCGAAATCGCTAAGAGTATGAGCAGCATCTCACAATTACTTATTCTAGTTTCTTCTGCTCCCAAGCAACAATACCGGTGCTATCATCAGACGACGATGTTCAACGGTCATAGAAGATCGCCCATCCTAGGCTAGTGCCGGCAAGGATGAGTATGATGAGAAAGGTTAAAAGTGTTACCTACCTTTGCTACTTCACTTCTGCAAAACAGCAACTTGAACTAATCGAGTCAGGCGGCACAATAAATGATGCTTGGTGCAGTGGCTGCTTCTTCGGGAATGTCTGGGAAATTACTAATCGACAAAGCTTTTGAAAGCTTGTACTGGAGTCATGTGTCTATGTCGGAGGGCTTCGGAGGACCTTTCCTGGTATTGTATGCCGTTCCACTCCTTCCGGCAAAGACGTCCTGCAGAGGAATGAGATAAATCATGACGTACGTGGACCTACTACTCTACTGTGGCTGACTACAGCTTCAAGCTTTGAGCAAGGCATTCACAAAGTAATCAGATCAAATCGAAAAATGCTCTCTTTGTCAGCCTACATGGATTAAGTAGGCTACTAATGGTTTTTCCTAGGTTCTCAACAGCAGTGTCTGGAACTGTAGCTATAAGGTCAATGCAATTCTCGTTCGTGCTTTTGCCAATCATCCTTACAATGCACATATGGTGCTTTCCCCGGACAGCTTCTTGTTGAGCAAGTCAACCATGGGCCTGACATTGGCGCCAAGGCCACATCTATCACAAAAAAGAGCACGCTATCAAGATATGACTTCCATCACGAATCCAAAGCGCCCAGACGATTTCCCAGACCTCTTACGACCTCCCACTGCCATACCCATCAGAATTGGAAAACCACCCCTCATCGTCACCACAGATTACTCCAAATCCGTCCGCAATGGCTAGATCCAACCCAGTCAACTTTACGATTCTCTGCACGCTAGTTGGTGCTGGCTGCGGCTTATTCATCGACTACCTCGTCATAGGTAAACCTCTACAGCAATGGCCTCTAGCAACGCACACAGATAGAGCTATGGTTGCATGCATACCATCAGTACTTGCTATCCTCGTACTTGTCCTCATGCTGGCTCTGGAAATTTGCCCTAGACGTGCAGGTGCGACCAGGACCCCAATACAGCCGGCAACGATTGCACCAACAGCAACAGGTACGGAAACTGGAACTCACACACGAAAAAGGATACTAACAACTCGCATAGCACCACCGCCTCAGGTCAATACCCAGAACATCGACCTTGAAGCTCAGATCAGGACGAAGAATTTCAGCGCTTTAGCCGGAGACCACGATTCCACAGAGCTTCCCGCATACACTGCGACAGCTTCAGAGACTCCTCAAGCGCCTCCGCCAACATACTCGCCTTCCGGACGGCCTTGATTTCGCCTAGCATCTTCGACCTCAGGATCTCCATTCACTGTGGTCTTTGCGAAAGTCTGCCTTTGCGAGGCCCTCATCCCGTGTTGCATATAGGACTGAGCGTATCGTCGCTTGACTTTGGGTCTGCAAATGCTCATAGATGCAATTTTTCGTCTCATCGCGGTCAACTCGATCACAAGACCGAGAACGTGTCTACTCATGTCTATCATATGCACCTCCTCTATAGATTTACTGCCGCTTGAGTCCTTCAGTCATGCACAATCCAAAGTAATGTCTCTTTAGAACTTGCACACATATTTGGGACGTTTCTTCTTCGTCGCAACCATCCATTGCACTTTCAATAACTTAACTCTCCGAAGTGATCTCTATTCGCTCCTCATTCTTCGTATACCAACACCCAGTCAACTCGATGGTATTGATCCTTCCCTTTTCAAGAGCCACGGACACAACGGAGAAGTGTCCACCATCTCTGTTTTTGCGCTGCGCACCTACATCAGACCATCTAACCACGCTCGGAAACGCCGCCCAGCCTAGCATTGCGAAAGGCCTCTCACATGTCATGATATTGCGACTGGAACTAAGGGGGTTCACCGCTAAGCCAGAAAATCTGCGCAGAAAAATTCTGTATTTTCTTCACATGTGAAAGAGAAAACACACCACATGAACCTTCTCAATCCAGCTCTCCCCCCATTCCATCCCATTCCACTCCTCCCTCCCTACATCTCCAAATCCTCCAACCCACCACCTCCACTCCTCCAACAACCCAAACCCCGACTCACGCCCACAATGTCCCTATTCGCCATCGCCTTCGCCCATTTCCTCTACTACGTCGCCATCGCCTTCGGCATCATAACAGCCCTCCTCATCGCCGTCGGCCTGATCGTCTACGTGAACGTCGTCGTCAAGAACATCCACCGCTGGATATCGGATTTCCGTCGAGAACGGAGCTTGAGGAGGGAGACGGTGATTGCTTGCACTGCTGCTGCTGCTGCTGCGCAAGAGGGTGGGGATGTGGAGATGGGTATGTTGTTTTTGGGAGATGGGGAGGTGGTGGTCGCTGATGGTAGTCCCAGATGCTGTTCCTCGGATTGAGGTTTCTTCGCTAGGGGTGGGGGGAGAGAGTGGGCTTGTGGCTACTGAGAAGTGTCGTTATTCGGGGGGTTTATAGGGGATTAGGTGGGAGGATTGGGGGTGGGGATGTGTGCTGGTGGTTAGGGGGTAGTTTTGGGATTAGGGTTGTCTGGGTCTTGTGGGTGTTTCTGCATGGTCTGGCTGTTACCTAGAGTGGAATCACATGTGTATTAGTATGGGAAGTGCTCTTGTAGATGTGGGCTGAGAGGGTTTGGCTGTTGTGTTTTCACATGAGAGATATTATATAGAGTTTCTTACTCACATATCTCGCGTTCACTTCATATCTTTCTTTTCTCTAGTACGATCCATCTTCCTGCCTGTATCTTTCACAATCCGACTTCATACAATATCCGACGATCATTATCCTCTTAACAGAAGTGATTGCCCACTGATACGCATCATGTATCTTTCTGACTCCATGGAGGGTGCACCTAATAAACCGAAAACGCCTCTCGACGATCGCCGGTGTCGTAGCTGGCCGCGTACGAAGGCAGAGAACGACCAGCTCTTCGTGTTCATCATCCTTGGGATCTTAACCTCGTTCCTCCTGTACAACATCTGCGTATCTCTGCACGACCGAAGACAAAAACGCAGAAGAGAAAGACGTAGACAACAGCGCGAAGCAGAAATGGATGAAGAGGCCGAACGAGAGGAGATCGAGCAGCGTAGGAATAGGGTCATAGCATGGATTGAGGTCACCGAAACAGGTCAGTAGAGCATACTTTACCTACATCTGGTTAGTGACTAAGTTCAAGTAGTTTCGAAACCGGCTTCACCAATCGATATCCAGCGTCCAAAGTATCAGTCATTAGTGCCAACAGGTGCTCAGCCAGACAATGGAGCAAGGCCTCAACGGCCAAAGGCCCGTCGATCTAAATCAGCACCCCTGTTAGGCAAAGGTTCCACAGACAGCGACCTATGTTTCCTCTACAACACCTTTGATGATTCATGCCAGAGTCCTAGACCTAAAAAGAAATCGAAAGTTCATGCAAATGGCAAGCATCCGACTGAGACAGTAATAACGAGTGGGGAGGCTACCATCAAACCCACCGTGTCACAATCAGCCGACACTCCAGTGGACCTTGACGACGTCGATTCCCCTAAGAAGCACGTTTCGTTTGCAGCCAATAACAACGTGATTGGGTCATCATGGTCGACGGTTCTAACTGGTAGTGCTCGGGAGGAACAGCATTCTACCTCGAAGAAGCAAGTCTCTTTTGCGGTAGATGATGCAGAGATTGCGGGATCTTCGTCAACGGTGCCCAATGAAACTTCATAGAGGCTCAAGGTACCATTCCAAAGAACAACGGTTGCGTTGGCGGTAATAATTAAGAGAACTGCAAAGGCCAGATTGACGGTTGCAAGTAATCGAATCATGGAGGGAGAGGGTGCCGAATGATTTAGGACTCTGTTCCCGGCGGGAGTGTTGAGTAGAGATGTGGGTAAAACGTACATAAGTGCTGTCCTAGATTAAAGTATGGATTATATGGGATTGCATTGCCAGTGCCGGGCATACTATGTTTTGAGGTTTCACCTAATGAGAATGCCAGTGTATCGAAACCTGACTGGAAGCTCATGCATGCACGATCTTCCCGGGTCTATGATGTGAGGATGTTGAATCCAAGGCACTGCAGGATGAACAATGACCCGAGCGACGATACAGGAGTACAGTGTAGCGAGCAGACCGGTGTGTTCCCATTAGGAAGAGATAGAGTCGACGCCAAAAAGTTATAGAAATGAAGAAGCTGCGGGATGAGAATCTACTCCAGGGCCGTATCACATTGAAGGCTCTCCATGGAAAACATCAGCGATGATAGGCAACACGACATCGGGTAGAGTCGATATATGCAGACTTCTACATGGATTGAAAGCCTAAAGAACGTTGTAAAGCGAAGGAACCACACCCTCTCAGCCACTTCCCACCCACCAACCCTAAACTCCGGCATACACCCGACCCTCCAGCAGCCCTCTCTCCGCAACAACAATGTCCAAATCCACCGACCCAGACCACTTCTTCCAAACCAGGTCCCCCTCTTCCCTCCCCTCCCTACCTACCCCAACTAACAAAAATCAGCCACTCCCTCGCCGAAACCTCCCGCAAAGCCCTCAAATCCAAAAACAACCACGGCAACCCCATCCGCCTTTCCTCAAAAATACTCGCCGTGCTAGCAGACCCAAGCAACGATGGCGCCGTATACGTAGCCGAGAGCGCAGGGACGGTTCGGAGAGTCGTGCTTGAAGTAGGTGAGCTACCTTCTCTACCTGTGTATCCACTATCAAAACCTCCGCTCGTCTCGTTTCAGAACGCTGATATCAAGTTATTGGATAGACAGGTAGCACCACCCACCTCTACCGCGGCCCCACCGCCCCCCTAACATCCCTCGCCCTGTCCCCCTCTACATTCCCAAATGGATCCACCACAACCCTCTTCGCAGGCTCCTGGGACAAATCCATCTGGTCCTGGTCCCTCGCCACCCGCGCCCCAAAACGACGCTACCACGGCCACACCGACTTCGTAAAAGCGCTCCTCTGCATCCGCCTCAACAGCCTCGACATCCTAATATCCGGCAGCGCAGACACGCGCATCATAATCTGGAAAGTATCAACCGGTGAAAAACTATGGACATTAAAAGGCCACACAATGGGCGTGCTAGACCTTGCTGTTGATCCGTTGACATACCCTGCATCTGTCTCAGCTATGGAAGATGCGCCGGAGGAGGAAATGGTGGTACTCTTCAGCGCCGGCAGCGACCGCTCCATACGCCGCTGGGCCATCAACACGGACTTAACGTCCGCAAAAGAAATCGATAATGAAAATCCCATCCTAGCCCACGAAACAAGCGTCTACAGTCTCTGCTTCGATTCCGATCTCGATCTCTGGACAGCGAGCGCAGACGGGAGCGTAAAATGCCTCTCTAGAGCGCGTGAATGGGCCGTCGATACGACGCTTGAACATGGAGACTATGTTAGAGCTGTAGCGGTCGATGAAGTAGGCGGGTGGGTAGTGAGTGCAGGACGGGACGAGGATGTCAAGGTGTGGGATAAAAGCAGTGGGGAATTGAAATTCGTATTAGATGGGCATTTTGAGGAAGTTACTGGGTTGGTCATTGTTGAGGTAGGAAGGGGAAGGGAGAGGGAGAGGTGGGTTGTTAGTGTGGGTATTGATGCTACGATTCGGCGGTGGAGGATGGAGACTGGGGAGCTGGGCAAGGCGGTTAGGGAGGTGGAGGATGAGAGGAATGGGGTTGAGAAGGAGGTGGTGGTGGTAGATGAGACGAAAGGCAATCCTTTTGGGATTGATGAGGATGAGCAGAGGGAGTTGGATGAGTTGATGAATGATAGTGACTAAGCATGGTATTTGTGAGAGCGTCGATACCCAAAACCTACATTTCAGAGCTTTATGAATACGACATAACCTATTACCAATTTCGGAAGCTGGCCTGCCGTGCATTTCAGTAGTCGTTCAATCTCAATTTCTTCCCCACAGCTCTTCTCTGTTGCATAGCCTTCTCCTTCTCGCTGGGGCGATCTTTCTCCTTTTCCTCTTGGCTGGCCTTGATGGCTTGAAGCAGCATGCCTGCATCGAAGAAACCATCTGCGAACCATCAGTCAGTATCAAAAGTCCACGAGTACGAATAGGAAAAGCAACTCACATCCACCCAAACCATCGTCATCACTTTCCTCCTTGAGCTCATCAATAGCAGATTCCTCTCCCTTGATGACTTTTCCTTTACTCTTCTTATGACTTGACTCTGGCCGTTCGTCTACCTCTCTCGCCCGACTAGCCTTTGGAGACTTCGACTTGTGCTGGGTCGATCTCAACAATCTCCTAACTTCCAAGAAATAGGCCTCTATTGCATCGACAAAGCGTTTCGTCTGTCTGTGCTTGCTACTAGCGCAGATGGAGACCGAGTCGTCTTTGATGATGTACCCAATACCAAAACCGTCGCCAGAGGAGGGGCCGAACCCAAATTGGCGAAGGGAAGGATTGCCACAATTGGAGGTAGAGAGGATAGTGTTGTTAATTTTTTCCCATCCGCTGTCAGAGAAGAGTGCGGGCATATGTTGGGGTGACTGTTTAGGATGAGGAGAGGGGGACACGCTATCGTTCTCCGCGGATACAGAATTTCGATTTGGAGAGCCCATCTCGCTACCAGCATCGACAGGGCTGGAATAACCATCGGTGCCGTTGCTGCTAGCGGCTTCGGCGCCTTCTTCATCAAGGGCGCGCTGCCAGACGCAATACAAGGCGTAGAGGTGGCGGTCTTGTCCAAGCGCTTTGGCACATTCTTTGGTGCGGGCAGTGTGTGTCTGACATGCTTTGCGAAGAGCTTCGATCTTTTTCGGCGCGGGATGATCTGCCCAGAATGTACGGACGAAGTCGGAAGAGTCTGTAGAGACCGCCCGTATAGCCTCTGTGCGGCCGTGGAGGAAGGCTTTGGTCATGGCAGGCTCATACGTATTCTCACAACGCCCGTAGAGACCATAGTAAGCACCTTGAAAGGCCATTTGGACGAAGGCATCTGGAGAAAACCCCATGGCGGTCATGAAATTCTTGCCATAGCCTTTGAATTCTAACGTTTGGAATTCGTTCTGTTGAATGAGGTCTGCCAATCTAGTTTCCGCGAACCTTAGTGCCGTGCTGAGTTCTGGTGTCATGTCCCATTCCAGCTTATGAGGCGTTGTGCTGACGTCTCCGAAGCTTTCAGGATCTCTCTTAGATGGGTCTGGGCTGTTCGACGCCCACAGGCTGGGAGCTAGGCCGTTGATGCTTTTAGCGAAGCGCAAGATAGTGTCCGTATACACGTCGCTAGCGAATCTCAGGACAGTGTGACCGTCGACGCCGGTATGCTCAAAGTTGATCCCGGCACTGCCATTCTTACACACTATGATTTGTAATTTATCGTACCATCGGTTGGTGCAAGTGCCAACCTGAACACCCTTCACGACCTCGTTGGTACCACAGAGCATGTTACCACAGAGGGCGGCGCTTGTTGCAGGTTCGACGTAATCGAGGCACAGGACGAACAACGCCGAATCCACAGTAGCGAGACATTCCGCATTATTGGAATCTTCGTCCCGACTCAAAACGTCTCTCAGTCCGGACCAGATTTTTCGGTTCTCAGTGCTGAGCACTCCTAGAGCACCTTTGGCTGCTTCCTGAATGGGGATCTCTTGTGCATCATCGACAATGACCTGAAGATTGATTGCCATGTCCTTTTCCGACATAATCAGGTCGGCATTATCATCCAGAACATCAAACCAATACATTTGACCCTTGCAAAGTACAACCATATGCTTTGCCCCACTATCCTGTGCGATTTGACAGCCGTTCTCTGTGGGTACGCGAGCCGTGCCGAAGAGCCTTGAGTACTGATACATGTCTAACGGTTGGCCGCGGAGGGTGTCTGGAGGTAATTCCTCCTTCCGTACGCCGCGGACAAAGCATAGAGCTGATATGACGAGAGATGCAGCGCGTGTGACTTGATCACTTCGGGCAGGTGTGGGGTCATCTTCAAGGAGGAAGAACGGATTGAGATTGAGAACGACCGGGTTGTCAAAATTCAGATATGAATCGTACCCTATGTCAATCAATTAGCCTGAGTCAACACAGCCATACTCTCGATGTCATTTCCAACGTACAAAACTGCTCAATGTAGCTCGTCTTCCCAGTAGCATATTTCTTGAGTCTTGCTTGTAGCTCTGCGCCCTCCCCCTTCACAAACTCGTATGCTGCCGCAGCAGTCTCATCTTGCTCTCGCTTGCTTTGCAATGGCTTGAGAACGTCGCGGTAATTCTTGAGTGTCTTATCGAGCTCTGGTATGGGCAGTTTCGGAAGTTTGTCTTGAGCGGCAAACGTGATGCCGGGCTTTTCCGTCACCCCATGATTTGCTAGAGGCGCCTTCTGCTCCGGGGAAAATGAGTCCTGCGTGTTCTTGTTCGAAGGGCGCTGGTCGACATCCGAGATGGGTGGTTGCGAATTGGCCAACGACTCGTTCAGAGACTTAGGCATGGTAAAGGTCCGCACTGGCATGATGACAAGACTTTAGTCAAGTGAACGTTGGAGAGATTAGAGTGGGTATGGAGAGAAGTTTCAAGGCACTGCGGTAGAAATAGTGGCAGTCTTGGAGATAATATGAAGGCATTTGGGTTCAAGCTTAAGGTGTGAAAGAATGGAATTGCATAGTAGAAGTATTGCTAGGGAGGGCCTGAATTAATGAGGGTTGAACAAACACTGGGCTGGGCAGGCGAATGGTTATAAACACCGACAGCTCCACATGATTCCATGGACAGAAGGGAATGCACGGGTCCGAAGACAACATACCTCATGACTCTTCAAAGCCAATACTCCAGGGGTTCGCAATGGCCACGGCCTGTCAGTTGTTGAGGTTAAACACCCTTGAACCTGCCCGTGTTCATGCACTCCACCTCTTTGCCTGAGTATCCGGGTGACGATTGGTACTGCTAGAGAGCTGGAAATCCCGCTCGCCGGACGAAAGGCGTTCCAAGAGTGGAGTGTCAGGGTGAAGTTCTTCGTGCCCTTAGACTTCGAGAACGGTACCTGCGCGGACGAGAGGATGGCACCTGGAGTAGCTATCCAAAGCGTCTATGCGTATCTCGGGACTCTGGGAGTTTCGCATGTTCACAAGGCAGCCAGAGCAGGCTGACTCGGCACCGCCAACCATGCTGGTTGAGGCTCCAAGGGTAATTGTCAAGTGCTACCACAGTCATCTACCCCCACGTGGAAGGTGGGGCTAATTCCGCGGGGGGTACGGAGTATGAGTGCCCTTTTTTGTAGCGACGTGACCTTCGATCAGATACGTACACACAAATACATGGCAACATAGGAGTATGTAATTCGACTCTTGATTTGCTATTGGTTCCGGAATTTTAAGTCTACTATTATGTGGGCCATGGAGGTTTTCTCGCTACTGTGTGATCTATGTTCGAACAGGTATACAGCCATGCATCCATTCTTATCAACGCAAACCTCAATCTCCCTACTCGTATATTCCGATCTGCATAGGATTCCATGCTAGATAGTATTCGTGCAGAATATTCTTTTCTCAAGGTGCTAGGGTGAGCAGCTACGGTAGAAAAGCGTCAGGAGGCACTAAGAACCTTGATAGATCGTGTGGAATAGTGTGTAAATTCCTGGGGGTACGATCCTTGAAAGGCTACCCTGGGCATCCTAGCTTCCATTAGTAGAATATAGGTTATTCAGATGTCTCGTTCAGAAGACCTCGAAATTCAGATCCATAGGCATCCATATGTTCGACCGGACCAACCCAAGAGTCAGTAGCAGCCACGACACGTTCCCTAAAGATAGGAATTATGGGAAGCCTTCTTAGAAATCGCAGTCGTTCGAGTCAAATGCGGCAAGCCTCTGTACATTTATCAATCTAATCGATCCTACAACCGCTGAAGATGGCTATTTACCTTTGATAGGTGGTTTCGAACTGTCGCTGTAGAGAAATCTCCACGATGACAATGCACGTACATTTGGACCTGGGGATCAACAATCCCACACATATTCCGTCACAGCATATCCAAAAGTGAAATTTCTTCACAAAGAGCACCATGGACGACGAAGACATCAGGTAAGTCCGGTCAGATGCCGTTGAGTCAGCCAGAGAGCTGTTCAACGTGGCGGACGAGACAGCTAGAAAAGAAACGTTGAATGGCCACCTCTTATAGAGCAGGTCACTCTCGTGACTGTTCCAAAGGACAAAAGCATTGAAGTGGTCGAGTTCTGGTACTCGTATGCTCTGCTCATTGGTGCTTCACTCGCCCAGTCACTGTCGAATCCTCCACAATATACCCCATATTCGTGTCTAAGCAGAAGCACCCAACGCACAAGCCCGCCAGTGGTTTCGATATATCGCTTGCGAGCCGCTTCGACTGTCGATCCGGAATCTTGCAAGTACATCGTATCTCTTATGCGGAAGAGGCTGCGGAGGGCAACCTTGGCAAAAAATCGCGCTAAGCCCTATGGGCGACACCCTCACAAGCAATGGCTCCCCAACTCACGTTCTAGTCACATCCTCAACTTCTCTACCACCATTCCAATCTGAATATTCCCAGTTCAAGCGGAGTGTTTAATCCCAGCTTCAGAAATTCCTCCTCACGTTCGCAGTCCCCTCAACCTGCTGCTGAAAGCAGGCATTTTGTGCACAAATATCCTGGACCTCCTCAGCTCCCTTACCCAGAACCAGTCCTCGACCCTCTCCCTTACCCAAACATAATGTCTACTATTCAAAATACCCAGCCTCACTCTCAGCCTGAATCTAAGAGTGCCAAGAAGAAGAAGGCGAAAGCAGAAGCCCCAGCTCATCCATCGGCTGCAATTTCAGAGCCTGATGCAGCAGCCGGCCATACAGCTACTGACGGAGCTTCAAATGGCGCCGATGGAGTCTACGAGAGCCCATATTTGAAGGAGCTTTAC
Source organism: Stereocaulon alpinum (assembly GCA_018257865.1). Taxonomy (NCBI): domain Eukaryota; kingdom Fungi; phylum Ascomycota; class Lecanoromycetes; order Lecanorales; family Stereocaulaceae; genus Stereocaulon; species Stereocaulon alpinum. Next base: position 290,654 of record JAEUBA010000020.1, on the reverse strand, counting down.
AAGTATGTCACATGTCTGGTGATGGTGGTGAAGCTACGATATCTGACCCGTCTCCTTCCTCAGAAACATCCGCAACATCAAGAAGAAGCTAGTAAGTGATCACTTCTGAAACCGGGAGCTGCGACGACTGAGCGTTGCTACAGAATGCTACCCAAAAGGTTGATTCGATTATCGCCGAGAACTCCGGTTCCACACTCGACGAGCTCCTTGCCGCTCGCAAGATCAACCAAGACCAGAAAGCCCAAGCGCAGAAGAAGCCTTCATTACAAGCCTCCCTTAACCAACTCGAAGAACAAATTGCACAGTACAAGCAATTCGACGAAGACTATCAAAAGCGGCTGTTAACAGAGAAATCCGCTCTTGAATCAGCACACAAGGATGAGCTGCGAAAAGTCAAAGATGCTGCGGTGGCTGAGACCGAAGGAAAGTGTAAGGACAAAGCCAAGAACGATCTGCTGGTCCTTAGCAAATTTTTGAGAGCTGCTGCTGCGAAGCGTCAAGGTGGCAATGAATCTTCCGCGGAAAATCTAGCCTTCGAGGGCGCTTTGCTGCTGGTCTACGGAGGTGAGGCTAGTGCGGTTGTGGCCATGGAGAATCTTGTATCTGGAAGCGAGGAAATAGTGCCAACCATTGATGGAGTCCCCTCAGAGTTTGCCTGTATGTTTACTCTTCTGCTCGGATGCATATCATCCGAACCTTTCAGAGCTATAGCTGACTGCGTGGACAGACAAGCAAGTTCGAGACCTCGCTTTTGAGTATGCTCCCTATGCTGCCGAAGAGGCCTGGGCAGAAGAGGTCGCTCAATCAGAGCCTGCTCCTCCCGCCGCTGAAGAACCATCCATGATACCAGTTGGGACTGACCCCACTGTTGCTCATGCTGGGCTCACAGAACTCGATGACCCTACAGAGCCTACAACAAATGGTACATCACACCACGTCGACACTCCCACTGTGCCAGACGCGTCCAACATTGATGCGGGCGCAGCTAATGCAGCGGCAGGGAGCAACTGGGATGTGAAATCGTCTGGCGAGGCTGATTGGATGGAGGTTGCCCAGCGTGACCCTGCTGAGACAGACACCGGCAACAAAGCTACTCCTGCAGCTATGTCCGGTACTCAGAGCTGGGCTGAAGACGTTCCTTCTTCGATGCCCACTCCTGCGTACATACAGACACCACCTACTAACGAAGGCGATGGCTTTCATGAAGTGTCACATCACCGTGGCGGTCGTGGACGTGGTGGCGCTCAAGGGGAGCATCGCGGCGGGAATCGAGGCCGCGGTGGTTTTAGGGGCGATCGCGGCGAAGGCGGTGGACGCGGTCGTGGGGGTCATCGAGGCGATCGTGGCGGAGGAGATGGGGAGCGCCGTGGAGGACGCGGACGAGGAGGTGGATTCCGAGGCAATCGTGGACGTGGCGATGCTGCCCAATAGGCAAGTCCCAGTTGACCCCGCACTGCCTCCCTATCACTTGTCTTTGCGCGCATCCGAAATCTGAGCATGTGCGGCCATCATCTCATGATCACAAAAGAACTTTTAAAAGCTGAGAAAGCGAAGAATTGTTGCATTTCTGCAATGATGGCTGCCTATGCTTGGACATAGCCCATCATATTCGAGCGAGCATAGCGGAAGGAGCATTACGTCCAGATAATAGGTTTACTCCGAACTTTTCTTCTCGACTACTGTGTGATCACTTTGGGCTTCGACCCATTGGGTATGACTGTCGACAGAGACCACAGGTTTCAGGGTCCTGTTTGTTTGGATCACGTTGACCAAGCTTACGGGACCACAGCCCGCTGGTTCGTGCATTGTGCGGCTGTCGGCCGGAACTAACGCTGAATCATCAAACGTCTCATGCAAGGTACCCACAGGTATCTGAGCCGTGCATCACTGTTCCTTTTGTTATTCCTCATCCTACGCCTCCAGCATGCAGGGTATTATCACCGAGTCCATAGCAGATAGTGGTCGTTGTGAAGAATGGCTCATGTATACACAAGGGAATATCTTGGCATCTGCCAACAAGCTTTACGAGAATCGCACGGCAGCTACAAGCATTCTATATTGTTCCGGGAATATATTGGAAGACCTTCACAGATACCAGACAACGAAAAATGAACGGAAGGCGTCGTGAAAGAAAGGAAGACGCGTACTCTGAAGACACATCTTCCAAGTGCAACAAACTCTAGGCCGTAGAAGACCTCACTAGCCCAAGTAGCTCAACAATGACATTCCCACGGATCTCTGGTCAAGGCCTACTCCTTATGTACCTCTTCTAAGTATAGGTAATCTATGATCTGATTAGATTCACCGAGGCTCCTTTGGCTGTGGAAACAAGTTCGTGTGGGGTTAGCGTGATTGCGTGCAGATTTAACCGATATACTACCTTCGATAGGACTAGCGAACCTTGGCAGCAAGTCCTGATCTCAAAGTCGACATCATGCCCTTGCGCAACATCAACTATCACCCGCTCGTCCACTGTGCGAGCGAAGCACTGTGGGAATAAAATCATATCCCAACTGCTTGTAAACTTCTACTTGCCAACCTGTGGGCATCTTCGCTCCCAGGGCGGTGACGCCCGTTCGTTGCCCCTCCTCGGCCTGCGACAGGCGACTCGACAACTACGCTTAGATCAACTAACACAACGCCATCCCAATTGTCATTCATTTCTACCTCAGCCGTAGGCTGTGAGTCTAAGTATATATCATGATGCCGACTGCGGTCATGTCTCCTCCGGGCGAGGTTGGTCAGATAAAGATGGAGATTGAACAACAGAACGACAAGCCAGCTCTTACTCCTCCCACCAGCGAGAACACTGATAAGAAAGAGGATGACTCAGACTCAGAGCTCTCTGATCTCGAGCCTGAGGAGCCAGAGCCTGCGATGGAAGCGAGAGGCGAACCCATAGAGGAGGAGGACATAGTCCCAGACCATTACTATGAGGACGGGAAAGTGCCTGTGTTTAAACCTGTAAGTATTCTAATGAGCCTCAGGTGATCCAGTATCAGGGGTGTCATATACACAACGTAGCTTACACGATGTCCAGACAATGGCCCAGTTTCGAAGCTTTCCAGAATTTATAAAGAAGATTGATAAGTATGGGATGAAGTCGGGAATAGTCAAAGTTGTCCCTCCCAAAGAGTGGTAAGTGGTCAACGCCAGGCCCTGACGGCGGATTGTACAAGGGTTGCGACTAATGGATAAGCTTAGGCGCAATTCCCTCCCCGCACTTGACGAACAAGTTAAGACCATCAAAGTCAAGAATCCTATCACTCAGGAATTCCATGGTACCCATGGGACCTACACGCAAGCGAATATAGAAAAACAGCGATCCTACAACCTACCACAATGGAAAGACTTGAGCGAAGAGAGCAGTCATCAGCCCCCAGCGAAACGCGGAGAGCGTCGACGCAATCAAGAAAAACCTACAAGAGCGCCTTCGACCAGGACCAGAAATACTACAGGGACTAGCGGAGGCTCAACAAAAAAAGGTCCTGGCCGTCCTCGAGTCCGCCCGCTACCAGCTATCGTCCAAGACCACGAAGATGGGACAGAAGAAGGGACGGAAGGCAGCAGGGCCCAAACCCCTCTCACACCCATTTCACCACCACTGAAGCCCGTAAAGTTGAAGAAAGAGCAGCCGAGTGGGGATGAAGCCCCGAAGCCTAAAGGACGTCAGCCGAAATCGGACCAAGCAAAATCCGTCTCATCAAGGAGACAACATAATCGTCGAGATCAAGCGGAAGTTGTTGATGAGGAAGCCTTCAAAGACTTCGACTACCGTGTACACAATCAGGATGAATGGACTACCGAACGTGTTCAAGAGCTCGAAATTGCATACTGGAAGAGCTTGAACTTCAGCAATCCTATGTATGGTGCCGATATGCCGGGCTCCCTATTCGACGACACTACAAAGGAATGGAATGTCGCAAAGCTGGAGAATCTGCTAGATGTCCTAGGGCAGAACGTTCCGGGAGTCAATACCGCGTACCTGTATCTTGGCATGTGGAAAGCTTCTTTTGCCTGGCACTTGGAGGATGTGGATCTTTACAGCATCAACTATATTCATTTCGGAGCCCCCAAGCAGTGGTATAGCATTTCGCAGGAAGACGCCAGGCGTTTCGAAGCTGCTATGCGAAGTAAGTACAATGTTACACTGGCGGAGTCGAGTCTTGCTGATTGTCTCACAGCTATTTGGCCTAATGATGCCAAAAACTGCGATCAGTTCCTACGCCACAAGACCTATTTAATCTCTCCGTCTCTGCTCCAATCCCAGTTCAACATACGTGTCAATCGCCTTGTCCATCACGAAGGGGAGTTTGTCATCACTTTCCCTTATGGCTACCACTCTGGCTACAATCTTGGGTATAATTGCGCTGAATCTGTGAACTTTGCTACGGATGCTTGGCTGGATTATGGAAAAGTTGCCCGGAAGTGCAACTGCGAAGCCGATAGTGTTTGGGTAGATGTCCGAGAGATAGAACGCAAGTTAAGGGGCGAGCCAACACCAGAATATTACGAAGAAACAGATGATGAGGAGGATGATGAGGACGACGACGAGCCTTCAAATCTGCCTACACCTCCTGGAAGTGTCAAGGGGAAACCGAAACGAAGCCACAAGCGTAAGAGAGACCCCAATGAAAAAGACTCCAAGCCCAAAGTCAAGAAATTACGCATCAAGCTCAAAGCACCAGCATATGAGCCTTGCATTCTATGTCCGAATGACAGCAAGTACGAGGAACTGCTTTCTACAGACAATGGCCAGCAAGCTCATCGACGTTGTGCGATTTACACTCCCGAGACCTACATCGTCAAAGAGAATGGAATCGAAACCATTGTCAATATCGCTGGTATTGACAGGGCTCGGTTGGAGCTCAAGTGCAATTACTGCCGCAACAAGAAAGGGTCTGTTTTCCAATGCTCTCAAAAGAAGTGTACTCGAGCCTATCACGCGACCTGCGCTGCTCAAGCCGGGGTGCTTGTTGACAGAGGTGTTATACCGGTTTATGGGGAAGATGGTACAGAATATACGGACATTGGGAACGATTTCAGGTGTCGCATCCACCGTGGCAGGAGAGGGAAGTATGTGGACGGAGCCGCCCTTGAGGAAATTCCCCTGATTAGGAAGACCGCTTCGAAGCTTCCAATAGGAGAAGTTGTCCAGATGCAATACCTCCAAGGCGATATCTTCGCTGGCGTGGTACTAGAAAATCGTAAGAGTGAGGAGACACTCCTGATTGAAGTCCTGCCAAAAGGGTATGTCCAAAGTCTCATGTTTACTTGTAGTGTCAACCCTGATGGCGAGATAGTGACAAAGTCGAGGTTGAGTATAAGTGGCTACTTGTCTTTGACCCGGTCAATTCTCAACGGCCAATACCTTCTGAGAATGCGAAACCTTGGCCGGCGGAGCTTGCGCGAATGTCTCGCACTACTGGGCAGGACCCAGCAATCAACGAAGGACCAAAGCCCAAGGAACTATTTTGCGATTCAACTTTGTTCCGCTGGGAGGAATTTGACACATGCAAAGCATTCCACAACCCTCAACAGGTCAAAGTTGATTTATCGAAGCCTAGGAAGCTGTGGTTCTATCTTGGCAAATATTCCACCGAGGCAAAGGCTCAATACACTGGCGACTTGGCCGTACGAAAGAACGATGCTAGTGCCAATTTCTTGGAGAGTGTACGAATCGCTTCTATCACGGCTGCCCCTCCTCCAGTACCACGAAGATCTTACCCAGCATCACATCCTTTCAACCAGAATGCCATCAATGCTGCGGGTGCGAACCATGTCACTCAACAACCCAAGCCGCTGACCAACGCCTATACCTACTCGTCACCTACGAAGGAGCGGCCATACCATGGCAAATACGCAATTAATGATCGTGATCGAATTCTAATGGATTACCAGTACAAGCCTAGAGTGCCTCCCGTTAACGTCGATCCGCTAGCTCTGAAAAACCAACGTCAATTCCAGCACGAAGCGTCAATGCCCACGTATCAGTCTCGCTACCAGAACATGCAGGGCACAAGTCATCTATATCAAAACTACCGAGCTCCCCAAGCACAGATGGGACCATCAGCGCCAACAGCCAACATGATGTACGGAAAGCCTCCAATGCCACAACACTATCAAGGCACGCCAGAATACAAGGTCAGTGGACTCAAATCCGATGAGAGCTCTAGTAAGCTTACTAACTTTCCGTAGCGACCCCAGTCCTCTCATCAACAGTCTCAAACTCAATTCCAGCAGCATCAACATTATGGATATCAACAGCAGCAAATACCGAAGCCCGAAGCGTACCAACGCCCGCAAGCTCCTGTGGCTAACATGATGGCTTCATCTCGTCAACTGAGCCATTCTTCTGCTACTAGTCAGAATCCCTTCAGCAGGTCGTCGTCGGCTGAATTGTCTCGAAGAGTGGATTGCCTCCCACAAGCCATGACGGAGACACAAAAACCAGAAATGAAGCAGGTCTCTTATCTGAAGGTCAAGCCGACATACGCTTATCTTCACGATGCTGAAAAGCTTCGCCCTCGTGTTTACCAGTCACCATACGCACCTGAAGGAGGTTTCACAGATGCATATCTACCAGTGCCAGTCGTTGCACCTAAGATGAGACCAAGAGGTCCTAGCATCAGTGAGGACTACTTGATGAAACGGTCGTCGAGCCAGCAAGAGCAAGTCAATCTGCAGCTCACTCACGACCGGGCCAAGGCTCAGGAAGAAGCACAGACGTTGGCACGAGAACAAGCTCAGCAACAGGCTGAAGACACTCGCAGCGAGAGTCAGAGTCATGCTCACAGCCGCAGCAACAGCCTCCAGCAGCATTGCCATCACCCGCAACCACAACATCCACAACATCTCCCAATGTCTGCTATTCAGCAGCCTCAATCAACCTATCGCACACACTCGCCTCCACATTACCACAATCCCCATGCCAGTGCCAATTCATTCCAGCATTATAACCACTATTCACCTTCTTACGCGTCAAGCGCACTTCTTCACCATACAGCACCTGCACATCAGTACCAGTCGCTGCAAAACTATCAGCAGCCAGCCAATTCGGCCTACCACAACCCCTCTCCAGCCTACTCATCTCACTACTCCAACAACCAGAGTCTTGCGACGCCGGGCGGGTTACAATTCCAATCTCCACAAGATTTTCAACTGCAAATGCAGCGCGAAGCCCAGCATTCGCAACACGGTGGCTTCGATAACTTCTTCAAAGGCATGCAGAGCGCCGCTCGTACACAAAATGAGCACTCTGGCGGACAGAGCTGGGGTAGCTACAGCTCTGGAGGCAGTGGCGGCCAAGGCAGCCCGCTGAAGTACGAGATGAATGGGAGTGGTGGAGAGATGCTGCCTCAGATGCGTGAAGGAGGCAGATTTTGAGCTCAATCCAACTTGCTACGGATACGGGGGCTACGATCAAGTAAGATCGGGTGAACATGTGTATGACTTCGCTTCATTGTACAAATTTGGAGACAGCATTTCATTTTGAGGCATAGTTGCTTAGGCGCTTTGGCAATGGAGGGATCACCGTGATGAATGTCGGTTGTTTTTCCATACATCAGTGTACCAAGAGCTTTGATGAGGCAATTGTGGAGCATGCACTGTACTATCATGGAAACGGTACCTAGTTTCGAGAGCTAATGCACGTTACTATTCCCCTATGCTTCAAGGATTGGGACAGGCTCCAGTCAAACGAGCAGGGAAACTAAAGCGGTTCAAAGGTTCAGAGATTCTCTTCGGCCAATCAATAATCACTAACGGTGAATCACAAGCTGAGTACAAATAGGATGTGGCACATACTACACTTACAGCCTTCGCGTTTACTCCACATGTGATCTCGCCTTCATTTTCTCTCTGCCAGTTTCATAGCCTTCTCGAAAGTACGGAGATTTACCTCCGTAAGGATACTTGAACCAGATCCACACCTCCCTGACCAAAGATTCTCCATTTCCTTTGCAATCATGCTTGAAACGTATCTCCATCCCTTTCAGGCATGTGCTTCCCAATTCTCTCGCGATATCGATGTAGCGCTCTGTTGAAGGGCGGGGTGGGGTAAGCTGCATGGTGCTATTCTAAGCTGAGCTTAGCCGGAGCAGAGCCCCAACAGTTCAACTTGCTGCCTGGAAGCTTGCCCGTCAGGCTGTGCATTACTTTCCATTATCTACATATCATCGATAGTCCCCTACAATTCTTGAATTTATCATGGCTACATACAGAGACGGTGCAGCTACTTTGGCTTTACCGGATGCTAGGCTAAATGACAGCAATGATTCAGACGCATATTTGCGAGAGCTATACCCTGAACTACAGGACCTCAGACTGGGGACTTCCGATGTTTGGAAATATGTGAATTCGGTCTTGTGCGAAGCTGAAAAGCATATAATTTCGGTATCAAGGAGATTGCAATTTTTAGAAATAGGCAACTATTATTTGAAGCAACCCGAGCTAGACGGGCTGCCAGGTACCTTGAAATTGCTCAAATATGACCTTTCATCTTGCATGACCCGTCTAACAACTAAATGGACAAGTTGTGCTCCATATCTGCTCGAAATGGAACTCTCAAGTGTGGTTGGATTCGCGGTATTGCGAGCGCGAATGTACGAATGGGCCAGCTGTTGCTCAATAGACGATGGCTTCAGTAAAGAACTGCCAGGGATCCATTTTGGCATGCAGATGATTCTCGCACAGTTGTCGGAGTTGTTGGAAGTTGTAACTCAGTGAGTTCAACATGTCTGCCTTAGAATACGAGGTTCTAACAGAGTTTCAGGCTTGAATCCAGCAGATCAAAAGTAGGGATCCTCCGGTCAGAAGTTGCAAGCTCTGCATCGCTGCTCGAAGAAGCCCGCCATAACTGCATTAATTTTTCTGAGCGAAACATTGAACTCGAGGAACGTCTCTGTCAGAGAGAAGCAGACCTCGAATCAGCGGCAAGGGAGATAGAGAGCTTGAAGATCGAGAGAGATGATTTGCGGAACCAACGCAATCATTACTCGAGTCTCTTTGACAGGCACAATGGAGACAGCGAAGCCGTCGCATCAACATCTGGCGCTGAAGTATCAGACCAATTAGCACGATCCCGACAACCCCAAACAGCCCCAAGCATCGGGCCGAATCATTCGGTCCACCTTGCAGGTTTCCCCTCTGTAGCTGGATCAACGCATTCGGTGTCTCTCGCTCCCCAGCAACAAGGCACATCACTAGTCACGCGAAGCAGCCGAAATATTCTACTGAAGACGTGTCACAAGCTCTTGATACTTCTCGCCCTTGCCCTCGCTCTCTCAACAACCCTTTCCATCATATATAGCAAGAAGGGAAGCGATCTCGGCGGAGGCTTTGCTCTTGGCACGTTCATGCTTGCTACAGTTGCGATTCTCGGCAGTGCGTTTGGAGCTTATCATTATCCGCACTGTGAGTGCTGGAAGTAAAGCCTACCCTCAAGGGTTGGACGAGACTGGGCCACAGTGACAACTCTCACATGTGGCGTCGTGCAAAAAAAGGCAGCGCTTTGCGTAAAGAGATTAGCGCATTGACGAGTATGTTGAAGCGCATTCTTGCAGCATTACGTGAACGATTGATCATTTGGGGTTCAAGCGACCAGCGTAGCGATGGGCACAAAGTCGTCTAACCGGCATAGCCTCAGAAAATGGCAACGTTGTGGGCATTGTCTTTTACTTCGTCAATTGTGGAATGTTACTCTTGTACTTGTGAACGATGTAAATGCAACGATATCGTATGAGCGCACATGATCACGGCTAAAGGCACGCTCTCGTAAACGACAATGTCAACATACCAAGACCTTCTCCGGAGTATCCGCGGCCCCGCTCAGTTCTACGGCCGCATCAGCCAGTTCGTAGTGATAACACATCGTCTATTACCTCTTCGCTATGAGAAATTGTCATCTGGATATCCGTTTTCTCTCCACACACCAATCGCGATGCGGAGGTCTGCTCAGCTATGAACATAACGAGGCGTTTCCGGCCGAATGGTCGTGGCATCTCCACCACCATCAGTGAATCAGCTCACACTACCTTAGCCAGACTCGCTGGTGGGTCCACACGTGTACCTAAAGCGCTCGAAGTACTCTACGTTCTCCAGCCTCTCGTTGCCAACGGTATAGAGATGCTGTAGCGAAACGCCAGCAACCTGCTTAAAGTTGACACAGCGGGGCATTCTGGCTAAGAAATGAAGCAGGATTGTGGCTGAACAGGCACGAAGGAGACGGATCGAATGCAGGACTGATGATGAAACAGGCATAAAGTAATACTACCAAAACCCCTTGATCTTGAAGAATCGCACCCCGGATGAACTGCTTGAACCAACATTGAAAGCTTTGGTTGAAGTCATTCAGACCTGAGAAAATCTTAGGTCTCTTATCTCATTCCGCACGCTGAAGCTCTTTCGTAAGTCTCACTGAGTCATAAAGCCCTCAAGTACCCTGCCTCCGCTCCCTATGTAGAACCAGACCATTCCCGTGTCCATTGGTTTCCCGTAGCTCCGAGCGCCTTCGCCGATCATGCTTTCAGCATTTGAATTTCATAAGACTCTTCTGAACTGACCGTCAGCCTCTTCCCTGCCTTAAACCCGGGGAGAATGCCTACCTCCGTCACCTTTCTGACCCCATCCGCCGTGATACCTCGCTGCTTTGACTTCTTCGCATGTACAGACGCTTCTTCGATAAGGCTAGTGGTGAAGTCATCCCGTCAGTATGGAAAGTAGTAGAGAGAAATGGCGCAAACGGCAGGTGGAGTTCTACTCTTGGATGAACAGGGTGTAGTCCAAGAAGACCTACAAGAATGAAGTCAGCCTGTCTTCCGAAATCCTTACATATACATCTGTCTTGGCAGACTCACGAGCACATCAACATTCTTGCTCACACTACGATTCGAGTGGGCTTTGACAATGCGCTTAACGGTGGACCGTGGGTACAGCTTCTTCACCGCCATTTTTGACGCCTGACTATATCGAGACGGCTTCTCCTAGCCCAGGGTTCCCATGTGTAGTCCTTTCGAGTGTTCGTAAAATCATGAGACTTGAAGCATGCGCATTGTTTACTTTTCGATCAACACCCATTCAGGAAACTTAGCCGACGCGAGCCGCGGCGATTAGATCCAAGCGCCACTATAATCATCTTCCCCACCATTAACATCGTCAACATTCGCTGTTATGGGTGTCCTCTAATGACAGACCTCCTCCACACAATCCCAGACTTTCCAACGAAGCTATACACACATCTGCTACCTTCACTAGAAAAACATTCAATCACCACTACCGACCTCCTCACGCTCGATGCATTGGAGATAGCGAAGCGGGCACGGCTACCTCTACTTGATGTGAGGAGGCTTGCAAATCATGTTGTTGCTATACTGCAGGGGCAATTGGGGTTGAAGAATGACAATGCACTTAATTTCGAGAACGTAGGGGAGAAACAGGCGGATTGTGGCGCCTTAAAGAAATCAGGAAGGGAAGTCACTAGTCAATGGAGCACCATCAGTACAATCGATCCAACGCTCGATGAAGCTCTAGGCGGCGGTGTACCGACTGGCTACATCACAGAGATAACAGGGGAAAGGTATGTCCTTCCTTCACCCCCTTTTCCCCAGTTCGTTCTAAGACTTAACCACCCCAGCGGCGCAGGCAAAACCCAGCTCCTTCTAACCCTCCTTCTCTCCGCCCAGCTCCTTCCACCCCACGGCCTCGCCCGCCCAACCCTCTACATATCTACCGAGCATCCCCTTCCCACGACTCGTCTCTCGCAACTCCTAACCACCCACCCTCTCCTCTCCACCGCCTCTACCACAAATGGCGCTAATGCACCCTCCTTGAGTCGAATCCTCACGCTCAACACCCCAGACCTCGAATCCCAAGAACACATCCTAACATACCAACTCCCCGTCGCTCTATCACGACACAATATCGGCCTCGTAATCATAGACAGCATAGCAGCCAACTACCGCGCGGAGCGCAGCTCAGAGAAAACAGCAGCAGCACTTGCAACACGGAGCGCGCAACTTGTAAAATTAGGAGCTCTCCTACGAAGCTTGGCTAGAGAGCACGATTGTGCGATCGTGGTGGCTAACCAAGTCGCCGATCGGTTCGCCCCTGTCTCGACGACTTCTCGGACATCAGCCGCTCCATCCGGACCGAGCAATATCTTTTCTTCAAGCCCAGCAAGCACGGGTACGCAAGGGAACAGGGATCCCACTCCCTCAGTACTAAGTCTAGATCACCAACAGCGTTTCTTCACAGGCTGGGGCGCTCACCCCTCCTCCTCCCAAACCACAAACCTAAAAACCCCAAGTCTAGGCCTCGTCTGGGCGAACCAAATCGCGTGTCGAATCGCATTAATCAAAGAGCGAGACTACGGTAGTACGGGCACTGGAGAGGGCGAAGTGAATCTTAGTGGAACTGGTGGCGCAGAATGGAGTTCGAGGCGGTGGAGGAGATGGATGAGGCTTGTTTTTTCGCCGTGGGCCGAGGGAACTGGGGAGGGGGAAGGGGAGATGGGGGTTGAGTTTGAGATTTGGGGAGGTGGGGTGAGGGCTGTTGGGAGGGATGTGGGGGAGGGTGGCGCTGGGGGAGATGATTGATATATTCCATATATTAGAGCTTCAGCTGTTGGAGTCAAGTCGGGATATCTCGTCCTCAAACCCAACAGATAACTCACAATATAATTATCTGCGTCACATTCATTGAGTAAAGACAATCTCATCAATTCAATCAATAAAGCAATACACCTAAGCTAAGCTAAGCTCAACCAGCTAATTCTAAGCAATCGACACCACCAAATCTATTGGTAGTGCCACCACAATCTCATGGTGCTTTTGACGTTGAAAAATTAGAAAACGAATCATTGCCACGCAGTAGGAGCAGTAGTGGTGGTAGTAATACATATGGATATCCAGGCCGCAGGAAAACGCAGGGAGCCGCCAGTGCAAGAAAGATATCCTCATTGAAACATTGAAGTATTGATGAAAGCCATCGCTATGAGTTGGTGAAAGGGATTCCTTCTTCTTACTGAAAGGGAAGTCATTTGTTGGGGGGAGGTCGTTTCTTGAGGTTGGGAGCACTTGTGTAGAAGCCACCTCTGTCTTGTTTCTGATCATGTTCCACCGCCTAGCTCTCAGCAGCCACGGCGCCATTTCCTCTCGCTGAGCCTCGTCCACGGCCAGTGAAGCTGCCTCGTTGACCACGGAAGCCACGTCCGCGACCGCGGCCTCGGAAACCGCCGCGGTAGCCGTTGTCTACGCTGCCTTGTCCAAAGGTCTCGAGGTTCTTTCGTTGCTCTTCACTTCGAAATTCGCGTCCACCGAGTCTCTTGTCGTCTCGATCCTTGCTCTCACTCGATATGTTGTCGAAGAAGGACGAACTCTTGTTGTAGCCCACTATTGATGGGATAGTAATACCCTGCTCGCTTCCGCGGCGAGCACCGTTGATTGAGGCTTCGGCTGATGCATCATTTGAGCCGTCAACGGGGCTGCCGATGGTTTCTCCAGTGGCGATCGCCTCCTTGACAAGATCCTGCTTGTTGAATTTGGCATTGGCCTCTGCGAAGTCGTAATCCGTCTTTGGGACTTCCATCTTTCTGGTCTGCTCATCGCGGGGTCTTCCTCCGCGATGCCCACCTCTTCCGCCACGGTGACCTGCAGCATAGCCGCCCGTGCCTGGCTGCCTTGATGTTCGGATGTTGTCATTGGTCCTCATCTCATTGACTTTCTTAGTCAAGTTGTCCATAGCGTTAGTCTCAGTGTTTGTTTGCTTCTTCTGTCCTGGCGCAGGAGGCAGCTTGGCCATCGCTGCCGCAACAGCTGCTCTAGCGTCGCGGTTCGCGTCTTCAAGAGATTTCGTTGGCACTTGCACCGGACGTGGTGCAGCTAGGTTCGCAGATACTGATACTTGTGCTTGCGTGGTGAGAGGTAACACTTTAGTAGCAGTTGATTGTGATGTACCATTGACAGGTACTTTGGGCTTGGCTGCAGGGCTCATCATTGGAACAGCAGGTAAGATACGACCGCTTTTGGGTGCAGCTTTGGCTGCTCCAGGAGCTTCTTTAGCGATGTTAGGGGCAGGAGGAGCCAACGCCTCAGCAACGTTGGGCTTCGATTCTGTTGGCGGCGGTGGCCCGTTCTGAATCACCGTAGAAGGAGCTGGGGTTGTGGACGAGCTAGGTAGCTTGACAGTCGCAGCTGGCTTCTCGACTGGCACTTCTTGCTGAATGGCTGCTTGTGGGGCTATACTCGATGGCTGCTCGGTGGGGCTTTCTTGCTGTCCTGGCGGACCTTGCTGCATTGGTGGCTGGCCAGGAGGACCAAATGGCCCAGGAGGTGGATAGAATTGGCCAGGCGGTGGGTGGGGAAAGCCTTGTCCAGGTGGCGGATACCAACCAGGGGGAGGAGATCCGTACGGCATGCCAGGGTAGCCATATGGTGGAAACCCTTGGGGCCCTGGACCTTGCGGACCAAAGCGCTGGTTGGGTGGAGGAGGATAATTATATGGAAAATGAGGCTGTTGATGGAAGCGGCCAGGACCTTGTTGTGATTGTTGTTGGCTGGGGAAGTGCTGATGTTGTTGGAAGTTCGGAGTCTGCTGAGGCGGTACAGAACGATTCTGCTGGGGAGGCTGTTGGGTTGGGGCCTGCGGAGCTGCTGAAGGAGTCCCAACCGGGCGCGCGTTCTGTGAATGAGGTTGCGTTAGCGGTCTGTTTAAGGAAAGACCAGCTGTGCTCAAGCTCATGTGAAAAGTGTATGTAGATCAGAAGGAAGGCAACGGAGATATCCACACGGTTTTGCGCTTTCGGTGGTAACAATAAATGATTTACATCCGAAATGCTTCATCATTGAACGGGCTGGTGTAAGGCACGCGGCATCGCGTAGCAGCCCCAGCATAAGTTGCACTCAAAAACATGCAAGTCACTCACCCCAAGTATAGCAGGATCATCAGGCACCTGCGGCTGTTGCACAGTCTTCTTTTCCGGCTCCTTCTCAATTCTCAAATCCTTGACATCACTACCACGGAAAACAATGTATTCGTAGACATTATCCGAGGGCGGAATCTCATTTTCTGGGTCGCGCCCCTCCGTGCCAAAGGACTTCACTTGCTCGAGGGCGACTGTAGAGTTTTCAGAACTGATTTCGTGGAGGGTGCCGACGTAGCTGGTAAGCTGTTAACTTCTGGCTTTGGCCTGTGGAGCGCCAGGGGATGAAGCGTACCGAATGTCTCGCTTTGAGATGAGGGAAATCCGTGAGCTTGATAACGGCTGTCAGCTTGAGCACAGCACAGGATGGCAGCTATTGTAGCCTCACCCAATATATTCGGCCATAGCTGTACGGGGCGCTCAAAGCGCTGACAAGACGTGGGATGTCGAAGCTTGCTTAAACTGTTTACGTTGTTGCGTAGAAGAAGAAAGGGAGGAGGAAAGAAACTGGATGCTTGTTTATGTGAGAATGAAAATATCGTTGTCGAAGCTCAGTGAAGTCGCCAGTCTGTGCATACAACGGCAAGCGGGTGCAGCCTTACGGTCCTTGGCACGGCGTTCCGCATTTAATATTCGAACAACCACCAGCCGAACCTCCAAAAGCCGAACATGACCACTCAAGAAGCTCCCACTGCTTTTCCCTCTGAGGAAACTAACGAAACAGTATTTCAACAACTAGAATCCTACCCCTGGGCCTCAGATCCCGAATTCCAGAGCGGTTTACGCGCAATCCTAGGCCAAGACCCTTCTCCAGAACAAGCGCAACATCTAACACTACGCGCACGATGCTTTTATTTCTCGCGGTATGTAGCCACTGCCCCTCTTTGACCGGGATCTTGTATGTTGATATAGAAGCTCCACAGTAAGAATAACATCCCAGTCGACTTCAACGCCTACCAGACATGGCGCGCTCAACAAACGACCTCCTCTTTTATACCCAATGGTGCTTGTCCTACCGCTATGACCTCGACCTCAATTACTTCAAGTAGTGTCTCGTCAGGTCCAACCCAGGCTGCTAGGCATGGGACAAATGCCACAAACACGAGCTCTGAGCCACCAGCACCATATCCAAGTTCTTTCAGCCAGATCGTCGAGCTTATCACTAATGGTCAGCCAATACCCGGAATCAAAGAAGTTCCAGATACTGTACTTGAAGGGCAGGCTTCCCAGGCTACAACAACGAAGCGGAAGAAGCCATGGGAGAAGGACGATGCTGGTGGCTGCGAGGACACTGGCACAACAGCCATCAACGCGTAATGGAGCGATTCGAAACTACGCCGATATCGTGGCGAAAAATGCATCACTGAAAACGATGAAACTGTGACATTTACTGCTAAAACACTACTGACCCTCGAATGGGCATAAGGCCAGATAACAGTACAAGTAAAGGATGAGCTGCCTCCGATTTTCTATCGATCTTTCTCCACCTCCATGAAGCTGTTGCCCGGACAAGCGCCATCGATACAGTCGATACAGTAGTCAAGATACAAAAAGGAGTAGTTTCCGAAGAAGTGAGAATGGAAACGAAATCCGTTGGTGAGCAATGCAAGCAAGCTGTGTTAGTATTCGAACTCTCCGCCGTCTCCGTAGGTAATGTCCCTTTCGACTTTTCCAATGACTCCGGGATCCGAAACCCATTGCGTATGACCTAAGTCAAAGAGTCGTGCTGGTCTAGGATGGAATATAATAAACTAGAATGTGATAAATTGGAGATGAACGTGATGGATGACTGGTGAAACCATACTGTGCCCAAGATGTGTAGCCACGGCTTGAGCAATGTGCTGGCTCCCAAGATCTTGAAGGAACATACGCATGGAGTTTGATGGTCCTAAGATGATGTAGCAGAGGAGCCATCCGAGCATGTGCCCAAGATTGAGAGCCTGAAGCATGGTGTTCAACGATAAGCGCCACCGAAGCGAGGAATGTTGCTAGTATTCTGGGTGCTGAAAGAGCGGGCGGGTGGGAGTCCAACGCCAACACCCGGCCCGGGATGGGTTGCATATGCCGGGTTACAGCAGAGCATCCCCACACGGGAGCCGAATTTGGAGCCACGTAAGGAGACCATGTGCTTGCTGCAAAGCGTTAGCTTGTATGCGAAAGCACAAGCGTCCGTCTCCACCTACCGAATATGGGAAGCCACAATGTCACGGTGGTTTGGGTTGGCGTGCGTGAGGATGTACTGGATGAGGTAATTTCCGTATTGGTCGCTGGCGACTACAGAGGCTCAGCCAAGGCCCGCAACACACACGAAAATGACTTACTGTCGATCAAGGGGATACGAGGACGATCAGCACGTCCTTCGCATACACGCTCAAGGTAGCGCTCTAGGAATTCGGCACCGCCAATCTTAAGACACTTCTCGACGACCTTCGAGGCAAATTGGTCCATGCTGTACTCAGTGGCATACCGGAGAACATGGTCGATAGCACGGCTTCGATCAGCAGGTGCTCCGTGCTCGCAGATGTGCTGAATGCACCAATTGCCAAATTGACCATGGGCAACGATGTCGATGCTATTCAGGACCTCAGTGATGCAAGGACGCTGGTCGACATGTTAGCCAGCGGCATCATCCGACGTTGCAGAGAGTTCACGAGGGGTCTGGAAGCTGGGCTGGAACTGCCTAGAACAAGCGGAATAAACCGTACCTTATCTTCTTCCAAACAATTCTCGAAGATGTTCTGTACGACCAGGCTACCTGTCTCCCCCAGGGCGACCTCATGCCACATCCCATGCAATGCTTCGTTGACATACTTCATGATCTGGGGAGGTGAGTCACTCCAACGCAGCTCGAACAACTTCTGCCACACATGGCATGCGTAGCGGTGAATGACCGTCTCGGGAATACGACGGAGAAGCTCATGCACCATGATAGCTTTATAGTCCTCCGGGACAGCATCAAAGGCCTTCTGAACAACATGGCATCCAAAGGCATCCATGCTGAGACTCAAAGTGTTGCCACGGATGGCATTAGCAATAGCAACGACCTGCTCTGGGGTTCCATGCTCGAAGCAACGCTGCACTAGGAAGTTGCCAAAGCGGTTGACCATCAAAGGATAGGCTTGGGCAACAATAGCCTCGATGATCTCGTACTTCTGCTCGGTGGTGCCGACTTTAAGCTTCTGCTGCAAGAAGATCGAGGCTTGCTGGTCATTGTTGCAAACAATCTTGTCGACAATGTACTTCCAGTTGCAAGTAACGCTTCGATCAAGCAGACGACGATAATTTAGGGGCTCCATTGGGGATACATAAGTCTGTCCAGGCGACGCAGGAGGCTATGAAAGTGTTAGTAAAGGTTCAAATTGAACCGAAGTGGCTTACGTGTGACTCACAGCAGAGTTCCATGGGCCTGCCGGAGCTTGTCCAGTTCTGAATTCGGCTGCCGTTGGTGACAGAGGTGTGCCAATGGGTTGTGGCTGGTAGGCTGGCTGAAACATTCCCACGGAAGGGTACGCTGAAACAGGACTCATGCCACCCATTGTTATGTTGTCAATGTGGCTGGAGCCGCTTGCATATGCGTCCCATGCGTTTCCGGGCTGGAAGAACGAGGCATTGCGGTTGTTCTGCGGAGCATTTGGATGACCAAAGCCGCCACGACCATGGTTGGGCTGATTGAAGTCGTTCATACCTCGTCGGCCACTACCGCCCACTGGTGAGAGCGGCACAGAGTAATTACGTTGTTGTACTGGCTGCTGTTGGGACATCATCATTTGAGGCAGAGCATTGCCAGCTGCTCGCTGACCCCATGGACGAGGACCTGGCTGGCCCCAAGCGGGCTCTGGTTGCAATGGGGCACTGAGGACGGGCCTGGACGAATTGTTCCAAATGTTTGGGATTCCGTTGAATGCCGCTGCTGTATCCAGTCCTTCAGAGCGTGTATCGTTGCTAGTGAAACGACCCTGGAATGTGTTGAGTGGACGCTTAGAAGCCATGAAAGAGTCGGCTGGGTTGATTCTGGGGCTAAGGGTGGCTTCAGATGGCGGTCCCATTGCTTGGTCGAGAGTCTGCTTAATGAAACGGCTCTGCTCAAGCTCCTGCTTCTGACGTGCAATCTGGTCTTTTGCAGCATCTAGCTCTTTCTTCAGACGATTCATTTCCACTGCATCGAGGCGGATCGTATCGTCACCATTGTTGGTTGGGCTGGGATGGCTAGATGATCCAGACGCAGGGGTCAATATGGGAGGGCTAGCAGAAGAATCGTCTTTTGCGTGGTTCTCATTGTCTGCACTGGGCACGCGTGAGGATTTCTGCTCTACTGTCGAGACAAGAGCCGACTTCTGCTTTGCAAGCAGTGTTTGCTGCTCCGAGAGCTTTGCCAGCAAAGCATCCATAGAACCTGGCTGCATCTCCTCATGAGGAGCAGCGGCAGGATGGTCGTGCTTCAGCTTCTAACACTGTCAGCCAGGTTGCACGGGACAGTACTGTGATGAGCGATGTACCTTAGGACCGCCTGCTAGGCCTGGCACTGGCTGTAAGTTGCCGAGCTTTGAGGTTGACAAGGGTGCTGGACCTTCTTGGGACGCGAGACCATGCTTGGACACGCCCTGTTTTGATGCCTGTATATTGAATTGGTATGAGATGACTATTGCAAGGCAGTGGTGTTGTGAACTCACCAAGCTTACTTGACGTGTCGAGGTCTCCTGCTTGTCATCTCCGTCATCGCGGATCGAGAAGTGAGCAGAAGCACGACCGCGTGCAGCTGGAGAGCCATCGGAGGGTAGTGAAGCCATCTTGGGGAGATGGAGTCGTTAGGCAGTGCCTGGATGTAAGTTATGCTCGCGATGCTTATGTATGTGTCGATTGGATGGCTGGAGATCACGAAGCTTCAGACACGATGTGGTAACCCACCGTGACGTTGAAGACGTTCTGGATGTCCAAAAGCTCGAAGCAAGGATTGCGGTGGTATAGTGTAGATGTGCAAGGAGATGAGAGGTCTGAAGTGAGGTGAACAAGATACTCTAAGTAAATTCGAGAGAGCCTCCCTAAATGGTACAGTAAAGCAGGGGAAGGAGCGTTGATGACCGTTCACATCGGACAGATTTCAACTAAATGTTCCTAGTTGAGCGGAGAAGAGGAGGCAGGTGCAAGTTGGAGGTAGTGCAGTGTTGCGGTGAGTGAAAGTCCCGTGGCAAAAGCAGGAAGGAAATAGAGAACATCAACACGCTAAGCGGCAAGCGCCAATTGGCCAAACCGCTTGCATAACCCTCTAGTCTGGAATAAAGATCCTTACTCCCGTCCCAATGTCATGATTCACTGATACCAGTGCCTCCATGGCGTGTTAGCCTGAAAGTTCTTTCGTATCAATGTCTTCACTTTCAAGACTAACATCTGCGAAGATCGGATTTCAGACCTCTACCTCTGAGGTAGTGCCAGCTGCTGCCCGCTGCTTCTTGTACAATTTCGTCTTAACAAACGAAGGAAGTCTCCGAGACACCCCAAGAATTATCGAATGACCCCATTGCATGGACACCTGCGGCACCTTCCCAGGCACACCTTTTACTGACGATAATGAAGTCTGGCTGTCCTACCCCCGTCAACATTGGCAAAAGACGGGCCGCCAGTCTGAGACCACAGCCGTCATAGCCCCAGATCACGAGTTCAAGTCGACCCAGTGGCAAAGGACGCAGGAAGATGGCTCCGAGGCCTTCTTCGAATTGGAAAACTCTCTCCTCGCCATTACATTTACGCACGACGAGTCCATGGTCCGCGAGCAAGTCAACCGAGTGAAACCATGACGCAGATGGTGGCAAATCACAGCCCAATGCCACACTGATGATATTGCCTTGGTGAAAGGCCAGAGCAGCATCGAGATCAATGATCTCCGAGTCCGCAGCGAAGTATTGGAAGAGGTTGCGTGACACTTGTAGCGCCGTGTCAAGAGTCTCCTTCGATGATGTTCGTATCAGAAAACGTCCTGATGTACGCAGTATCGAATCTAACGGACCCAACTGAGCGCCGTAGCGCTGTTCCGTCATCCATGTCCGATCGTTGGATATCTTAAGAAGTCAGCTCATGCAGCTATTGACTCAGAAACGCACAACTTACGTGCCAGGATCCTTCTTCAGACCGGACGAGCCAGCACTCAAACTTTTCGTGCCCTAGCGGTAGATTCAACGCCCACTTGTCGACGATTAGCTTTTGAGGAACAGACGTCGAGGTGGCTATTGAGGTTAGATGAAAGCGGAGAACATTGGTCGTTATCAAAATCCAGGCTTCCATGGCTGTATCTCGAACTATCTCGAACTTTCCAAGCTGGTCTGGCGTAATCAATTGGTCTACAATGATACCACCTCGGGAAGCCATGTCAGCTGGATTCGTAATCACAATGCTAAACCTCCCGGGTAGCTGAGGTAGCTCAGCGCCATTGCTAAGAATCTTGCTGTAGAACTTGCACAGATGCGCAGTGCTCATGACGCCATCAAACCAGTGATTCCTGCCGTTGAGCTCCACATATTCAGGATGAGGGACATCATTCGAAAGGGAGATGAGCTGATTCATCCGTCGAGAATGAAAGGCGGGAACGTTATCATCTGCGCTACCATGCTGTTGCAAAACCGAGATACCGTTGAAGTTACTGACAAGAAGCTCATGACGAAAGCTTCGCAGAGAATTCTGTACTGCAAGTGTTACCCTCGGATCGGCTTCTGTCCACATTTGGTACGGCACATAGCCTGGAAGATATAGAAGTGAGCATCTCTGACATCGGCCGCGCAGTATGGCGGAATCGCTGACCTTGGATGGAAGAGTAGCCGGACACTGAAACAGCTCCCACAATTTTATCAGGTCGATGAGTAAGCGCATACCATGTTCCTTGGCCTGTCAAGCTTCAGCGCTAGCATTGTGACTTGGGCCGTTATACCTACCACCGTTAGAATGGCCACTAACGAGCCACTTGTCAACATCTACAGAAGGCCGGTTCCATCCAACATTCTTGATCCAGGCTGGTATCCCTGCAACGGCTGCCTCCACATCGGCAAATCCCCATGTGTCTGGTCCAAGGTCAGTAGTGAGACGAATATATTGGACAAAGAATCCATACGCCAATCGTCACTACTCCACGGAGTGACTCCCGTCGGGAACAATACCCATGCATGAAGGTCGGGCACAGCATCGAGCATGTGCCGGACCTGTTCACTGCCTGCTTCCAGTCCTGCTCCGTGGAGATTAAGAAGAATCGGCAATTTTGACCGTGTCACTTCGCATACCACTTTGTCTGATGGTGCTCGAAGAATTGCATACGAGACAATGCCACTAGGATGAAGATAGGTGTATTTATGTGGTGAGTGGACAGTATGCACTATGAAGGTGTGGCATGTCACAGTGCTGAGCAGGCTATCGGAAGCTTCACTTGCAGTATATGTGACTTTCAAGCAGATTGACTTGCTGAAAGGGGCTTGCACAGATAGTGAAAATGGGAGCGGTCTTGACTGGCCGGGTGCCAGCCTCAATGGTGCCTTTTCGAGCATGCCAGCAGTACATCTCTCCTCCAAAGGATATTAGTGGTTATATAGAGCCATGAATGTCCCGTAAACGTACAGTCAAAGACTCGATTTCCACAATATTTACCCAACCCGCCCCTTCGTTACGTACTGGCACAGAAGCAAAAGGACTTGCCAGGGTCCCATTAACGATATCAGAGATGAGGAGTTTCGGTTCGACTACGGCCAGCATACCTCGGGACACCTCAGCTTTCAGCTTGATGGAAATCTTGGGTTCACCGATGCTTCCTGTTGCTCGGACATCGCGAATTAGTCGAACGTCAACTTTATGTTTGCCTGCTGCTAGATGCAGTACCGGAGGAGCTCTGCGGTAAGCATAGAAGTCTCCACCAAAGTATAGCTTATCGTCTACCCAGAACTCAATCACATTGTCAGTACAAAACGTGATAGTTTGGGGTAAGTCTGCTGATATCTCCAAATATCCACGGGCCCATGCCTGGTACTGCAGAGCAGTCCAGCCATACACTGATTGCAGGAAACGCCAGTCAATTTGGGGAAAGCTAACAGTCAAAACGGCCTCGGCTGCAGTTAGATCGCACGTTTGCGTCTCCAATTGCTGAGATGACCAAGAGACCAGGCCGTTAGGAGCGAGGGAACTTTTATACGCAGCTCTAGGAACTGACTGAAGAGCACGGAATCCGCCCAAAAATTCTAGAGGATCTGCTCCCCAGCTTGCCTCTACATACTTGTCAGACTAGCTTCTCGGATTCAGAACCGATGCTACCTCTGGTTCCGATTTGGAAAGGCCCAAGTATGTCCCAGGTATTGGAGAAATTAACCAACAGGCTCGTCATGCTCTTGTGCTTGATCACCATCTTGTTGGTCCATGAGTTAGGGTTAGCGGCGAAACTTGGCCTCATAGCCACACATATTTATCGTCTTGGATCTGGGTGGGAAGAGTATGTACTTGGGAAAGACGAGCTTGCATGTCATTACGGACGGAGAGACAGACGTTCGATCGTCGCGTTGGAAATAGAATCAGCCTTTCCCAATCGAGTCATAGCGTCTGTTGGCCTAGCCCTCGAAACAAGTGGCCAATCAAAAGCTGAAGGATTATTTGGCATCTTTCCTACTCATGACTACGTAGTCCTAGTAGAGCTTAGGCATCCCAGAACGTCCAGTACTCAACCATCTATTTGCTGTCATTCCAAGACAGTGTACCCACCGTTGTCTGCAGTGAATGGTGGGCCCTACACTCGTTTAGAAACGCCGATCAAATTTCCGCATTTGTCGACAGAGCGCGGGCACCTGCAGCTAAGGCCCCTGTTCTACAGCTCTTATCTCAAGTAGCCACCGAGCCAAGGCGAACGGCAATGTGTTCGCGAGCTCTGCAGGTTTTCCACCTCCTCCGTCTTGGAATGCCATAGCCATTGTATATGCAGCGCCGTGAAATGCGTCGAAGATTATATCGGTTTTAGTCCAGGTCTTCGCCGCATGCACACATGAGCTCCACCACGACCATGTCGGCAAGTGCAGATCGCCGCTGGTCATCTTCTTCAACCGGAAAAGAGAAGTTCCCAGATCTCGACAGGTCAATATCTGGAGACTATCTGGCCACATTTGATGGGATCGACGAAAGGGCGACTACATCTTCGAGGACGCCGAGTCCTGCAAAAGCAAATGGCATTCTACACACTGAGAGGTGGCAGCCTCGAAAGGACCTCCACCTGGTGTGGGGAAATGGTCAGATCAATGTCACACCGCCGAGGCACAATAGGCAGAGGAGTTTGAGCGATGCCTTCAAGACCATTCGGTCAAGGAAGGCGAGCGTAGGTGAGAATGCACGAGAGGTCGCGGAAGCATTGAGGGCGCCTGTATCGATGAAAATTGTTGTAAGTATGTTGTCTCGACTCTCATGCTTCTTGCGACTAAGGACTGTTCCAGATTCTTTGCCTCGTCTGGTACCTGAGCTCCGCCTTGACCAATACTTCTTCGAAGTCTATACTCAACGCCTTTCCCAAACCAATTACACTCACTATCATACAATTCGCCTTTGTTTCTGGCTGGTGCCTTTTCTTCGCATGGCTGGCACGCCTCTTTCCACGCCTTAAGACCGCTATCCCGGCTTTGAGAAACGGTATCCGATACCCAAGCCGCGACGTAATATCTACGACCCTACCCCTGGCACTCTTCCAAATCGGCGGGCACATACTTTCTTCCACAGCTACAGAGAAGATCCCGGTATCTCTCGTGCATACCATTAAAGGCCTCTCGCCACTCTTCACCGTTCTGGCGTACCGCTTCATCTACGACATCCGCTACCCCTCCGCTACATACTTCTCCCTCATACCCCTTACACTTGGTGTTGTTCTGGCTTGCAGCACCGAGTTCTCTGGCAACCTCTTCGGCATTCTTTGTGCATTCATCGCCGCTCTCATCTTCGTCACCCAAAACATCTTCTCCAAACACCTCTTCAATCAAGCCAACCAAGCCGAAGCTGATGGCCCAGCAACGGCCGCCAAAGAGCGCAAACTCGACAAGTTGAATCTACTGTGCTACTGCTCCGGCCTCGCATTTGTCCTTACCTTCCCGATTTGGCTTTGGACCGACGCCCTCCCACTCTACTCCGCCCCGCTATCCCTCACAACCCATACCAAACCCTCCCCGTCACCATCATCGTCACTTTACCTCCCGTTCGAATTCCTCTTCAATGGCATCTTCCACTTCGCCCAAAATATGCTCGCCTTCGTCCTCCTTTCCCTCGTCTCTCCAGTCACTTACTCCGTCGCCTCCCTCATCAAGCGCGTTTTTGTGATCGTCATTGCCATAGTCTGGTTCGGGAACAGTACCACATCCATTCAAGCTGTTGGCATCGGCCTCACATTCTTTGGACTCTATCTCTATGACCGTACCAGTGATTCAGTAAAAGCAGATCGGAGAGCTAAACTGGAAGGTCTGCGTGCCGAGAGGCCTCTGTTACCCTTTACTGCCAAAGAAACCATTCAGGAATCACCACTGGAGACGAGTCTGAGTACCCCATATAGTGAAAACTTCGGCAACGCGTTTAGTAGTACGAATGGTCACGTTATTGGGGAGGACAAGAAGGCGGACGCAGCTGGTCCTGGGAGACCGAGGACTAGGAGTCATATCGGCACACCTTGGCTGCCGCCGGGAACGAAACAGGAGGAGACGTGGAAGCCGATAGATTTACGCAATACTTTGAGCAATGGGGTTAAGGCGTAAAAGCACTCGATGTCATGACTGAATGTGGGATAGTATTGGGATAGACATACGCTACTGTGTAGCTTTGCCGGCGGTTAGCTATGACGCTATGTGCCATAGCATTTAGTGTTGAGTAACAAAGACGAACAGAGTCCTGAACATCCATGAACAAGCTTCCACTTCTATTCCAGCAATCTAGTTATAGTCCTAACATCATCACGAAACCTCACGCAGGAACTCAATCCTGTAACCTACAAATACATCTCCCTAAACACTCTACCAACCCCCTGCCCTCCTAACAACGGCCTATTCAACAATCAAAATACCACCACACCATCGAAATCCAATTTCCGAATCGCTTCCCCTTCCCGCACCATAAAATCAATCTTAACTCCACTCTAAGAAGAACACATCTCAGGCGGTAATCAGCACGCCGCACTATTTGCACGATTTTGCAACCTCTGCTGCCAGTCAGTGGACTTCAAATACCTTAGGCATTGCTTTGGGAAGAGGCTGGAGCAGTACGGAAGATGGTGGCCGTGAAAGCAGCTAGGGTGGAAAAATGAATATGGGAACAGATTCTTGATTATTGTGGTATTGGTGGTGGCTTCTGTTTGTTGTGCAGGAATGAATAGGAGGCTGTAGTCGGTTTAGAGGAGAATGTATAGGGTTCGTGAGAAAGGAGTGGTTGGCATATGACCTCAAATCTTGGGATAGAAGAACCTCAAAGGGAATCGGTCAAGGAGAGCTTGGGGACTTATCGAGAGGGTCTAACTCGAGTATTGGACAGACACCTCCCACGCATCTTAAGGCAAAATCATTGTCACTCTACAGCATCTCATCATTTCGATACGTCCGTATGAGATGTGTAGCGACCGTCGGTAAGGAACAGCAACATCATCGGTCTTGCAACCTTGTCCGCTCCAGCTACGGCGCCGTCAAGCTTGGTCTTGGAGCACCTAGCAGAGGAAGAGACGGTTGGCATGAAGACATCTTCGCCATTTCTTCCTACAATAAACTGTGTCCGATGAGTATAATTGGAGAAGATGATTTGGAAACTTGGATGGAATTTTTATAGGTGTGCGCTTGTCGCGCTAGTATTGTAAGCGCGATAGTTGTATCATGGTTTGAATCCATTCAAAGTAAAGTAGTCTCATTGTTGTAAGGAATGCCATATAGGGTGATTTACGTTGAAAAGCATCAAGAGACTTCGCGTACACTTGTGAGAGCCAGTCATTGGATGTTAAGCGCAAGCGGCTGTATTATTTCCCGGCTCTCATGCAGTCTTCTCCATGCCAAGATGTGAGAGATGGTAGGATGCGGGAAGGTATCACACCTTCCGTCCTTTTCATGATCAGCACGCTAGTTACATCGCCTGAGTCTCAGAACCAGTAATTGTGTTTGCTCGTCTCATTCGAGGCTTGGTGCTGTATACACATCCTGCTCTTTCTCCCACCCGGCACTCAAAGGCAGTTGATTGGCAGTACACTGTGCGGCATTCCAATTGAAGCTTCCAGTTTTGATACCTCAACACAGAATTCAGAGAGGTTCAAACTATATTTCGAAGGGGAATTGCAATTCCAGATTTACTCATCACAACCACCCAGCTACCCCAAAGTGTTTTACCAAGCACACTGAATCCTCTTTCCTTCTACCTTGATCTAAGCCATATTATACCAATTATGGGACAAGGGTACAGATCCCCCATTTCGAAACTCCTAGCCCCCCACACCGAAGATATCAGCTCCTTCTCCCACCCATGGTGCCAAGCCATAATGTCAGACCCCACCTTCACGCGCTACAATGTACGCTTTCGAGACCATGAAATTCCCGGATTCGACTCGTTCTTCTCGAGAACACTGTGGACACCCGACACTATTCGTGGCTGCTTGAGCTTCTACACCAAATCTGCCATGGATCAGGCTAGTTCTCAGGATTGTGGTAAAGAGCTCAAGGTCCAGGATTTTGGCGAAACGAGAATGCTTGTGTCGCTTGGTACGGGTATCAATGGTATTGCGGGATGTCTGCATGGCGGGCTTGTTGCGTTCCTCCTGGATGAGGTCACCAATGTGCCGGCATGTTTACAAGATGGGGGGTATTTTGTCACAGGTGAGCTTAAGCTTCGGTATTTGAAACCGGTACCGACGCCGGGGGTAATTCTATGTAGGAGCTGGGTTGAGGAGGAGGGGAATGAGAGGATACATGAAGGAAAAAGAATCAAGGTCATGGGGACTGTAGAGGATGGGATGGGTGGGATATTGGCGAGTGGGGAAGCTGTGTTTGTTAGGCTGAAGGAGAAGTTGTAGGATGAGATGGAGCCTATTTCGGGCCATGAGGCTACAGTATTGGGAACGAGTCTCAAAGATGAGGAATCTCTACTGCCATGAACATTGTCCCATCACCACTGCGCTAATGAACGGCCTTTTATGAGACATGGATCCGACGTCAGAGAACTCAAGGACAGAAGTGGTCCTCTTCTTTTCACGCAATGCGTATATCTGCGGGAAAAGGTCAGTGTGCGACGAAAAAGGCGAGCAGGCCAAACAACATTGTAGTCAAGACTGTGCGATAATTACTTATTGCACTAGCCATTTCAAAGGGGCCGATATCCTTTGCGACGGTGACGGACTAGTCTCGGATCAGTAGAATTACTACGCTTTTCAGCTCTCCCCGTGAGTGCTGTCAAGCACTTACTAGTTCTATGGCGCGCGTGTTAAGCGAATCGGCGACTTGATGATTAACCGGCGCTAGGATTAGCGGAGCCGAAGGAACGTTGTAAGCGATCATCACTCGAGCATCACTCTCCACTGCCTTTGCCATTGCCCTCCCACTGGAACTCCTCCTTTTCTTTTGTTACCTTTGTTGGTTTTGAAGATGCTACGGGCGCCGCTGTCAAGGTCTGCTGCCCGATTAGCAAGACAGGCGAGATGGCAAGCTGGTGTGCGGTGCTTCAGCGCCACAACGAGCAGGCCGGCAGAAGTGCAGCTCACGATCGATGGCAAGCAGGTCTCGATAGAAGGTACGGTTCCCATAAAATTCCAAATGAAAACTCGAGCTCACGGGTGTAATAGCCGGCTCTGCCCTGATCCAAGCTTGCGAAAAGGCTGGCGTCACAATACCACGATACTGCTACCACGAAAAGCTCATGATTGCTGGAAATTGTCGTATGTGTCTGGTTGAGGTTGAGAGAGCGCCAAAGCCCGTTGCGTCATGTGCTTGGCCTGTCCAGCCTGGTATGGTGGTCAAGACGGACTCGCCACTTACACACAAAGCAAGAGAGGGTGTCATGGAGTTCTTACTTGCCAACCACCCACTGGACTGCCCCATCTGCGACCAGGGAGGCGAATGCGATCTGCAAGATCAATCGATGCGATATGGAGCCGATCGAGGACGTTTCCATGAGATGGGTGGCAAGCGTGCGGTTGAAGACAAGAATATGGGACCTTTAATCAAGACTTCGATGAACAGGTGTATTCATTGCACGAGATGTATACGGTTTGCGAACGATGTCGCCGGTGCACCAGAACTAGGCTCGACGGGAAGAGGGAATGACATGCAAATTGGGACATACCTCGAGACCGCTCTAGACTCAGAAATGTCAGGCAATGTTATCGATCTGTGTCCCGTCGGCGCCCTCACTTCAAAGCCATACGCGTTCCGAGCACGGCCATGGGAGCTGCAGCATTTCGAATCCGTCGATGTACTTGACGGGTTAGGCTCAAATATTAGGGTCGATGCAAGAGGATTAGAGGTTATGAGGATCATTCCCAGGCTTAACGATGATGTAAACGAAGAGTGGATCAATGACAAGACTCGATTTGCGTGTGATGGATTGAAGACACAGAGACTGACAACTCCATTAATACGGCGGGACAATAAGTTCATGCCAGCAACATGGGAGCAAGCGCTGACAGAAATCGGCACGGCCTATCAAAAGCTAGCGCCCAAGGCAAACGAATTCAAGGCCGTAGCAGGCCATCTTGTTGAAACGGAAGTCCTCGTTGCCATGAAAGATCTTGCCAACAAACTTAACTCCGACAATCTCGCCCTCGACCAGCCACTTGGTGACAGGCCTCCAGCACACGGCATCGACCTCCGCTCCTCCTTCCTCTTCAACAGCAAGATCTTCGGCGTCGAGGAAGCTGACGCTGTTCTCCTCGTGGGTACAAATCCACGCCACGAAGCCGCCGGCCTCAATGCCCGCATCCGGAAACAATGGCTACGCTCCGACCTCGAAGTCGGTCTCGTTGGCGAGACCTTCGATAGCACATTCGAATTTGAACAACTCGGCACCACTGCCTCCGACCTCAAAAAAGCTCTCTCTGGGCCATTTGGCAAGAAGCTTCAGTCCGCCCAACGCCCTATGATTATTGTTGGCTCCTCAGTAGTGGAGCACCCAGACGCGAAATCTATCTTCGAGATGGTTGGTGCCTTTGTCGACAAGAACGCCGCTACCTTCACCACACCCGAATGGCAAGGCTACAACGTCCTCCAGCGCGCTGCATCCAGAGCAGGTGCGTACGATGTCGGCTTCACCACCCCCTCACCTGCAGTCGCAAATACAACCCCTAAATTCATCTGGCTTCTTGGCGCGGACGAGATCCAAGAATCCGATATCCCCAAAGGCGCATTCGTAGTCTACCAAGGCCACCACGGCGACAGGGGCGCTCAGCTCGCAGACGTCATCCTCCCTGGCGCAGCTTACACCGAGAAATCCGTCACATACGTCAACACAGAGGGGCGTGTACAAATGACAAGAGCAGCTACGTCGATGCCAGGCGCTTCAAGAGAAGACTGGAAGATCCTGCGTGCAGCTAGTGAATACCTAGGCGCACATCTACCATACGATGACGTAGAAGCACTGCGAGATCGTATGGAGGAAATCAGCCCTGCCTTAAGACGGTACGATATAGTTGAAGGAACCGGAATGCCACAATTATCGAAAGTACAGCTTGTCGATCAAAACAAGGGAGCGAAGCCAGAAGGCAAACCGCTCAAGTCTGCGATTGAGAACTTCTTCTTTACGGACTCGATATCGAGATCTTCGCCGACTATGGCGCGGTGCTCGGCTGCTAAGGCTACGGGGAACCCACTGACGGTGAGGAGACTGCCATTTCCCAGATCGATCAATTAAACCACATGCTGACATGTACTAGAACTTCATGGCTCCCGGGGAACCAAATTCTCAAGTCGAGTATGGTACGCCGCAGATAGCGCATAGTGCTACGATGTAGATTTGATAGAGCTTGGAATTTGAGAGAAGCCTTCCTCAAAGGAACCAATCGGGAATAGCATAGGCGTCGGAGTTTCCGTTCTTGTACATATTGTGTCATCGAAAACATTTCGAACAGATCCATCGCATGAACCCTGGAGAAAGAGTGATAATTTGCACCGTGATTCTAAGCTTCTAGGTCTGATTACGCGATCTCCATGAATGTGTTGAGATTGATTGACATTCCTAAATCGTATTATCCCGCTCTCCCTAATGAGTGTAAATACGTAAATGCTTTTTCCCCTATTATAAAGAATACAGAAATAGCCACCCCCTAAAACGCTCAATGCCCTAAAAATCGTCGTCATGAAGTCCCTACGCCAGCGCCTCGAAGAAAACCCTTCGCTTTCGCTGAAAGAAAATGCTGCGTCTATGCTATGCACCTCGACATCATCCCAAAAATTACCGCTTCCTTCGTTCGTTGCGACTTCACATAATCTCGGGAATCTTCTCCCTGATAGCCCATTTCCACCCTTCGTCTCTAACGATGCCTTCTCCGACCCATCCTTCGACTTTCGTTCTCCAGCGTTCTTCTTCTGCTCGTTGACGACGGATGAATTCGGGGCCGACGTCGAATTCTTCACCTACGAGCCATTCGTCTTCCATGAGGGAGGAGCCTTTAGCTGTGGTTCCAGTAAGGCTCTCGTCACATGCGATGCTTTTCCCAGCCTTACTGCCATCGTCCAAGTCGTCAAGACCAGCGAAAGGATCGTCATCTTCGTCGATCACATCTGGTGACATTAGGTTGGAGCTGCTGCCAGTACGGTTCAAGCTAGGCTGAGGCGCCATCTTGAGCCAGCACATGCGTTGGGGATCAAAGACCATGCCTCCCTCCATCTGCACCCCTTTTGTGGCCCCAACATTCGCAATGAGTGCAGGCACTGCTTTCCCTCCACTTGGCGATTTCGGACTCGTTCGTCCTGCTGGGGGGAGGATAGCCAGATCAAATGGCGACGATTCGTTCTCATTGCCTTCCCAGCGGAATGTGGCCGGATTCCAAGTCATGCCGTTGACGGTCTTTGGGCTGTTAATGCCCTCACCCATAGGTTTAATGAGGCGGGGCTTTTGGGGTGGGCCTTTGGCACGCTTGGTGCGAGGATTGGGGAGGAGTTTACCTCGGTCTTGTTGGAGGTTTGTTTTCCGGTTGCTGCTGATAGACGAAAGAGGACCAGTCTCTCGGACAGTGGGTAGGCTGGGAGCGGGATGCAGGGCAGCAGTGACAGAGCCCATGCGTTGTTCACGCGCAATACGGGAGGCATTGGTGTCTCGAGCGAAGCGAGGCATGTGGTCTTGCTTGAGTGGACTCAGGGGTGTCGAGGGCGTCGCAGGTGGGATCTCATTGACCGACGTGGTGGAGACATTGTGCGATTGCAGGCCAAGTCTACTCCGAGCCTGGACGGACTTGGGTGCACCACGGGCGATAGGCTGTTTGGTGAACTTAGACTCGACTGAGGCAGACGTGGGCAGGTCGTCAAAGGCGTCAAGCTCATTGCCATCACCAAAATTTCTTCGCCTAATCGGCTTCGTAAGCGGCCGCTTGGCTGCAGCTTCCCGAGCCAAAGCCTCAGGAGCGTGATCGCGGCGACCAGTTGGTGTTGTGGGCCGGTGGTGTGGGTTGGAGAGACGAGATATAGGACGATTGACCAAGCCGCTCTCATTCGAATCCGATGAATTGGGTCGCCTTGAGGTCTTGATATTTATGTGATGAGATTGCGAAGAAGAAGTGCCGGCTGGTAAAAACGGTACAGGTCCTTTCCTTGAGTTAGCGAGGCTTGACTCTGGACCATGCCGCTCGGTAGGTGACTTTGGCCTAGAAGTCAATCCTTGACGACCACCGTAGTCGCCTCCACGGGAGGGAGGTCTCGGGTACGATGGCTGAGAACGACCTGGAGAAGGCTGACTTCTCATTACAGGCGCTGACCGTTTCGATTTGAGGAATTGAGCGGCATTTGTAGTAGGCTCGGATCTTAGCGCATCGCGGGATGCTTTTGTGTTAAGCCCTCGGCGGGAAGGTGTAGATGGCGCAGCTGAATGATGAGATGAAGGAGTGGAAGGGGTCGGAATAGCTGATAGAGAAGACTGCGCGGAATGACCCAGTCGTGATCCAGGCCTACGATAGTGAGGTATGGGGCCTCCACTCTCGGAGACAGGTTCGAGAACAGAGCGATTGCGGTCTTGAGGATGTGGCTGAGGCCTAGGTATCTTGCTGATACCTGACTCAAGCTTGTTCGTGAAAGTTAGTGTTTTCGCAGGTCGTCTGGTAGGGCTAGTCTTTCTCGCTGCTGTGTGTTTGATGTTACGATTCAATGTGAGCTTCCCGGAATCGAAGACTTCGCCATCTCCGATATCAAGACCGGATAGCATATCATCCTCTGCCGCCGGCGCCTTCTTCGCTTTATGGCCAGGCTTCTCTGCATCCTGTTTCACAGGGTCTGGGGAGTATTCAAGACGCTTTTTGAGCGCCTCGTCGAACCTCAACGGGCCATCTGGGAGAATTAAGCCCTCCAAACCCTCGTCTTCGCTCTCTCCCGTAAGACAGCTTGAGGCACTTGGGCTGAAAGCCGATATCGAGGAGCCTGGATTAGACCTGGCATCTCTCCGTGTGCCACCAAATCTTGTACCCAGACTTCCTTCGGCCCATTCCAGGTCGAGATCGTCCTGGAGCGGAGTCTTAGGTGCCTCTCTTCGCGTTGAGAGTCGAAGAGGCTTTCCGTCATCGGGCAATTCGAAGTCAGCGTCGACGTTCTCTGCGTCCTTGTTTGATCTTGCTAGCGGTGGTGGCTCGAAGTTGATGGGCTTTTGTAAGGTCCGGTTTTTCGCGACCTTGATGGTAGGTACATCTCCGAAGAACTCATCAACGTCATTGTCACGGAATGTATCCAACGCAGAGTTGCCAGTCTTCGGCTTTGTAGCTGATGTCATTCTCTCCATGAAGGTCATGTGTGACTGTGGTGGGTTAGATAGTTTCGGCGAAGGTGGAAATTCTGCGCTGAATTGTCTCAAGCTGTCTTCGACATCCTTGCCGTCCGCTCTCTTGATCTTAAGACCACCGTCCTGATTTTTAGGAATCTCGATATCCTCGCCCCAGTCATCTACCATGACCTTCTTGACGCGTCGGCCTCCCATTCTTCTGATCGTACCTCCCATCAGAGCTGAAGGTGGTACGTTTTGAGGTATTGGAATGCCGGCAGTCTTTGCGGCGGTAAGCGTAGCATCTGCAGCCGACTTCTCATCATCTGCAGGAAGTAAGACCTGCCAGTCCTCGTCACCACCGCCAGCTGAGTCTCGGTCAGAGCGTGTCGATATACGGGAAGACGGTAGGTCGCGGCGCTGAGAAGTTGAAAGCGAGCCGATTGTGGTGCTCGAAGCATTGCGGAATTGGATGTCATCAATGCCCTGAAAGTCTGTATCATCATCCCAGCACTCAATGTCATCCTTATGGATCTGTTGGGGTTTCAAGGTTAGTGGCTCCATGGTGTCTTGGTGTCGGAGTGAGTTAAGTGATGGTAGGTGCGATCCTCGATCGTATTTCGCAATACTATGTCGTGGTCAATCGATGATCAAGAAACGAGAGCCATCATCCGAGCTGTTCGTGGTCGTGATATCATGATGGGTTCAATTGATCTGCTAGTATCCTTGTGGAGGCGTCGCTTTGGTTAGGAGATCCTGGTAAGGTGTACTGTGAATGTAAGGAGCAACTCCCAAGGCCCGTCGGTAGGGCAGGGATTGCAACGAAGAGCTACAGAGCACGTGTGTCTGAAGCTGTACAGGTCAGCAAGTGCTGGGAAGCAAGAGAAAAGCTCTCAGCCTTGGTTGGTTGGTTGGTTGGTTGGTTGGATCCGTTGGCCGCTTGGTGGTCGACCCGTTTGAGGGGGCTGGTTGGGCACGCCTCTGGTTGTCTTGGCGTTTCTCCACGCGTGCCTAGCGTCAAATCCTACCGACGCGAGCCTAAGTGAATATCGACTTCATACGTGATGTAATTTACTACAGGCAGCAATCGCATAATGTTTGTATTAATGTCAGTGCTTCCCCGTTGCTCTAAATCCTCAGAAATCAGACAACAGACTATCCGTCATGGAAGTCGAACACATCCTTCGTATTCCTCGTAGCGATAG
Source organism: Stereocaulon alpinum (assembly GCA_018257865.1). NCBI lineage: Eukaryota > Fungi > Ascomycota > Lecanoromycetes > Lecanorales > Stereocaulaceae > Stereocaulon > Stereocaulon alpinum. The sequence goes on along the minus strand of JAEUBA010000020.1, from coordinate 255,632 downwards.
CGAGGGGGACTATGTCCTCGTCAATGTGGCCTTTAAAGGGAAGAACCCTCTAGATCTCAGACTCTCAGCTACAGAAGGAGAGGCGCCGTACGTAGCAGAAAGTAAGTCTACGCGACCCTCCTTCCTCGACCTCGACTGACCACTGATCCCTCAAGTGAAGTTAAACAATCCCGCATCTCCAAGCTCCGCGACAAACGAAACAAACTATCAGACACAGACTGGGAAGCTACCCTGGAGTCTGCGCTATGTCAGCGAAAAATTCAACTCCCAGAATCTAAGCCCGAAAACCTCGAGAAGCTTGAGACCATAGCAACTATAGCAGGAGACTCCCTTGCCCTAACCTTCCGCCACAACATCTCAGGCATAACGCAAAAGCTTGGCGAGATAGTCTTCAAGAAAGATGAGAGCCAAGAGATTGATATCACAAGTTGGGCAAGCACAGCAGCGCTGCGCGCGAATGAGCTCGAAATCCAAGTTCAAGACTTGAGTGTCAAGTATGATGAGCAGAGCAAGACGATCGAGAAGCTCAATCAACAGCTCGAAGATCTTATTCAAGCAAAGAAAGAGCACGAAGATGCACTGCTAGAGAAGTTTCGGGAGCTGCTGAATAGCAAGAAGTTGAAGATTCGAGATCAGCAACGCTTGCTGGCGGCGGCGAAGGTGGATCCGAAGCAGGCTGCGAAGGTACAGAGTGCGAGGGAGACGGCGAAGGGCCATAAGCCTGCGCCTTCGAGGAAGGGGAAGCGGAAGGCGGAAGTTAAGGCGGAAGAGTCGGAGTCGGAAGATGATGAAAGCTTTGAGAGGAAAGCTCCACCAGAGAAGCAGGAAGACGAGGTGTCAGAGGAGGTCAATACGCCTGAGGCTTCGGATCAGGACGTCACAGAAGATGAGAGCGATGATGATCTCGATGCTGTGCCGAGAGAAGCGGTGTTGCCAGATAGAAGGACGATGGTGGCAAATTGAATAAGATGCAATTGGATACGCCGCCGCCCATTAGAGAGCTGCCCTTTGGCAAAGCGGATATTGGAGGAGGGAGGGAGCAGGTGAAGCTGACAGAGACGGGAGACAAGTCGATGCTGAACCAGGAAGCGGGAAACGAGGATGAGGAAACTGATGACGACGATGATGAGCTATAAATATGTATATTCGACATGATCGCATGAGACTCGACTTGAATAAGCTTGCTTAGAGGCAATGTGGTAACGAACACCTAGAGTGTCAAGATTGCAGTAATTAAAATCGAACTCAAGATGATCCTCATTGAGTCTGCATAGGGGTATCCGATAACGCCATAGAATGAATTTCGCCATGTCCGTTGAATACCTATCCATATCAATACATGCTGCCAGTCTACAGAATGTGCGCTGGAGAGCTAGCAAGAACGATCTCCAAATACTTGTTACTCTATACTGGCAAATTAAACTTTTTGCCCTGCAATACTCTATAACCACACTATCAGCAAACATCGATCGTCACGCGGCAAGAGCACTCACTTTGTGTAGTAAATATAAAAGAAGTCCGAGTACAGCACCGTCTGTATTAAGCCTGCTACCCAAGCGATTGGGTCCGTGTAGCCCTCCGCAAAGTACCTGTATAGCCAGTTGGGAATATACAACGCCCGGTATAAGCCCAGCGCGAAAAGATAATGCGTTGTTATCGTCTCAGCCTCGCCTGTTCGTTGTAGCATGAAAAGTTGGGGTAGCACGGCTACGGACTCAAGCCATATTGAAAAGGCCCATAGAATCTTTGCGTAGGCTGGTCAGTACTGATGTTTCGGAGCTACCGGTTGACAGGCGAAGGCGTGCATGCCTTAGGGGTAACTTACCTCAGCAATCTCATAACGGTAGGGGAAGAGAACTGCTAGGACAGCGCTGCCGCCTAGTAGGTATTGTACTTTGAAGGTATCAATATTGGGGTCGTGAGTCGGCTTATAGTCGTTGAGCATTAAGTAAATGGTGTACGCTTGAGAGACTAGGAAGAGGAGCTTGAAGGTCGTATTGTAGAGGGAGCCTGATGTTAAAGTCCAGAAGATGTCTGAAAGCGGGAATCAGCTCCACAGGCTTCGATCGCATGGTGGAAGGGGCGGACGGACCAAGATATCGCGTCGAGTACACCATCATATACAGCGCTTGGGACTTGAACGATATGCCTGAGCAGCTCTGGAGGACTCTTTAGCAGCGGCGCAAGTTTTGGGACTTGTGGGATCGCAAACGTGAGAAGACTTCATCTTTTGGAGAAGTATAAGGATGGAAACGAGATGGGACAGGTCCGCTGTTGACTGTCAGCTCCGGAATCGCCATGCGAGTCAAGCAAGATTTGGAGGGCTGCTGGGCTTTTACCTAGTAGGCGGAAAATGTTCATGGTTGCGGTCGTAACTGGAGCAGCTCCAGCGGCCTATTGGGAGTATTTAAAGAGTTCAACTGTCTCAAACGAAGGAATTTGAAGCTTTAGTAACATCAATTGGACGTCGTTAATTGGCATTAGTAGACGTTGAGCTGTCCAAAAAGTTGTTGAAGGACACGTTAGGGAGCTGCGCGACGGAAGATTCCGCGCCTTGGTTGCTCTTCGTGGCTTGGCATACGCCAGGCTAAAAGCGTAGGGGGTTTACGTGAGGGGAATCTACGCCGTTGAATGAATTCCTGGGAAGTTAGCATACCCTGATGTAGTGGTCAAGTTCATCTTCATCTGAAACATTCATAGTCGATGTGCCGGCTTTCTGTCAGGTGATGGCGCCGTTCCCGACCATTGATTCTTTAGGATTCCCTGATTGGAAGAAGATTGGGTGGCACGTTGGCAAGAATCTCAGAGATATTCTCAATCCTCCAAAGGAAAGTGGTCCAACTAGAGAGGAAAGGCGTACTCAAAGACTTCGTGATAATCTTAAAGGTTTCGTCTACTTTGACGACTTCGACGAAGTGCATGCTTGGGATCCAGAAGACATCGACCCCATTCAGGTCGCAAATACTCCGCTTCTGAAACGGCCAGCTGCTGAAGTTCATGATCAGAAGGGACCTAGCACGTCTACATTGCTTTGCCATGATTACAGTGGTTAGCATTCTGAAACGCAATCGTTGACGTTGTTGTCAAGCTGAAGCGACATGTAGGTGGCTATCATGATTGCGAGAGTGTACGGCCCCAACTTCTAGAAGATAAGCTTTACAGCTGTAACCATCTCCAATATGTCGATACGTTTGTCTATTTCTCGCATAAGCTCGTGTGTATTCCACCCCCCACATGGACCAATACTATGCATCGAAATGGTGTCAAGGTGCTAGGCACCCTCATCATCGAGTCCGAAAAATTAGACATGGGGCGCATGTTTGAACACAACAGAGGAGAATTCGCTGTCGCACAGCAACTGGCAGATATGGCAGGAGCGTATGGGTTTGATGGATGGTTGCTCAACATCGAAGCCGAACTCCCCAAGGCTATGGAATTTCTCCAACTGAACAGGTTCATTGAAAGTCTGAAGCTTCTGCTTGGACCTGAGCGAAGTGTCGTCTGGTACGATGCTTTGACCATTGATAATGAAGTCGACTACCAGAATAGTCTGACTACGAAGAATTTACCATTTGCGCTCGCCGCAGACTCCTTGTTCACGAATTACAAATGGAATGAGAAGAAGTTGGATGAAGCTAAAAGCATTGCTGAGAGCAACGGATTGGACATTGCCAAGGTCCACTTTGGGATTGACATGTGGGCTCAGAATACGGATATGCCGGGTCCACCTCGAGTAACATTTCCTCCCAAGGGCGGAGGAGGTACGAATACTGGACTGGTAAGTTGTAAATCTTGTATTCAAGACCGCTTCGCGATCCTACTGATTACAGCTTCACCGTTGTACTGAAGCCAAAGAATGCTTACTCAAGGTCGTGCCCAGGCTCTGGGTGTCCTTGCGGATGCTGGCTTTTCAACAGCTATATTCGCGCCAGCTTGGACGCATGAACACTTCTCAACGTCTTCTGCTGATAGCCCATCGATAGCTGAAAAAGTTGAGGAGGCCGTTTGGCAAGGGCTGCATTTACCAGATCAACTTGGCTGTGACTGCCGGAAAGGAAGACCCCACCACACAGTAGAGTATCAACTGAACCCAATATCCAGACATGCGCGTGAGTTTCCCGTAGGCACCTCTTCTTACGTTGAGACGGACTTCCAGGTCGCGTTTGAACGTACAGCAACTTCCCAGGACCAGGTGTGTATCTCCCTTCTTATCACTGAACCATCTCTAACCGAGCTCAGAGCGGTCACAAAGTACGATCGAGGCTTGGATCACAAGCTATTTTGCCACATATGTTGCCTGAGCGATTATCATCAACGGAGCATCCTATCTATTGGAAGCTTGCAGAAGAACCTTCCAAAGGTATCTATGTTATGACTAATAACTCTAACAACGATAGACCAATAGGCTCTTCTCCAAGAACGGCATCTCGTCTTTGTCTTCTGAAGCTCAATATGCCTGCGGACGGTACTCTTGAAAGTCTGATTATGGCTGGAGAGCCTACATCATTGCAACCAAATTGGGGCTTCTACACAATTTTCACGCATCCAACAACTCGTGGCTTGGTTCACAACCATTGGCCATACGCTAAATTTGCTAAACTCGGAAGAATGTCCTTTGTTTTGGATTCTGAGCATGCTCATTCTCGTCTGGTTGAGCTGGGGGTTTACTGTGATATTTTCCACTCTGACAATGTGGAACCGCAGGAAATATGCCAAATACTTAGCATTACCATCAGACCAAGAGACCCAGTGCCGCTCGTTTGGAACATTACCAACGTTCAGGCAACGGAGATGGCGAACGCCAGCGGAGTTCAAAAGCGGTTGACGTGGACATGGCATGGAATGCGCGATTCTCAACCTTTTGGGCTACCGTTCAGCAAGACGACAGGACCGTTCTCGCACTTTGTTGTCGTCTGTGGAGGCAGGGAACTTGGCCGAGCTTATTGCAACGAGTTTCCTCTGCAGAAATCAGACGTTGAGAGTTGTGAGCTGGAAGGCGAAGACGTGGAGGTTGTCATTGAGGGTACTTTTTTCGGAGGCGGCAAAGCCAGCAGTGGACCAGTTTTGATACCTGGCTCTGAAGTGATGTTTGCTTGATGGGCGAATCGGCGATTATGTAGATATCTTTATCAAGGCTAGCACAAGATCTGAGGCGATCCTCCCACGTCGCACAAACTAGTCATACCAACTAGTCCATTTTGGGAAGCCCACGGGTAAGGCGTGCTCTTACCCGGCAGATCAGCCTCACTTTAACGGCGGCTCGCAGACCGATAAAGCAATGCATGACAGCGTCGCAACCTCAAGGTACCATTCTGACACCACCTCGAGCACAGTCATTTAATCCCACCGTCCTAGATGCTGCCGCTATGCTTTCTCGCTCTTCCCTGCGACTGCAGCCCTAGCGCCCATTGCCTCACGTCAATGAACGAAGGCAGGACCCAACCCCCGCGCCATTCAGCCCATTGTTCACGTCGCACAGTTTGAGCTATTGAGCACACCTATTATTCACTATCCTGCCGCATGTCGGACCTGAAACACCATCGTCATATTCAAGCGGCGGTGGGAAACATCGATGTTACAGATTGACAATAGCAAACTCCGTCATTCACATTGTACTATTCACACCTACGCGAGCTAGCCACCAGCATATACCTTCGTCTTCCGACGATATACTCTTTCTCACTCCAACTTATCACCTCGTTCAACACAACAGCAAGATCAATATTGTCACTTTTACCTTCAGCACTTCTCTACCAATGGAATAGCTCACCATCCATCATACTACATCAGACGTGTGTTAGCTAAATCGACGTACCAGCGCGCTCACAACGATTGCAGACATGTCGGTGCCTTTCATCGCAGCACCCCAGCCGTCGACTGTTAAGCCGCAGAAGCCCGCAGCCAAACCCGAGCATCCTGTGGACGTCAGACTCAGACGCATCAATGACAAGATCCTCCCTACCGCACCCTACATGATCTCTGTTGACCACTCTATGACTAGTCAATACTTCAAAAACACATACCTGCACAATACCAGCAATTGGCTAAAGTACACACACTTTGGTCGACACGAAGAAAAACTTCAATACCTGACATTCAAGGATCGATCAGCTGACTCCAGTATCAACGGGATGCACATCCGCGGAGGCTGGGAAGACGGAAAGGGAGGCATAGCACCACCAGAAGATCCATCCAGTCGGACCAGCAGTGGCAGCAGCAGCACTCCTCGTCCTGGGCAGGCACCTATGAAGAAGATCTCTTTAGCGGATTACAAGAACAAAGACAGAAGCAAAGCAACGCCAGTGCCTCCTAAACCTGAAGCAATAGCAACAGTAGGGAAGGAAGACGTTGCGGCTCTCAATAAGCATACGGGGCAGGTAGCGAACATTAAGGAGCCAAGCAAGTTGGAAATAGCAGAAGTCCACGGTCAGAAGAGGTAAGCACCATTGACCGCATTGTCGCACTCTTTAGCTAACCTACAATAGAACGGCGAACACTATGTCTGGATTGAGAGATCCTTACGCTTTCGAGCATCATCCAACTACACCACCTAACAAAAAGCCTCGTGTCACTCCCGAACCCACCGCTTCTACGGATCCCCAGAACTTTCATAAAGCCGCTTCACAACCCTCCACCGCCGAAGTCAAAGTTACCACAGCAGCCACATCTGAAGTACAGCGCGTTTTATCGCACAAACCGCGAATCGAAAACAACACTACACAAGCCATTTCGGGACCTGCAAAAACTTCACAGACCACACCAAAGCTCGCCAAGACAGAAAATCCGAAAATGCTAAGCCTCCCCCCTATGCTATCGCCTCTAGCTTCGGATATTGAGGAGGAGCTCGCCAAGCTGCCGCCACCTTCTCGGGGCCGCAGCCACAGCGCTGCGAGCACTAAGGCTGCAAGCGTTTCACCAATGGTGAAGCCGTCAAAGACAGCCTCTGCAGGTACACCTAGTAGTGGGGAGAAAGTTCGGCCGAAGAATGTCGTGGCGAAGCCTACTTCTACTCCTACAAAGGGGCCTCAGGAGCAAAAGCAGAAGCAGATAACATCAGCTCCTCGAAAAGGGGTCGAAGATGTCGGAGTAAACAAGCTTGCAGTCGCAAAGGCTGCTCCCAAAGTGCTAACGAATGGAAATGAAGACGAGGATACTGCGAAGCCTATGGCACCGGAGCCTTCCAAAAAGCTGAGATTGCGCATCACTCTCAAGATTAAGAAGAGAAATCGGAGGAGGTTGCAACAATATCTGAAGATGAAGCCTACTCCTGGCAAGTATCCACCGGGAGTAGGGCCCAAGACCAGCCAAGACCCAAAGCAGCACATCCGTACACCAGCCCATCAGGCTGAAGAGAAAGCCAGCACTAAGCTTCTCAATTCTGAAGCTCATGTATCTGGCGAGAAACGGGGAAGGTTCCAAGATAGCGAAGACGAGCCTGAGCAGCCGACCAAGCGTCAGAGGGCACCAAGTGGGATGGTACAAAAACCACATCCACCAAAGCAATCTTCAACTAGTTCGCCAGCTCTGTCGCACTTTGCGAGCGCGCAGAAACAACACTTGTCTGCTCCCGAGCTCGAGCCGCGGAGTACTCCCATGCTACGTGGTCCTTCCGGCGAAGGTTCTGTACATACTCCGCATCAGTCTACTCTAAACGGCACTCCGAATGCACCTGACACCAGTAACTCGCGCAAGTCTGTCAATGCAATAGCAGGTCCTAAACCAAGATCAGAGGCTTTGCTGAACGAAGCAACGAAATATATGAATTTGGGTAGAACTTTGAAGTACGAATCAGATGAATTCTTCAGAAAATCCGATGAATTAAGCGAAGCCGAACGCATGCAGGGAGTCATCATCGGTATCGAATCTCTGCTCTCTTTTATCTTGGGCTTTGTTCTCAATGACGCGTACCGACATGCTGGCCACCGTGATGCGTGGGGTTCGATGATCGGATTGTTAGCGAAAGTCACTGAAGAAGCCAGAGGCTTCCCTCACTTGACGGGACTTGCCAATCAGCTTGAGGGGATCATCCGGGATGTGCTCGTGTACATTGATCTTCAGCGTCTTGATCAAAATCCACTCACCGAACAGTTCATCAACAAAAAACTCAGGGACCCGGCGAAAAGCGAAGAGCAGAACAGGGCAGCAGAGTACCATCGCCTGTTCAGAGAGCTTCACCGGCAGTCCGAAAAAGCTCGCAATGTGTGGCATGCGGGCTTGACGCACCTTAACGTCGATGAGATCGCTTCCAAGTTTCCAAATACATGGGCTAAGCGGGAGGAGCACCGTGCCCCTTCTGGCAAAGCAATCGAAGCAGTCAAGGCCGGAGAATACACACGAAGCTTTACCATACCGTTAGGCCACATGACGAGTGGCTTGGAGGCAGTGAACTTTGGAATTAGCATACTAGGCGAATTGTGTCAGCGGCAAGGAGTGGAATGGAAGCCGAAGCTCATCCTGTGACACGCACGATCTTTCGAAGTGATGGGAATATTTAGATCTTTTTTCGGGCGTATTGGTCTCGAGACCATGATACCACCACCAGCTACATTCACGTTCGGCGCAGAGTTAGCTCGGGATGAGCACTGGTACTAGTCACGACGGTATCATCATGGGAGGGATTAGGGGCGCATTGACATCATGTACTACAACAGGCATAGCGAAGGCGGATTTACGACTCTTTACGTACAGATAACCCGGCTCAGTACGAGCCAAGCGAGGAATTTAGCAGGATATGCAGGCGTTTGTCAAGGAAAGGAATGACTGCCACCGTTGAGCAGATACACTTGATGGTTGACAGAGTGGAGGAGCGAAATACACAGGACATTAGGTTTTATGTCGGCCCTGGCATCTGTGGCACTCGATCAGTGTCTTCTTAGTGATAGTATTTGGGGACTTGCTCCGGCAAGATGTCTACTTTATGTACGCATTGACAGCTACTAGAATAGAGATACCAATACAGGAGAAGATTAAATTCATACTTTGCTACCCAAGTTCGACTTATGTCCTCTCGAGTGCCATAGAACGGTGCCTTCTTTAGAACTATCGAAACCTCATCTCATCTGTTCGTTCTTTATCTCCGGTCATGTTCAGCCGCAAGGAACACAGGTAAGCCTCTCTTAATGTTGGAATGAAGATGCACTGTGGCGTACTATACGTTGCCATGACACTACCTAAGTTCCCGGGGTGGGTTCATCATCAGAGCAAAGGTACCCTGCGCGGTCAATCAAATCCACAAAAGAGGGATTGTAAGAATCGAAACGCATCACATTCGAGACGGCAGTGCAAAGGAGTTTTGACGAATTGGTACTTGATGAAGAGGTAAGGAAGAATTGATTGATACCAAAGATAAAGAATTGGTGGAGGCGGCGCCAAATGATAGGGTTTGGGCAGTAGAATTTGATGAGAGAATGACGGAGGGAGATAGGGGGAATGAAGGGCAGAATTTGCTGGAGAAGGCGTCGATTAGTGGGAGGGAGAGGTTCAGGGATTATTTGGGATGGATGCGTAGTGGAGGGAGGAGGAACAGTGAAAAGGGAGGAGTGCTTTTGATAAACATTGTGATCTATGTTATTGAAGGCCTTGAAGAAACTAAGATGGTGTGTGACGATAGGCTCCAGTCCTTAGGATATGACCTCCAGATACACTATTTGCAGCTAAGGACTAAAGATTGAACATATGACAACGCTCTATACGCTATGGTTTGTGTGGTGGCCACCACTCAGATCGGAGTAACGTTCTGAACCCCCACGATTGGCCAAGTTTAGCGCGGCGGCAGCGCTAGTCATAAACTCTATTCCGCATTCTGAAAGAAAGGTAAGATCTTTGATGCGAGTCCGTTAGGCATCGAGACGAGTACACACTATTCGAGGCATCTCTTTCCCCTGTCACTGCTTTAAAATACCTCACGAACAGTCAACGAAGATTCCTTCCTTGCTAGAAGCAGCTCATTGGAGGTTACTGGTATAGCGCAGCTGCTACTGAAAGCGGCATCCCTTCCTCTACCAACAACCACCCTTGACACGCCAATATGGCGAACGACGAGTATGATGTGAGTACCACAAAGTTTTAATGTGCAGAATATAAATTAACCACTGCTGCATAGTTCCTCTTCAAAGGTGCCCATCCCACACCGCCCTCCACCTCACACAAGGCGTCCCTACAAATGCCCTACTAACCCCCCTTCGCCTCCAGTGGTCCTCATAGGAGACTCCGGCGTCGGAAAATCCAACCTTCTTTCCCGTTTCACCCGCAACGAATTCAATCTCGACAGCAAGTCCACAATCGGCGTCGAATTCGCAACCCGCTCCATCCAAGTCGACGCCAAGACAATCAAAGCCCAAATCTGGGACACTGCAGGCCAAGAACGTTACCGCGCCATCACTTCTGCATACTATAGAGGTGCGGTGGGAGCGCTGTTGGTGTACGATATTAGCAAGCATCAGACGTACGAGAATGTGCAGCGGTGGTTGAAAGAGTTAAGGGATCATGCGGATGCAAATATTGTTATTATGCTTGTGGGGAACAAGAGCGATTTGAAGCATCTGAGGGCTGTGCCAACGGAGGAGGCGAAGCAGTTTGCTAGTGAGTGATGAGTCTACATCACTTCAAATGAATGGGCTGACGGATGCAGGCGATAACAACCTATCCTTCATCGAGACCTCAGCCCTAGACGCAAGTAACGTCGAACTCGCATTCCAAAACATCCTCACAGGTAAACCCCATCCCTCCCCTCCCCCCTCTTCTTTTCCTTCAAACCCCAAACCCCTAACAACCCCACCAGAAATCTACCGCATCGTCTCACAAAAAGCCCTCGACAACGGCGACGCAGGTCAAAACCCCATCGGCACAGGCGACCGTAAAGTCCTCGAAATAAGCAAGTCGGCGGATACAGAGCAGAAGTCTGGAAAGTGCTGTTAGTTTGTGGTTTGAGGTTGGGGTAGGGGGATTGAGAGTATGGTATGCCCTTTTGAAATGGAATGGAATGACATGAGGAAAGGATGCACTGGGGGCTACTAGCTAGACGGTAAATGCATTTGTGAGATGCTGAGCGGGCGCGGCCTTTTATATCTTTATGGGCGTCTATTGTTCACTTTAGTTGACGTATGATCAATGGAGTGATTAAGACATGTGTGTGTGTGTACTCCGGGTGTAGTTGGTGTTGTGACGATTATGCTCAATTGGTGAAGGACCTTCTATGGTAATCTCTGTGTCCCTAGACTGCCAGTCATTGTAACGACCTAAGTATTATTCTGTTCCGCTAACTCCCAAAACCCCTCTCCAACAACCAACCAAGCGCCAAACCCAACCCCCTGTCCATCCCTTAAGTCGCATCACCCAAACACCACCAAATCCACCCAACTCCACGCAAAAACCCCAGCAAGTCTACCTCACGATGTCTATCCCGCCTCCCGATCCCAACTCTCTCCCCACAAAACTACTTCCCAACCAACGAAGCACCCAAATGCGCCTTACAAAAAACATTCTCCGGATCAAACTTCCCCTTCAACTCAACCAACCGCTCATAATTACCGCCGAAGATAATTTTGCCATCTGCGTTGAGGCCTATGAAGACAGTGATTAGTGTTTGCAGTTTATGGTTTTGATGGTTTCAACGGCAGAATGAGGATTGACAAGAGGGGGTTTACCATCAGAATTAACATACTCCCCCACACCCTCCATTTCGAGCCTGACATCTCCCTCTCGTTTCCCTCGTTCCAATTCCGCCTTGAAGTGTTCGTAAAGCGTGCGCGCCCAAGCACGACAAGTGGCGTCGTTTTGTTTTTGCGTCCAGGTTACGGCTAAAAAGCTGTTGCCGTACGTGCCTCTGTTAGCAAACGCCATCGCTTCATTAGAGACCTGGCAGAGTTTTTCAGTGGCGTAGATTTCGAAGCCGAGCATGGATCCAGACGCATCAGGAGTTTCTTGGAGGAAGGTGGAGAATTCGTTGAATAAGGAGCGGATGAAGGCTGGGCGGATGGGGTAGGCGAAGACGCTTCCTTTCGTAACTTTTCGCCCGCCGTGGGCGTTGCCGGGGTTTAGGAGGCTATTTAGAGAGCTGTAGGGGATCATGGAGACTTCTTTCATTACGGGGTCGAGGGATAAGAGGGGTTCGAAGTAGGAGAGGGCAGCGGCTTCGGGGCCGTTGTAGAAGACTACTGCGAGTAAGAGGGGGGTGTGGAGGGGTAGCGGGGCGGCGAAACCGATTATGATTGCGGCTTCGGGGTGGGAGATGGACGAGAGGTGGTTTGTGAAGGCGATTAGGGGGTCGAGTTTGTCGGGGGTGAAGATTAGGCTGCCGGCCCAGACGGGGTTGGGTTGGGGGTGGGCGCGGTAGGTGAATTCTGTTACTACGCCGAAGGATTGGCCTGCGCCGCGGAGGGCCCAGAAGAGGTCGGCGTTTTCGGTTTCGGAGGAGCGGATGATGGTGCCGTTTGCGAGGACTATTTGGACGGAGAGGAGATTGTCGATTGCGAGGCCGTGTTGGCCGCAGAGCCAGCCGTAGCCGCCGCCCAGGGTGAGGCCGCCGATGCCGGTGTGGTTGACTGTACCGCCTACAATGGCGAGGCCGTGGGCGCCTGCTGCAGCGTCGACGTCGGCCCAGAGGCAGCCGCCTTGGGCGGTGATGGTCTTGTCTACTAGGTTGACGGTGACGGTTCGCATTTCTGAGAGGTCGATGACGATGCCGCCGTCACTGGAGGAGGCACCAGATGTGGCGTGACCACCACCTCGGGTTGCAAAGTCGATGGAGTGTCTTTGGCAAAAGAGGAGTGTGGTGGAGATGTCGGTCGCGGAGGTTGCGAGCATGATGGCACCCTGGGTTCGTTAGACTGATTGTTGCAGGATGTGGCCGAGAATGCTACGTACAGCCTGCTTTTCAGCAGTGTCGGCCCATCTCTTGATCTTCTCCGGGTAGCCCTCTGAGGCAGGTATTAGGAGCTTTGAAGACTTCAGAGAGGATGCGAGCTCAGAGATCAAGCTGTCTTGAATGAGAGACACGGGTCCTTCGAGGGAGCCCATGATTGCTGAGGATATGTTTGAATATAAGATGCCCTCTATATGGGTAGAGTAACAATATAGAGAGAAGCAGGCAGTGATTGAAGCAGATAGCTGGGAGAAGATGCTTTGCAAGATGAACAGAAACAGAGACTTGCCGGGGACTTTATATATCAGTAGGTATCTCACAGGTATCATGTAGGGACCTGTAGGTATCTGATTTGAATCCCAATACAGTTCCCAAATTATACCAGTGCCGTCTCGAAAGAGGCATACCTATTCATTTCCCAGGACTCTAGCTACGTATAGTTGAGTTCTAGGTCACCATGTGGCTGTCTCACAGCCTTAGCCAAGCTACCTTCTGGTAGGATTGGTAGAAGATGTTAGAATTTCACCCCTGAGGCCTGTTGCCAAGCCAATTTCCTTAGTATACATAAATAGCCTGCACCCCCCTATCTAGAATCTACCAAGTTACTACCACCTGTTGTTTAACAGAAGAAACCTCAAAAGCTGGGTCCCAGTTTAGCGCGGGACCCGGATATTTTGTGTCACAGAAATAAAAAAATTAATTGTTGAGTATTATTTCAGCATATACTGAACATATACAGAGTATATACTACATTTACGGCCAGCGATGGAGACACACCTGTACGCGGTGCTGGCTACGAACCTGAATACCTATTCAGAGCCGAGATGTCTCCCCTAATGCATTGCAGGTTGAACGATGTTGAGACGTCGCGTGGTTGCTGAGAACTCCGTGCAGAGTTTTTCGGGCAACGCGACAACACCTACCCCAACTCCACCACGACTATTATACCTCCCCTACGATCGAGACTAGACAGCAAGAATTGGCATCAGGTGCAGTATCTCAGCCCGACGAGTGAAGAGTATAGGCAACACCTGCCCAGCCGTTAATTCGAAAAATCTAATATCTACGTGCGCTCGATGCGCATCCACCGGTTAAGACTGACGCGTAGTCTATCCTAGGGGAAGGCTGGGGTTGTAGGCATACAGGACCAAGAGAAGGACATACTGGGTTATAAATTAGAAGGCGTATTTTGGAAAAGGACGGCCCCCATCTAAGTGGCTAGGCGAGCCTTTGGTGTAAGCGGCGCCGTATGACCATAATTACAAGCTGAAGGGTTGGCTCCCCCCTGAAGCAAAGTGCATAAGGATAGAAGTAAGTACTATCTAATACGACCGGCGGGATATTATACCATCCGATTCTTCATACGAGTATAGGCCTCCTAGGCGGTGTATGTGGCTTCCCCCCTTTCTCGCATCCTCAACCAGTAAACCACCGAACAGCCAAATCCGGTACTACTACGGACACCAATAAATACCACTAATCAGCGCTAATAACTCGAACCCTTGCGGGACGGCTATACACCCCCTCCTCCCCCCCCCCCGTATCGACACAGCAAAGGTCAAAGAAAGTCACAGGGCGCTCAGCGCCATAATAAAGTCGAAGGATATAAAAGAATACAGCAGGGTCCTTAAGAGCTGAGCATAGTGCGAAGGGCGTGTGTTACAGTTAGTATTGGAAACAATGTTATAGAGCGCTCGGCATGATATTGAAGAACACAGTTAAGAGTTACCGGTGTCAAGGAGGCCTGGGGTGTAATCCCCAGACCAAAAGCAATTACATTATCAAGGATAAGCGGGAGTTTTTATCCAGGCACTATGCTATAGTTTCTCTTGCGGCTAGGAAAGGCACACTACGTGTACCATCTACTGGTTTCACAAATAATGTAATAGAACACCCTCATTAGTATATATAGATACTAGAATAGGCGTATAAACCAATCAATCAATCAATACTACATTTACAGCGTAATAGAAGTAGGGATTAGGGGTTAGAGGCGCTTTTTAATATTAGTAATTTAGTATAGTATACTTAGGATATACTCAGTATATACGAAGTATATATCTTTCTTATAATAACAGAATATCGCGACTTTCGGAGCAGTTCCGCGCTTGCAGCCAATCACAACACCTCTTTAGAGCTGCATTTCCTTTCTCAGCTAGCGCCTTCCTAGCGCCTTCAACCACCAAAAGTTGAATCTATGTCGCAACTTCTTCGCAGTAATGCCTCGCGCCACATACGTCATATAATATCGAGATAATTTCACAAGTTTTAAAGTCAACTATTAGCTTGCTTGCGCATCAAGAATTATTAGAATTAGCCCATTTGCGCAATAGTTGTAACCAAAAGAAGCGTTTTCGCTATGTTTTGCAGGCACCGCGGGCTCGCTGGCAATTGCCAAGCATTATGCAGTTGCCTTCAACCACCAAAAGTTGAGTACGCTGCGCAATTCTTCGCAGTAATGCCTCGCGCCACATACGTCATATAATATCGAGATAATTTCACAAGTTTTAAAGTCAACTATCAGCTTGCTTGCGCATCAAGAATTATTAGAATTAGCCCATTTGCGCAATAGTTGTAACCAAAAGAAGCGTTTTCGCTATGTTTTGCAGGCACCGCGGGCTCGCTGGCAATTGCCAAGCATTATGCAGTTGCCTTCAACCACCAAAAGTTGAGTACGCTGCGCAATTCTTCGCAGTAATGCCTCGCGCCACATACGTCATATAATATCGAGATAATTTCACAAGTTTTAAAGTCAACTATCAGCTTGCTTGCGCATCAAGAATTATTAGAATTAGCCCATATACGCAATAGTTATGAGTAAAAGAAGCGTTGCGGCGGAAGCTCGGTGCTAATCCTAGACCCGATAAATAGCTGAGCGCGCCTTTCAAAGCCGCCTTTTACTATTAAAACCTTACTATTTTAATAACTTTATATATATAAAGTATACTATAAATAGAGAGCTTTCTAACGCCGCTAGAATTTTCTAAATCGAGTACAAAATAAGCGAGATATAGCTGTTTTTATATTAATCTTCTGTGAAGATTACGGGCACTAACTTGTACAGTATAATACATATTCAGAGATATTCGGTGTATGCTAAGTATATTTCGAACTAGTGGTTACCCGAAATAAGCGATACTCAGCATATGCTGAAAGCTCGGCGTACTTATAAACATCATGTTTTGAACTTTGTAAGTACACGGACCTTTTTTGTAAGTACACCGAGCTGATAACCCCTCAAAAGCTCACATTCTGACTGGCTGCTATTATTGCGCTCACGTTCCTGCCATATTAAGCTCAATTCGCGTGGTATTGCATAAAATAAGCACTCCTATTCGTCCGCGTTGTATGATTCTAGAAGGGGCGCCGTCCCTTGTCCCGCTCTTGGCTCGCTCTTGGCTCGCTTGATACCGTAGAGGCCTGGTGGCTGAAATTGGCGAACCGAGCTCGCCGAGGTAGTATCTTGCCGTTGCACAGTTACGTGACGCTCTTGCCGCTCGCACATCATGAATTGGCAAGTCTTGCCAGCCATGTTGCACTACTCAATGCTTCTTTATCTCGATAGAGGTTGCGCATTGCTTCATTAATATATTTGTTTCCTGGCCAATAGCTGGCAATTGTCTATATCCGAAATGGAATATTGAACAGGATCAGTCATGATGAGAAACTTTGTCATCCAACCTTTGTTTCCACACGTATACTGTATCCAACACCAGATGCTGGTCATGTTGCTTGCTCTCATGTTCATCATTAGTGGTCGTACACAGTGGTAATATTTCCCCCCGTCGCGCACCCTAGTCGTCCAAAGGAAATCACCGAATACCGTGAACCTACCCTACACTTCCTCTCTCTTCATAACCTCCAGGCTTCTTGGGAAGTAAGACTGTAAGCCGAGTTTGCTTCTCAAGAATTGTCCTGTCTTCTCGAGCCTCTTGACATCCCTCGCTACCGACCACGGAGGATCTTCTCGACTGTTGGGCGCAAGTCGTGCACGTACAACATCCAACATGGTATCGTCCAGTCGTGCATAGAAGTCTGCACGGCTACTAGCATCGGCCTCGTTGTTCCAACCCTCATCACCACCGTGTGAATTCAAATTGCCTCCGAGCTTGATGATGAGCTCGAACGCGAGAGGTGGTCCACCAGGAAGTTGAGAGAGGTCTTCAATGGATGGAATTAGCTGAGCAAGAGTGGTGGCGAATGTGGCGGTTGGTAGGTGGGATGAAAGCGAGTCTTGAAGGCGGTGAAGGTCGTGGTTGAGAACGGTCATTTTGCGATCGAGTTGGTAGTTGAGAGTTTGAGCCGCGGTAGGATCGTTGTTCATGGCTTGCGCAATGGATGGAGGAACATCTGATAAGGATAGGGAGTCAGCGTGGTCTTATCCGAGTTCAATTGGACCAAACAAACCTGCTCTGAGTCCGCGCTTATCAATCCAAGCATGCATGTCAGCACGCTCATCCTCGAGTTGCTGAAGCTGGTAATTTGTGTCTTCGAGCTTGTTCTTGAGTTCCTCAATCTGGTCTTGATATGGTCGAAGGGCATCGTTGAAAGCCTTGGTCAATGGATCAGGCGTCGGTTCCATTGCCGACGTAAGGGGTCTATGCGACGGTTCACCTAAGGTTGTTGGGCCTCGAGGTGTTGCGTTGTACCCTTGATCGCCAGCAGTTGAAGGACGGTACGATTGAAGTTTGTCGTGAGAATTGAAGCCGCTGGAGTATTGCGTGTCTTTGAAAGGTGGGCTTTGCTGCACCTCCTGATTGGTGTTAAACCTTGGCGGCATGGCACCCGTTGGTAGATCTTGGTCGCCTTTGGATGCGCGATCTCGAGACAGACGGCGGAGCCAGGACATTATAAGAAACGAATGGATAGGATGGCGCTCTCAAAGCGCACCCCAAGCTTTATGCCTAGTCAATCCTCCTGGGAGGTTGGGAACTGAAGAATGGCAGGAAGTAAATAATGTGGCCGGTCGCTTGAATCCCCATGTTTTAACGGCGTTTGACTTTTTGACTTTTTGACAGTTGCCAGTCCACCAATCGGGTTATGGCGCCGGATAACCCGCAAGCGCAACTCTAAATTTTTCTTGAAGTCATTTCGAAGTCAGTGTGAGTGCAGCTCTATACAGCTCTATGATTGTCACACAACTAAGTACCTACCCACTTAGAGATCCTGTAACTCGTTAAGAAGTAGTGGGAGACGAGAAAGCTTACGTCCAGAATCCGAACGCACAAATTCTTGCAGCCCGAACTACCACAAAAGAAATTCGAAGGGGCAACGTCCGCAGAACCTTACTATCACAGTCAGCCTAACACCAATTCCCCCACTACCCGATTGACAGCTTCACTTGGATCCTTCAAGCTGCCAAGACTGCCTGCCGGGTAGCAAGAGAATCCATTCTCTAGAACCTGTAAGAGGGTACCCAAAGAGGTCGCAATGGCTCCCGCTGTGGTTCACATGGTGGCGGAGTCTGCTGCAAAGGACTACAAGAAAGAGTCGGCAACCGCAAGACTATTAGGGTCAGGTATGATCAAGGCCAGGAACTCGCGACAGAAATGGTAATTGACGATTGTAGGATCTGCTGGTATCGCCGAGCTCGCCATATTCCATCCAGTCGACACAACAGCAAAACGATTGATGAGCAACCAAGGAAAAGTAGCATCGATATCACGACTCAACGAAGTAGTATTCAAAGACAAAGCCCACGCCCCCGCCCTCCGAAAATTCACCTCCCTATTCCCAGGCCTAGGCTATGCAGCAGGATACAAAGTGCGCCCCCATTACCCTTCTCCCCTCATTCTACTAACACAACCCCAGGTCCTCCAACGAATCTACAAATACGGCGGCCAACCCTTCGCCCGCGACTACCTCGCCCTCCACCACGGCACAACCTTCGACTCCATGTTCGGCCCCGGCAACGGCAAAGCAATAATGCACGCAACCGCCGGCTCCCTAATAGGCATCGGCGAAATAATCCTCCTCCCCCTCGACGTCCTAAAGATAAAGCGCCAAACAAACCCCGAAGCTTTCCGCAGCCGAGGTTTCTTCCGCATAGTAGCAGATGAAGGCATGGGCCTGTACCGCGGCGCAGGCTGGACCGCTGCTCGAAATGCTCCTGGATCGTTTGCGTTATTTGGAGGCAGTGCGGCGGCGAAGCAATATCTGTACAAACTAGAAGATTATAACAAAGCGAGCTGGGGCCAGAATTTCGTAGCTAGTATTGCAGGTGCGGCAGCGAGTTTGCTAGTTAGTGCGCCGTTGGACGTGGTGAAGACACGGATACAGAACCGGAATTTCGAAGTGAAGGAGAGTGGGTTTTCGATTGTGGGGCGGATGGCGAGGGAGGAAGGGTTTACGAGTTTCTTCAAGGGACTGACGCCGAAGTTATTGATGACGGGGCCGAAATTGGTGTTTAGTTTCTGGTTGGCGCAGACGCTTATACCTGCCTTTGGGCAGGTTGTTTGAGCTAGGTGTGGAAGAGTGTATAAGATAGATAGGATGCGCTTCAATGTTCAATAGTGTGATGGATAGTGGATTCTTTGATCTTGGTGGATTTGTACATAACCCTCTCCGCTTCAATAAGTCACGCTTAAAAGGCTATTGCCTGACGGGTCGTCGTCATTAGATAACAATTCAGAGAAATATATAGACTGCTCATTTGCAACCATCACTCTCATTGCATCCCTGGTCCCTTCACCCTCGACTATTCTCACACACCTAGACAGCGGACCGTGAGGCGTAGAAGCTTTCCCTTCTTCAATACGCTCAGACATCAACTCCCTCCCAGTCCCGACATCAAAAACCGCCAGCTTGCACCGTTCCGTTGCAGCAGCCACAACGTCGCGGCAGACGTCAAATCCCAGCGCAAGCCCAGTGCGCTCGTGATTTCTGTATTTTGGGAATGTCACGTATGGCTGTGTTGGTCCAAACGTCTTGGATTCAGGCAAATATCGGAGGTCGTAAGTGCAAAGCTGATCCTGCAGCCCTGCAACAATGATGATGTTCTCGTTCACCCTGCGGACATGATTGACACTGCTCGGATGTCGTATCCTAAGGCTAGTGCTTTCGGGGCCTGAAGTCCGCACGTCCCATAACCGTATCGTGCCCTCTCGGCAACCATTGAGTAGCACATTTCTGTCCAACCAGTCCAACGCAAGGATTTCTGTTGCCAGTACTTGGCCGGACTTGTTCGGACTGAACAATTGATGTCTCGAGATCATATAGCCAGTCTCACTCTCTTCTACCAGGAACGTGCCGTCAGAAGTGGCCACCGCGAAATCACTACGGCTCTCGTCTGGATGTGCGGAACAAGCCCACAATGTGGTGTGTGGGCAGTTCGGGAAGCACATCATAACCGAGATGTCGGGCCTCAGTACGGGTATAGGGCTAGCGACCCCTGCGCCGTCATCTGCCTCCATGGTGTCGAACTCAGACGAAACACGGACAGGATCGAGGAGCTTAGCGATATTCAACGAAGCTGGTCGAGACGAACCCATAGCAATGGTCCTAGTGACAATGTCAGTGGACTGGTAGGTCGTTGGTCGCGCAGCATGCCAAAATCAGAGCTTCAATGCTTCCTATCATGGGTGAGAGGTATGGGGAGGATATCAGCGGCAGATGAAAACGAAGTGCGACAGTCCGTAATACCAGCCTAATACAATAAGAAATTTAATCATGACCGCGACGAATCCAGGATGCTACTTGCCGAATGTTCGTAGACTTACAGCAACACGCGAGATTTCGAAAGCGCCAGCGAGCTTATCTGTGCCTCGTCAACTCTCAATTCCATGATCACTGCAGGATCTAGCTACATCGGAATCCATCATGAAGCCCGAAGTCAGATGGTAGTCGCCCGCAGCCGTGCTGGGATCGACAGGAGAAGCGCAGCTGCATGTCAATTAGCCAAATGTTATAGGCTTTGTAAGAAGATGACCATAAGGTCGTTTCAAGCTCAGGGAAGATGGGATGAAATACGAACATAATCGGACGACCAGTATCGATGGGATCAACTACGGAGGCAAATATGAAACTGCCAGTCGCCTCGTCATACACGAACTGTCCTATATCATGCCCACCATGGTGTGTCAAGGTCACCCTGTCCTGGAATCCATAGACCCAAGCGTCGATCATCCTACGTATACTGTCATATTGGAGGCCTGTCTCTCGTCCTAAAGCCAAACGTCCACCAAGTGGATGCGTCAGCACTTTAGAACGTTGCATGATTTGCTTTCGTTCCAGCCATTCGAATGCTGCGCGTTCTTTAGCTTCCAGTATGTCCTCAGCGTCTTTATTGACTGAGTCTCTAGAATATGCAGACCCAGTAGGTGCTATATGATTAGGCTGTATCTTGAAATACTTTTTCTTGACTTTGTCGTAGTAGAAGCCCGGAATGTTGGTAGGTGCCATGCTGAAATTGTAGGGAAAGTACTAAACACAGCTGGCCATTATGGAAGTGAAATAGGAAGCTACAAAGAATATCGTAAAAAGAAGCAATCTTAAATTCGTGGAAGGTGCCAGTCTCGAAGCCATGTTCATGGTTCACTCTTCCCTGCCTCGAGTGGAACAGAGTAGGTCCGTTACTGATGTGGGAGCTACAGTCATCGTCCACCAAGAGACAAAACGTTTGATGGAGATATACCACGGCAATGATTATGAGTAACAGCAATGGAGCTAAGAAAGGTATATAAAGAGTTGTGGGTTCAACAGTTGAAGCCCAGGACTTAGCCACCGGAAGTACCCTAACACAAAACTTTCAGCCACACTTCCGGAACGAGCCCTAGCCCCCGAACGCGTCATGCGTTCCCCTCCACGCTTTCCTAAACCATCTTACTATCGTGCTGGTTTGAGGTGCGTTGAAGCGCGTAGACTATATCAACAGATTAGCATCATGTCCAGAAACCCCTGTGCGAACAGTGACTAACCGAAGTCTTCAAATTGTCGCCTCCCTCTGCTTCTCTTGAACGGCCATTTGAGATGCAGCAAGCAATTATATACTCGAGAGGTCGCCAGAACATGATAGACCCCAGCCATAACACAAAACACTCCAATGGAGAATATCCACACCCGGACAATCGTCAGTGGGGATGTCATTGCAGTCGTTCGACCGCCGTTGAACCATCCAAGCACACAAAAGACTGTTGCCAGGACATCGACCAGGAATATGGCTACCAGCAGCTGCCATGAGGGCATCGGCGACCAGAATGGGCGGTTACCAGCGCGAGTGATAAAGATCAACCAATTCTCTGTGAGAACGATTTCAAGAAATATGATTGAATGCGCGAGGCCTTTTCCTTCAACAATGCCGACAGTTCCATTAATTGAGTCGGGGGTCTTGGGGTTCTGCCCCTGCCATGCTGGTATTTTGCCGGAGTCTACCCAGTGCCACGCTGGTTCTGGCAGGGTTCTCAAGCAAACCCAGGTGCCAGCGAATAACATGAATCCCATGGGGATGGCAGTTCCCCAGAGAAGTGGCAGATTCCAATTGACTGGTTTCGGTGAGTGCGGAGCGTTATCATAGGCGATGGCTAGGGTAGCAATATCAGCGAATATGGCGATGAAAATGACCAGCTGGACCTGCAGAATGTCGCCATAGTAGGCGATCCACAAGCCAAGAAACAATTCCAGATGAATTGACAACGCGATGCGATACACGACGTAGGCGTACATCCGGTGGAAGATCTGACGTGATATCTTTAGAGCGTCAATGATGGCGGACAGACCGGGCGCGAGAAATACAATGTCAGCAGCGGAGCGTGCAGCATCGGAGGAGCCTTCCACAGCAATACCGGTATCGGCTCGCTTCAGAGATGGAGCGTCATTAACGCCGTCGCCGGTCATAGCAACTAGGTGTCCTCGCTTTTGTAAGACATCGACAACATTGTATTTGTGCTGAGGGAATACTTCGGCAAACCCATCTGCAGCCTCAACATAGTCGTATATCTTAGATCCCGGCATGTCGCCTCCACCAGTAAGTCCAAGCCTTTCCGAGTTGTATATGTTCTCACCAAGGCCAAGTTGTCGCGATGTCTCTTTGGCAATGCCTACAGCGTCCCCAGTCAACATTTTGATCTTCAAGCCAAGCGCAAGGGCTTCTTTGACAGTCTTAGCAGTGTCGTGGCGTGGCGGATCCGAACAAGGCATGATTCCCAGTAGCTCCCAAGGACCTTTCGCCCGCTTGCGGGCAACTCCAAGAGATCGAAAACCACGCCGAGCGAACTCGGCCACAGTCTCATGGTACTTCTTTGCCACAGCTTCTGGTATCTCGTTGGCTTCTTTCACCATCTTGAAAACTGATGGAGGCGCCCCTTTCACGCATTCGATGCATTCGCCCCTTGGGGACTCCACAACAGCCACGACTTTCTTCGAAACTGGGTCAAAAGGGGCAAAAGAATGGACTTTGAAGCTGGGGAGTACATCTTTAGTGTCGGGATAGTGTTTGAGTGCCTTCCAAAATGCCTTGTCAATGGCGTCGAGACCCCTCTTTTTGCGGGAAGCTGCCAGGCAGGCTACAAGCATGAGCTCGGCCGACTGGATGCCTCGGACCGTGTAAGGCTCGCCCAAGGAAAGCTTGTTCTTGGTCAAAGTACCAGTCCTAAAGTTTTTGTCAGCCTCTCTTCTTGGTACGAAAGTCGTTCACGACCGACAGGTAGAGCATGTCGACAAAGGCAGGAACCCGAGATTCGCTATGCCATCACACCATAGGGGCACTTACTTGTCAGTGCAGAGGATCTCCACCCCAGCTAATGATTCAATAGCCGACAATTTCTGGACGATGGCCTTTCGTTTTGCCAGGTAGGCGGCTCCAACGGCCATGGTGGTGGTGACGACAGCCGGGAGACCCACAGGGACGCCGATGATCGTAATCGCGAGGGTATAATTTAAGATCTTCTTGAGGGGTGCTGAGCGACGAAAAGAGGATATCAAGACCCCAAAAACAGTCAGAATCACGAACGCTAGCAAGTAATGTGCAATTCGGTCCATCACTCTTGTAAAATGGCCTTTGCCTGTGGAAGCCGCGTTGACTAGAGCTGCAGAACGTCCGACGTAGGTACTGTCTCCAATGGCTGTGACCACCATGGAGGATTCTCCTCTCTTGACAGTTGATGACTGGTAAACCAGGCTATCGTGGAATTTTCTCACGGCAAGCGACTCTCCAGAGATGGTGGACTGATCGACCTGCAACTCAGCATTGTGTTTTCTGATAATACCGTCTGCCGGGACAATGGTGCCTTCTTCTAGGTGCACAATATCACCAGGGACGAGCTCGCAAGATGGCACTTCACTCATAACACCATCACGCATAACAATGCTTCTAAGGGCCAGGCCCTTTCTCAATTCCTTGACGATGTTACCTGCCATAAAATCTTGTAGAAATCCTACCACAGCATTGAGGATGAGAAGGCCGCCAATCACCCCCAAATCGGTCCAGTCTCGAAGAATACTGGCGAGGACAAGTGCACCTATCATGACGAATTGGATGGGGCCCACGAAGAACGAGGCAAAATGCTTGATGTAACTACACTCGTGCTCCTTCAGCTGGTTAAGTCCGTACAAGTTACGTCTAGCCTTGACTTCGGTGTTATTGAGACCTTCAAAGATTTTCGTTTGTAGCAACTCATCTGGTATATATCTTGGTGATCCCAGTCCGACATCCTCCTACGCACATACAAGAGTCAGCATTACTTCAAACGGATACGTGACGTAGATGCAAGATGATCTTAGAGATATCGACCTTGGGAGTGGGACATTTGGGATGGAAATCAGTGGAGAGGACATCTTTGGCAATCGAGCCTATGGTGTGAGACGTGTCTGGGAAGTAGCGCCTACTTTATAGGAACCCAGATGATGGCCACAGTGGGAAAAGTTACCTCGACTTCCAGCTTCTCGTCATTATCCTCAGCCTCTAAATCGGCAAGCAGCTGGTTCAAGTCTTTGAAGTCGTCTGTAACATCTGGACCATCACCACTCGTGCGAGGTTCAAGACTGGTGAGTGATTCTTGGACGTTTAGGGTGATTGTTTCGACCAGCGGAGTGTGTTCTAAGATTTTGGAGGAGCTTCGCATTCGCTTTTCGTATTGCGGAGGCTTCTGATTCTCGTTCAGGCGATGAAGAGGAATTATCGTAGCAGGCCCGCCGTCTTGGCTACTCGCCATGTTGGTGATGTTTTTGAGGGATGACATACGAGTTTCCTGTTGCTATCGAGTTTAAGGATACAATGTATGGTGATATGATGAAGGTCAAGAGTGCATGAAGTTTTTGTAGATGGGACCATGCCATGGGCTTGCTCCTGCCCAATTGAATAAGCAATCTCGAGAGGCAGAAGGAGCTCGAATGGTAAGCACGCTCTGCGCTCGTCTGATTGAGAATAAAGCCGTCGAGAAAGACCCGCCACAGTATCCTCTTACGACCTGAGCGTAATCCAAACGTGAAGGGACGCTTTCCTCTACGTTGGAGGGACCACAATCGCTCGAACGTTAAAAAGACTTGCAAACAACATGGCGTACTCGGAAGGCGCGCTTCCCCCATGGCTGTCTGTCTGACTCTATGGACGGCCAACCAGGAATCATTCGCCCTTCTGACATGTTCTATGGCTGGAAAGCTATTTGGATGTTTTGATGCCAAGTCCTTCGGTATTGGAAATGACTTACCTCACACCTGTTTTGGCTTTGCTCTACGCAGAACTTATAAAGCCGCACCACCACAGAACTTTCCTGATATGCCGCTTTTGGCTAGATTGAGTCAACGTTCATACAAGCTCCTACTGGTTTACTACTTGAGTCCACCCTTCTCTATAACCGTATCTGAGTTCATACTCTACAACTTCTCACATCTCTGCACTGCACTTTGCAACAAGATTCACCCTAAGATGTCTACTACTAATACAACAAGGACACGCGTACGCTTCCTTTCTCAATAATTTCTTCGAATCTTTCTTCTGCGACTGATTGAGTCTTCGAGTTCGAGAAGTTGGACTCGATTTGCCCGAGGCTCAGAAGAATAACCGAGCCCTGAAAGTTCTTTGCAATGAAAATCAACTGTCTTCGGCAGCGTCGGGACTGCTGTCGCCTTCTTTCTGGGTCATCATATTGTCGGTTCTTTGCGTGCTCAATTTGTTAGGTGATTGGCAAGGTAGATCTCGGAGAACATTGGCGTGCGCCATGTGATTTTGAATACATGATACTAGAATCTTAGTCGACTAAGCACCTGATCGTCAGACCCACCAATAGAGAGCGTTAGACTCTGTTTTATATCTCTCAACGCCTGATAGCCTCTACTAAAACCAACGTTCGGACTCGACAAGAGAGCTCACAATAACTCACTCAACCTCGGCTCTGCTCCACACGCTTTCTTATAACCTGACTATCTCAACCTCTTCACCCGCTCTTCTGAACATCCCCCACAAACCATCCATACCAACTCCAACCATCCAAAACGCCAACACCACACTTCCACCCCAAACCAACCACGGCCAAATCCACCAACCACCAACCTGCACTTCCCAAAATGCCAGACAAGCACTTCACAACCGTCATCGTATCTTCCCCCTCCCCTCCCCTCCCCACTCCCTCCTCTCCTTTCCCCCCACTACAGAACTAACCCAACCCACCAGGTCGAAGCCGTCGAAAACCTGGGCAACGCAATAAGCCACCTGTTCGTCAAAGGCAACGGCAACGGGCACAGGATCGCAGAGAGAGGCTTAAGTTATACGCAATGGCATTGTGAATCAGCGGCCCCGGGGCGGATGGCGCCTGCAGTGGTGATGAATCTTATGGCTTGTTTGCTAGCTGTGTGGGTGTTTATGAGAGTGATGAGGTAAGGGAAGGGGGAAAAGGGTATGGAATCAAGGGCATCGTGGCGAAGGTAATGAAAATAGGAAGTTCCTTCCTCTCAATTAGGCATTGCGTTACTCTGGATTTACTAGACAATCGAACTCTACAAACTTTCGTCTCCTGAGACCTACCCGCTTACTCCGTCCCACGGAAGTTATCTACCGACAACCAAAGCCCAAATCGTTTGCATCGTTCTTCTATCCCAAATCAAATCAAATCGACCGAGCCCTTTAACCTCACCATATCACCTTCCCTGGGTCCCCCCCCTTTCCTACGCTCAAGACCCCTAACGGCGCTAACACTAGCAGTTCCTTGTGAAGATGTCTTTGGAGTTTACTCTGCTGCTTCGTGAACGGTAGGGCGATCGGTGGTGGTGTGGAGATGGGTGTGGTGGTGAAAAGTTCGATGGGGGTTGGGGGATGAGGTAGTTAAGGGGGTAAGGGGCTGAGGAGGGGGTTTTTAGGATGGGAAAGGCGGGAAGAGGAGAGGAGAGGGGAGGGAGGGGGAGGAAGGGGGGGATGGTGGTGTGGAGTGGACATTGAAAGGAATGGGGAGCGGGATATTGAGGGAGTGTGAAGGGGGTGGTGTTGTGTGAGTAGTTTGATGGTGCGGTGGCTCTGGTCAATAGGATACCTTAGGTTTTGCCGAACTTCAATGGAGAGGCTGAGGGGTGGTGGGGGAATGTGGAATGGAGAAAGCGCCTTGCATTTCGGGGTCATTTTGGGTATGAGTGGTTAGTATGGAATTGGAATTTTCGATTTGCAAGCAATGTATTGTAAGCTCTCTATGATACAAGCATGTGCATGGTATTGTTCCGCTGTCCAAGAGTGAACAGCCACTCTCGAGCTTCTCTGGAAGCAAGCGTGCACGCTTTCCTTGGAAAACTTCGGTAAAAGATACCGTAGCCAATTTAACCCCGCCTGTGATCGCCGCATCCAGCGTGCTGGATGAAACGTTCGTCCGCAAAGAATCCGCCCGAAATTGCATTGTCCAGGATCCATGTAAAGACCAGCGCAGCGATTGGTTGTTCTGCCACTGAAGTCCCATTGTGGATACCGAATGTCGAAGTGAAAATGCTCGCATGTACCTGCATTATGTGATTGAGATCACCCAGCGCACGGAAGGATGTGATGTGAAAAGCCCACATCGCTGGTGCCGTAGCTCCTGCAATGCTGCGAGTGAAGTAGTAGAAAGATTTACGTCGGAGTGTTCAGCAAAGAAGCCAAGTCTCCCATGAATGAGCTCGAGCCATGATGTGACTAGTGTCGTCCTGAACGCCATGTGGAATATGCCGCTAATACTTTCCAAGACCCCCAACGCCATTTGCCGATGCCGATAAGACAGCTGAACATGGCTTAGGTGTTTAAGAGGCACCAGGAGGCGGTGGTTGCGTAGGCGTACTTCCAGGCATGATGAAGCCAGGTGGAAATTGAAAGCCATTAGGCATCCCAGGGAACTGGAAACCGAAGCCGGGCACAGCGGGAGCAACGCCAATATTATTGGCGTCACGATTGTTGCGCTCGGGTTGGCGGTAACGCTGCTGAGGGGCTTGGTTGGCTGGGCCATCGCGAGTGGAACGTGGACCTTGAGAGCCGCCCTTGTCGGTGGCCATACGTCTGCTGATGGCTGTGGAGTACATCAGCATAGTCTAAATCGGAGTCCTTTGAAGTAACTTACCCTTTGATGATACGCCAGCACCAATCTCAATGTCAGGCTCTTCGACGACCATGCCAGGTTGGATGTCTTTGCCGCCAGTGCCTCCGTATTCCGCAGTTAACATCCATTTGCGATCCGCATCGGTCAAGCGGTCGATGGGGATGATGCTGATACCAGTCTGGTAGTCGCTGCAATCGCGGGGTCCAAAGCCGACACCCCATCGAGTCTAGGAAAATTAAATTAGTGAATGTATCGTTTGGGGCCCATAGGCCTCCTTGAGGGCTACAAATGTTCACGACTCACTCGAAGCTGCATTTCAGCGGACTTGTAACGCTCCATTCCTTCTTTAGCGCGCATGGCGTCATCGCGAGAGAGCATCTTGACGAACGCATGGCGCTTCTCGACATTGACGATACAGGTTTGTACTAAGCCAAATTTGTCGAAGATTCCGCGCAGCACCTCTTCTGTTGAACTTTGAAAACGTCAGAAATTATCAAAGCGATGTTACAGGGCGTTTGACTTACGTGACTCCTCCAACGAAGAGAGTGCGGCTGAGGACTGGTTCGAGTATCAGTATGGATTTTGTTTGTTGGAGGGAAGTACGTGCGACCTACCCTTAATGTGGTTAGGCGGAAGTGAATGGTCGAATTCAAGACGCTTTGGACCTGGAGGAGGCAACGTCTGCTCTTGACGTCTGGGACTATCACTCCTACGATATCGATCTTGTGGGCTTCGTTGACGATAATCACGGCCTCCGTTTTGACCTGGGCCTTGACGCCTCGAGCCCCCACGACCATAGTCGCCGTAGGTGGGGCTATCACGACGACGAGGAGGGCTATCACGACGTCTACCATAGCCTCCCGGAGAACGAGAACGAGAGCGGTCTCTATATCGGCCTGAGGGGGAGCGCATATTGTACTGGTCATTATACCCATTACGGTCACGTGACGGATCATCCCTCCCATAACCTCCATACCCAGACGGGGCCGCAGCATTCGGCGCACCCCCGGCGGCCCCAGCCTGCATGAGAACTTGCAATAAAGGCGCCCATTGATCTTGGGGGACACCTTGAGCTTGTAACATTGAAAGAAGTTGTACTTGCTGCTGTAGAGCGGCAGGTGTAGGACCTGCAGGCACCATTGGGTTTGCTTGCATGTTTGTCTGCCCACTAGGCATGGTCTGACCCATATTCTGTGCGAAGTTTGGAACACTACTCATCAATCCAGCAAAGGGATTTGCGCCATTCATAGTCCCGGGTACATTTACAGCCTGGGCAGCGGGCGGTACAGAAGGAGCTGAGTTTACGGACGAGGGCATGTTTTGCAGAAATGCATTCTGTAAGTTTGGTACATTGCTTGCATTAGCCTGGGAAGGCATCCCAGTCGCTTGTGTATTTGTTTTAGCCATGTCTGCAAGAGCCTTTAGGATTTTCGATGTATCTGCGGCGGCACCAGTACCTGCATTTGCGTTAGGGTCATTTAGTGAGATGAAGTCCTTAGGAGGGGTTCCTGTTGGTGTCGTCGATAGTGGATCTACAGAAAGTGAGGTGTATCAGAAGCCAGCCTTTTCTTTACAACAAATTTTTCCTCGTCTGAACAGCAGCAGTATACGATTGGGAATTCTTACCATTCAAAGTAGGAGCAGTCAGCCGTTGCTTGAAACCGGCAAGCATTGCACTGGGGAAGGTATTTCCACGCTCCCAAATATCAAGAAGCTTCAAAACTTTATCCTAATAGCAGAAGCATACGTGAGTTAAGGATTACACATGGATACAGGGGAATAGCAGTCTCTGATTTTTATGGGGATAAAGCAAGCTGACAGCAGAGATGGTAGCATCCATATTGCCAGCCAGTGGCTCTAAAGCTTCGAGTGAGGTCTCTAGGAAGCGTACCTTTTGATCTTCGGGCGCGTTTGTGATGATGTCAGTCATGAATGAAGGTAATAGCTCTGTGACACGATTGACACCGGCAGCAAAGGTACCATCTGGTGCAGATGGTCCGAATGTCTGCCCAGCCTTACGTGCCTGTTCTACCCATGCTCGCGTTACAGAATCTACGACATAGAGAACGCCTAGCTTATGTGTTGCAGGAGCCTTCTTGAAGTGTGTGTAGACGCGTTGGATGAGGACGGTTTCGGACTGCACACAGACGCATGAGATTAGCATATGTTCGTAGGCAAGTTTAGAGACTCAAGAGTAGGCTTGACGTACTTGTATATTGGTGTTGCAGAGAGCAGTGATGCTCGAGACCTTGCCTCCAGTGATCCCAGGTGGCTTGAGAGCCAACATAGACTGGAGGATACTGTCGAGTTCCGCTACACAGGACGACATGATGGATGAACTCGATGTTAACACGGCCTACTTCAGCTCACTCGGTGTAGGCAACCAAGGCCTCGAAGAAAGGAAGAGATTACGGTCACAGTACAACTAAGTGCTCTGCAGGCGTTGCCTCGATGTATTTGCTATCAAGAATGACAGAAGGAGAGGTATTGATGAGGGCTTGGAGTGTCGATATGAATATGTCCTGTATGAAGGTGGCCGGATGAGGTGAGTTGTAATCTGACTCGGTCGCAGAATCCAGTCACTTTCGTTACCGGATCACGACAAGTTCCTACGACCCTGCAAGATTGCAGACGATATGGATGATGCTCAGTATACCTTAAACTAAGTAGCAGAAGAGTCGAAGTTATTTTCTCGAAGTTAGTGACGAGAGATTGGTGGTGTGGATGAAGTTGAGGATGGAAGGAGGGAAAGTTCGAAGGCCCGGTGATGACTGGCAATTGTCTTGGCACTTAAGTCAGCACGCTAGGATACATCCGGTAAGATCTATATCTGGAGACAAGGCAATGGAACACGGAAATTCACGGACTTCGACTGGTAAGCTGACTACTGTTATGGAAGAGAGGCTGAGAAGCCTCCAATGAAAATTCTCAGCATATATACTCAATGTGTCAGTTTTATGGAGCTCGAAAACTCCCCGAAA
Organism: Stereocaulon alpinum; assembly: GCA_018257865.1. Taxonomy (NCBI): domain Eukaryota; kingdom Fungi; phylum Ascomycota; class Lecanoromycetes; order Lecanorales; family Stereocaulaceae; genus Stereocaulon; species Stereocaulon alpinum. The sequence continues at coordinate 224,310 of JAEUBA010000020.1, read as the reverse complement.
AGTTTCGGCAAACAACGGGGGGCCTGGAGGAGTCTTAAGTAGCGCCGTAGCCACTCTAATCCCCTCTAGGTAATGTGTTCGGCCGCGGAATTTTGTTCCAGCTTGAGCTCCTCCATCCGAGCTTAACATCTCATTCCATTGACTTTTGCTTTCCAACCATAGCGACTACCATGGCTACAGCTCTGCGTTTCAGCAATACTGCCCTTCGTCCAGCTCTCTCATCAGTCCGATCACCAGCCAAATCAATTACTTTCAACAGCTTACGATGCTACTCTTCAGCTAAAACAAAGGTAGGATTCCTTTTCCAGTGTTCTTGTGTGTTAATGCGGCTAATTGCTCTCGACAGACACTGAAAGACACCTTCGCGGACAACATTCCCAAAGAGATTGAGAAGATCAAGAAGCTGAGGAAAGACTACGGCTCAAAGGTCGTTGGTGAGGTTACTCTTGACCAAGTCTACGGTGGAGCTCGGGGCATCAAGTCGCTAGTCTGGGAGGGCTCGGTACTCGACTCAGAAGAGGGCATCCGTTTCAGAGGAAGAACAATCCCCGAATGCCAGGAGCAGCTACCCAAGGCTCCCGGCGGCCAGGAACCGCTGCCTGAAGGTAGACGCCCCAAACGTATACAGCCTCGTATCTCGTACTGATCATTGTTCAGGTCTCTTCTGGCTCCTCCTAACCGGCGAAGTCCCAAGCGAGCAACAAGTCCGTAATCTCTCGGCAGAATGGGCCGCCCGCTCAGATGTGCCCAAATTTATCGAGGAGCTCATTGATCGCTGCCCTAGCGACTTGCACCCAATGGCCCAATTCTCCCTCGCAGTCACTGCTCTTGAGCATGAATCTGCCTTCTCCAAAGCCTACGCCAAGGGTATGCCTAAGACAGAATACTGGAGCCATGCCTTCGAAGACTCAATGGACTTGATCGCCAAGCTACCTACAATTGCCGCACGCATCTACCGCAATGTCTACAAGGACGGTAAGGTGCCAGCTGTACAGAAAGATAAGGACTACTCATACAACTTCGCCAACCAGCTCGGCTTCGCTGAGAATAAGGACTTTGTTGAACTCATGCGCTTGTACCTCACCATACACACCGATCACGAGGGCGGAAATGTCAGCGCCCACACTACGCATTTAGTCGGCAGTGCTCTCAGCTCCCCAATGCTGTCATTATCGGCAGGTCTGAACGGTCTCGCTGGTCCTCTCCACGGCCTGTAAGTTTCCCTTCCCAAGCTCCCAGCACCAAGTGCACACCTTACTAACACCCGTCTAAGCGCAAATCAAGAAGTTCTCAACTGGCTACAAAAGATGAAGAAATCAATTGGCTCCGACCTCTCCGACAAAGCCATAACCGAGTATCTCTGGACGACCCTAAAATCAGGTCAAGTCGTTCCCGGCTACGGCCATGCTGTCCTTCGCAAGACCGATCCCCGCTACATGTCCCAGCGCGAATTCGCTCTCAAACATCTCCCGGACGACCCCATGTTCAAGCTCGTCAGCCAAGTGTACAAGATTGCTCCCGGCGTCCTGACCGAGCATGGCAAGACAAAGAACCCGTATCCTAACGTTGATGCGCACTCGGGTGTGTTATTGCAGTACTATGGATTGACTGAGGCGAGCTTCTACACTGTTCTCTTTGGTGTCTCACGTGCCATTGGTGTCCTACCTCAAATCATCATCGATCGTGCGGTTGGTGCACCGATTGAGCGTCCTAAATCGTTCAGCACGGACGCGTGGGCTAAGCTTGTCGGCGCTACGTTGTAAGATTGACGTCGTTGGACGTAAGAAGGAGCCTTTTTGCCCGGCGAGAAGTGCAGGATGGTTAGGGAAGGTTCACGGATTGAATATCTGGCTGTATCACCTAGATAGAATGTCGTCGGCCTATGTTTAACACCAGTGTTGTACTGCATGATCTCTCGTCTATCCGGATCTGCATTTCGGTAAACAGTATAGAAAACTCAAGTAAGACTTCTCAACTTGGCTAGGTCAGACCGGAGTGGCCCCGAAAGTATGGAGCGCTGTCAATGGGCCGCTCACTAAGTTAATTGCCCAATTAGCTGTCAAGATTTTGCACTCCGGAGCCACAATTTCGGTGACCGAATAGAGATGTGCGCGTTGAATAGATTGTGGGCGCACTAGATCGAAATTTGACATATGGGGCGCTTAGAGGCGCTCAACCAACCCATCTTTAGCGGCCTTGGCCCCTTGCCAAGCTCCGATTGTTGACGGTGACTTTGACTTTGATGATACGAGGCTCAACTTTTGTGCTTACTGCGATTATCGGGGCTTACACTGAGCATTGTGCGAAGAGTATCCAGACACATTGCAGTCCAGACAATACTCATTTAACGCCGCTCTGAGCGCTAGAATACCGTGCCATTCTACTACCGATAAGCTTACCGTCTGTAAGCGTCCAGGACATTCCCTCTGTCTCAACTCCTACTTGCGACGAAGCACCACTACTCCCTTGGTCAGGGCCCCTTGAAGTTCTTCGAACATACGAATGGCAGCTATTCCCGTCACCGGCACGGCGCCGGCCAAGCTCGAGAAGAAGCCTGTGAAGTTCAGCAATCTGCTATGTGAGTGCTCTAAGCCTGCCCTTTTACACTTGGTCTTCACCTGACTTGTCACAGTGGGAGCTGGGCTCAATATGTTTGAGGTCACGACGCTGGGTCAGGTGCGTTCCCCGAACAGCTATCCGTTAGGCGATGCTGACAAGGCTGCTAGCCCCTGGAGGTTGTCAAGACTACAATGGCAGCGAACAGAGGAGACAGCTTTGCAGGAGCCCTCTCCAGAGTATGGGGCCGAGGAGGTGTGCTTGGGTGTAAGCTGCGCCCTGAAACCCCATACCTTTGTATACACAGCGCACTAATTAATTCCTACAGACTACCAAGGCCTTATCCCCTGGGCCTGGATCGAAGCCTCAACCAAAGGCGCCGTCCTCCTCTTCGTCGCCTCAGAAGCAGAATACTACGCAAAGTCCTTCGGCGCCAATGACTTCGTCGGCGGTATCTCAGGTGGTATGGCAGGTGGTGTTGCTCAAGCATACGCTACAATGGGTTTCTGCACATGCATGAAAACCGTCGAAATAACAAAACACAAGATCGCAGCAAAAGGCGTTAAACCACCCGGCACATTCGAAACCTTCATGGACATCTGGCGAAAAGAAGGTATCAGGGGTATAAACAAAGGCGTCAACGCCGTAGCAATAAGACAAACCACAAACTGGGGCTCGCGATTCGGTCTCTCGCGCCTAGCAGAAAGCGGAATCCGAAACGTAACCGGAAAAGAAGAAGGCCAAAGACTCAGCTCCCTCGAAAAAATCCTCGCTAGTGGACTAGGTGGTGGTCTCAGTGCATGGAATCAGCCGATTGAGGTTATTCGCGTGGAGATGCAGAGTAAGACGGAAGATGCAAATCGACCTAAGAATTTGACCGTGGGGAAAACGCTTAGGTATATTTATGGACAGAATGGTGTTAAGGGTCTTTATCGGGGTGTTACGCCGAGAATTGGGTTGGGCGTTTGGCAGACTATTTGTATGGTGGCGCTTGGTGATATGTGAGTCCTCCTTCTGTTTGATTTGTTTTGGGGCGGTGCTGATAGTTGCTGTAGGGCGAAGGAGGCGGTCGAGAAATTGACTGGTGATAAGGTTACGGCGAAACATTGATACTGGCCAAGGTATCGTAGCATCCATGCTTATTGCATTTTCAACATCGACTCGTGTGTTGCTTGAGGGCTATCCATTACTGGCTTTTTGCATGGGTTACAATAGACGGAAGCGGCGAAAATGGAGTCAGAGAAGTGGAATTGTCTGTACAAGAAGGGATCTATGATACAGTCTAGCTCCAATGGACCATAACATTCACATTCATCTGTCCGCGTAAATCTCGTCAACCTCGTCCAACGCCGCCAGCCTCGTGAAGCTTCCAGAATTCCACCTATTCCCCAAACGCCATTAACATCTACCCCTCCCCTCAAACCTCCTCCTCCCCTGATCCCCACCACCACCACCATCAGCCAAACTCAACGCAAACCCCCCCTCCCCCCTACTCCCCCCCATCCTCCCCAACAACCAATCCGTAACACTAACCACCCGACTCGTCTTCTCCCAATCCCTCCCCTCCTCAACATGCTCAATAATATGACTCACAATCCTCCCCTCCCCATCAAACTCAAAAATAAAAAGCCCACAAAACTCCTCATCATCTCTTGCATCTCCCCCCAACCACTCTGTAATCTTATCGACTTGCTCGCTCGCACCGATTCCTTTGTAGAAAGCGCCCATTCCTTTTCCTTTTGTTTTGCCGCAGGTTTTCCAGCGGACTATTAGGCGTTCGGGGTGGTTGGAATCGTTGGAGGAGGATGAGGAGGCCGGGGGGCCGTTTTTTACGATGCGCTCGGAGAGGATGGTGAGGCGCACGTTTCCTACTATGGGGACGCGGCCCCAGGCCATGGGGGCGGTCCAGAGGGCGGCGTGGTAGGCTACGCGGCCGGAGACGGTGGGGAGGTGAGGGTGCGTTGAGGGGAAGAGGTGGAGCGTTATGTTTGGGGAGAGGATTTCGGGGGGGAGGGGCGAGGCGAGGAGGGTGGGGAGGCGGGATTGGAGGGTTCGGAGGGCTAAATTGAGAGGGAGATGTTAGCGATTTGTGTTTGTTGGGTGAATGGTATGTGGTTTTGCTTGGATAATTCCGAGAGACGTACTTTTCCCTAGCTTCAATGTTCGTTCGTTGGGCGGAGGGACATCGTTGGGTCTCACTCCACCTCCTTCTTCTGGTGTTTGGCGGGATGGGCGTGAGCTTGTGAACCAGAGCTCAGGGAAGACTTCGCGGTCTGAGCGGACTTGAGCGAGAGTGCGACATGGTGTGAGTGGTGGAGGTTGGTGGGTGAATGGCACAAGGCGTGAGGAGCATGGCCTCAGCTTCAAAGCATGTCTGGAGGCGCGGACGAGGTTCGGAAGGGACGTCTTCCTCATCAGTGTTATCTTCGTCGTGACCTGTGATAAGTCATGGAGGAATCTCTGAAAAATGGATGTAGTTGTTTGACCTAGAAGGAACTAGACATTGCTGTTGATTGCTTGCACGTGACCTTCAATGACGTAATTCCAGTCGAAGCTTTCTTGTCCGTTGGAGCTGCTGGAATGTCAATTTGAATATTGTTCCACAATCAATGCATCAATCTGGCCACTCCGTACTCTATGGGTTTCCAAGACAGAATTGTAACTCGGATTATGGGAGGGGCAGGTGCAGACGAGCCAGGCAAGGCTGATAGAATAATTGGCGAACCACTCCATCTGCTCACGTCCATTTCGCAACCGCTACACTTGCTCTGCTTGTGCTCACGTTTACCCTCCTAGCTTAGCTATTGGCAGGCGCGACCAGTGCACATAACCCGTGTTTTCGACGCTTTGTGACTATTGCTACCCACAAAAATGAGCTTCGGCTTCAGTGTGAACGACTTCGTTACCTGCATACGGCTGGCCCGCAAAGTATGGCAAGATTGCCGCGACGCGCCAAAGGATTTTCTTGCTGTTTCGAACGAGGTCGCGAGCCTTCAGTTGGTGCTATCACAGGTTCAAGAGACTATCGATGGCAAGGAACTCACAGCAGAAAAAAAGGAAAACCTAGGAACTATAGTTCAAGGACGCAGTAAGACACTCCAAGAGCTACAGGCTCTACTGAAGAAATGCAAAAGTCTGGGAACGCAGAGCAGGAGAACATGGGACAGACTTTGTTGGGGCAAAGAGCAGGTCGATGATATAAGGCAACAAGTGATCTCCAATACTGGTCTGTTGATCTCTTTCAACGTAGGTCTTGTAGGGTATGTATCTTTTAGGGTACCTTTTGCCGACGTCAATGACTGATATTGTTTAGTTCGGGGATGGCTCGCATTGAAGCTATGCTACAGCAGCTGATGTTGGAACGTCAATCTGGGCTACGCGAGCGCTCAGTCATAAGTGTTGAAAGTATAGCATCAGCTCAAGAAGGGGATGAAGATGTTTGGTATCAGATTGGTAGAGAACTGGAGGATGTTGGCATAACGCCAGACATCGTGAACGAACACCGCCTCTATATCACGGCTTGGATAAAGGAAGCTCTGGGCAACGGCAACCTTGATGAGAATTCTGTGCTCGTAAGCCCAGACCCGGACACGCTTTCTTCTGAACTACCCCACCAAGCCTCTTCAAAACCTACTGTTCGCGGGCGGAAGCCGATCACGCAAGGTGATTATGCAGGAGATTGGAGTGATATTACACCGAAATCGCCGTTTGAAGAACCACTGAGTCTTGGCAACACGTCAGCTACGTACATGGGGATGGCAGGATTCGCCCAGCCCGATAATTCATTGCCGTATCAAGATCCTCAGCTACCTTTGTGCCCGAATGCGGCAGCATTACTACCTTCGTTCTGGAGCCCCTCAGACTTCCCACGAGTGAGAGCTCAATCGAACGCGACAAATGTCAGAAACTGTTCATGGGGGAGTATGCGAAGCACAATCTAGCTCGACACGTCCAGATCAACCATCGCAACAAGCTACCCACAGTCTTCGTATGCTTGGAGAGGAAAAATGATGGGAGCGACTGCAATACGAAGTAAACGAGGTTGTACAATTTGACCCATCACTTGAGGAACGCCCACAAGATCGCGAATGTCTAGCAGGAATAAGGTGGACCAGAAAGATCTTCAAGCAAAACGAAGATGGACCACATGTGAGGTTATCAGACCTTAGACCCCTATCTAAGACACGAATATTGACAGGGAGTGTTAGGAAAGCAATGTCACTGTTTCTGAGTTTCTCCTTGTCTGCACCTTCTGAATTCTGGCAACGCTAGTAAAAAGTGGCATATCATCTCTTGGGTATATGCCAAGCGCCCGCCGTTGGATTCGAAATGTTTTTGTTATGAGCGCGAAGCCGAATATTTGCCTCTTGGGTTTGGCGTTCTTGTTCATCTGCAGGAGAACTCATTGTGTATTGCCACGTTCGCTCCTCTCTATACACGGCCTCCATCGTTTTAGCCCGGGTCATTCTAAGATTATTGGAATATTGAGACGGCTGGACAAGGCAGCATCGACGTGCTCTTGTGACATATGCACTGTCAGCCCGTTCATTAGCACTAGAATGCTACTGCAGCTTCGGCGCTGCACATGCGGACGACACGTTAGGCAAGAGCGTATCATCTCTATGCCACCTTTCATCAGTGGAGGAAAGGCTCTGGCCAAAGCATGCTAAGCATCTCCTCAAGATTCATCCCACATGCCGCTTGGACTGTGGGTGTTCTCGCTGAGCTAACGCTAGAAAAGCAGGTTACATGCAAGCATCTTCTTCAGGAAGGTGAGCAAGGAAAGGCTGAGCACGGCCGGCCGTAGTAATTCCCTCTTTACGTTCGCTGCCTAGTCCATCTTACAGTACTTACCCTTCAACAATAGTATTGTGCTCTCATCCTTGCGATGCTTTCCCTACGAGTCTGTGGCTGTCTTGGGCCAGACGATTTTTGATTGTTTCTGCATCCTTATAAGGGAGTTGCAAAGCGTTAAATATGAGCTTCGGCTTTAGCGTGAGCGACGTACTCATCTGTATTCAGTTGGCGCATAAGGTTTGGCGGGGTTGTCGAGACGCTCCTAAGGAATTCAAAGCAGTGTCTATTGAAGTCCAACACCTGGAGCTCTTCTTGAATGATTTGAAGGAGAAGCTCAATGATCTTGGACTCGATCAAAGACAAACAGCTGATCTAAAGCGCCTGATCGAAGAGTGTAATGACGTTCTCAATGAGCTAGAGAGTCAGCTACAAGAATATCAGAGCCTTGGCACAAAGAACAAGAGGATTCGGGATAGGCTTCGTTGGAAGAGAGAGCCAATCAAATAACTGCAACAACGTATCACATCAAAGACGGCTCTCCTGACCTCATTCAATGTTAGCCTTGCCAGGTATGGCCTTCGCGCTCTACTCTTGGATTGGTAGCTGATGAAGAAATTCGCAGCTCTGGCGTGGCACGGGTGGAGAAGCTTCTACAGGGATTGAGTCATCACCTCCGAATACGTGAAGGCTCTCCGATCTCCGTCGATAGCATCGAGTCTGCGGAAGAGGGAGACGAGAATGTTTGGCACCAGATTGCTCAAGAGTTGGAGGATGTCGGAATTACTCCAGATGACATCCGCGAATATCGTTCATATATCACAAATTGGATTAAGAATGCCTTGAAGACCGGAGAGCGTAAGGAGGCTTCTAGTCATGCAGCTGTCGACGTGCAGAATTGTATTGCAGCCTCGGCAACAGCGGAGGAGCAGTCAGGGGTCCGAGCAATGCAAGGCATTGAAGTGGGCATTAAGGACGAGGAGATCGAATTCGATCACCGTGAGAATGAATATAGTAAAGATGCAGATATGGTAGACGACAAGACTGAGGACGAAGATGCTACTCATTCCGAGGATAATTTGGAAAAATTTGGAGAGGAGATAATTCAGAACGTCCCCCCAGCGAAGGAACGAAGTGCAACTCCGCCTCCACCTCCGCCACCTTCTCGGCCAACGTCTTCTACCACGCGGTATTATGTCGGAGACAGGTCAAACCAGAAGTTCCCACGCCCCGGCGATGTGTCCCTCACCGAATCGCAGCTCGAGCAATACTTTTGTGCGAAGTGTGGATGGATCAGGCGATTTTCGACCTGGATTGAACTTCTTGTCCATGTGCGTATGCGGCATTCGTCGGGCTTGCCTTGGCCTTATAGCTGGAAGAACTTGGAAGCTGGATTTACCCCATCTATACCCCCAGGAGATGTGCAAGTTGAGAGTGGCAACATCATATCGATCACTTCACCCGAAACCTTCCAATCGGTGGATTACGACTCCCAGCTTGAGCTATATCACATGCTCACTGTGCTTTCTGAAGATATTCGGAAAGGTATGCTTATACCAGAGATACCACAGCTGATGTACGATTTATATTACTCAAGGAAATGTCTATATGTAGAATGTCATACGAGATCGGAAACCCCGGAAGAAAACAGGTACGTTATCAACCTTTCCCAGGCTAGATCATGGACTTATCATGCGATATAGGAAACATCTACTGCAGCACTTCTTACCCTATCCCCGTCGAGCAGGTGATCTGTTCATTCCTATGGGCGAAGAATCAGACCCAACCACCCTTGTCACAAAAAGCTATATTTGTTCTCGCCTCGCATGTCCTATGTCTGGAATTCTCTTCCCCGATCTCCCAAGCTTCAAGAAGCACTCCGCCAGCACACATCCCCTCCAGCCACTACAGCATGATACCATCTTTAGTGGACGACGGGTAGAAGACATTGCTGCACAACAGGGACTGGAGTGGGAGACGGGCGATCAGTGGCGGGAAAGAGAGGTGGAACGCTTGCTTCATGAACATCTCGTTCCGCAGATGTATGCTCCAAAGGCACGAGGGTTGCCGATATTGCCGGGTTTAGATGCTAAGGACGTTACGGTCTTGTCATAGGTACCGACATGAGGATCGCTGAGTGAGTCTGTTCCAGAGAACAAGTAGAATCTGAATCCAAATTGTATCTCCCTTGTTCGATATCTTCCGTAGACTCGGTACGTTGCTCTTTCTTGGCGCAAGCAATCACCTCACTCGATGCGGACTTGATACGGTAGAGCCCATCGTTAACGTATCTGGCTGGATATGGAAAGTTTACTTACCCCCTCGAACGAAGTTTCGGGCAATCAATCACCTAACATATTTCGTCGCGGGCATATTATCAGCAGGGCGATTTGAGTTGCTAATAACCGTCTTTGGATGAGATGGAAGGCTTTTAAGTATAGGGTTACTGTGTACTGAACAAATATCTACGTGAGACCGCTTAGGTGGATGAATCAGAGCGTTAGGCGTTGTTGTTGTTGGTCGAGATGATTTGTGAACTTTTAAAGCTCGTAGCGGACCGAGCGTTTGAAGGATTTCGGATGATTGAGCTCAGTGGCATGGCATGTTAGTATGCTATTGATTGTTGAGACGCAAGAGCAGCTAAGTAATGAGGCGACTTGATGGGATTAAGGTAGATAAGCCAAAAGTATCTCGGCGTTCAAAACGGTATTTCATTAGGAACGCCGATTCGTCCGCGGATTGCGCAGCGTGACAGAAGGTCCATGTATATTCAACGGCCATGTTTGGCTAAGCTAAATCATTCTCAATTCTTCGAGTTCTATGCATCTGTACAAACCCTGAACAATATAGACAGAATACCACACCTAGTCATCCCTACCTTTTCCCCCTCTCTCTTTTCAGCTCTCAGCCCAGCGGGTAATTTCCATGTTTGATATCGCCCGATACTGATGATGATGGTGATAATTGCAATAGTAGAATACATTGTGCGTGTAGTTTGATACGAAGATGATCGACTATTCGTCATCATCCTTCGGCAAGCCACCTTTCCGCGTCTTGCTCTGCACCATTCCTTTGCCTGTGTAGCCCTCTGATGACACGCCGGATATTGGTTCTGTTTTTTGGTTCTGTTGGTTGCCCATTGCGTTAGTACCAAACAGATTCAGATATGCGCCCGGGTATAAGGCATATCGACGTCTGCCTGAGGCATTTACATACCTTGAGGTATTCATTCGTCATCTCTTGATACTGTGCATTCATTGTCTTTGGTGGTGGTCGCGCTTGCGTCCGGATAAGGGCGAATAGGATGAAGGAGACACCGCAGCCAAGCATTGTCATTTTGAATACCCACCAATTCTCGCCTGGGGGGGGCATCGAGCGTGGCCCGTGGGGACCGAAGGCGATCCAGTATGCTGAAAAGAAGGTCTATGTCAGCTTTGAACAAGACTTAGGCATAGACAGGCGAGAAAGACGGCTCAAAGGGAGAGACTTCGGTAGTTGTGACGTAAGAACGTTAGGACGGGGAGTCCAGATGGTGAAGGTGCTGTGATCCTTGGGATAGGTATACACACCTGCTTTTCTCTCATTAAGGGTCAATTCACGCCAGTCGTTCTTCATCCGGTCCCGCAATGCCATCCACAAATCAGCCTGCTCTTGAGGAGGCATTCCCTCCCATCGCTTCTCAATCTGCGCGAGCGTTGGGTTTGAGATAGCATGATCAGCGGCCGAGCGCGTCTGCTGGTATCTGATATCGGCTGTACATATTGGTAGTGAGGCTTTGGCCGGTCGTATAGCTGTGCGAATGGAGGGACTTCGGAAGGACGAGGAGCTGGGAGCAGCTCGGGGTAAGGAACGTAGCATATTGAAGGGTTTTCGTAACAGGAGCGGAATGTGTAGGTGAGCAGAAGTGCTCAAGGGCTTGGTACGGAAGCTCCTTGTGGCTTTCGCAGCTCAATTGACTCTGATCCGCATGCGTGGGAGGTGGTGAATGTTCAAGCGTGCAAGTCGTTCGGGCGTGTACAAAATTAAGCATGCAAGCTAGTGCTAGCGGTTTTTCCCGAGCAGCAACCTCCTCTTCCTCTCACCCAAGCAAGAAGCTCCATCACTCTCACTTGATCTCTCCACTCCCACATCTACCGTTCTTTTACATCTTTCATAATGTTGAAGAGGTATGTACAACTGAATGCGTATGCTTTCAAAGCTCCAATGGCACCGGCTGACCTCGGTGGCTCGGATACAGCGGACTCGCTCGAACGCTTCGAGCATCTGCCTTCTCACGGCCAACAACAGCTCGACGCGCCTTCCAACCCATAAAGAGTAACCTCGCTCCAGCTCTGGGAGCTCGTTTCGCCAGTGGAGTAGGAGATGGCAAGATACATCAAGTCATTGGAGCCGTCGTGGACGGTATGCGAAATTCCCTCTCTTGCAGGCTTACGAGCTGGCAACGAAGCTTTGGTCTTCCCTCTGGAAAGGCTCATGATCTGATTATTCTCTTTCACAATAGTGAAATTCGACACCGATGCTTTACCGCCTATTCTCAACGCCCTGGAGACAGAGAACGACGGACAAAAGCTGGTTCTCGAAGTCGCGGTATGCTACTTACTGAGGCGTCATAGCGTCCGACGAATTTCAGCTAACGTTATTACTAGCAACATCTGGGTGAAAATGTTGTCCGAACGATTGCTATGGATGGTAGGCGCTTTAGCTACGTCAGCGGTAACAAGCGACGAAATGCTTACATGAGACCATGCAGGTACCGGAGGTCTTGTGCGTGGAAGGAAAGCTACAGACACTGGTTCTCCAATTATGATCCCCGTTGGGCCAGGAACGCTTGGCCGTATCATGAATGTCACTGGTGATCCAATCGACGAACGAGGCCCCATCAAGCACACCCAGAAGATGCCCATCCATGCCGATGCTCCTACGTTCGTTGAGCAGGCGACATCTGCCGAGGTGCTCATTACTGGTATCAAGGTCGTGGATCTCCTCGCTCCTTATGCTCGTGGTGGAAAGATTGGCCTTTTCGGAGGTGCTGGTGTCGGCAAGACCGTGTTCATTCAGGAGTTGATTGTGGGTTACACCGACATGGAAAGGGATTGTATTGAAGCGACTAGGCTAAATCCAGCAACAGAATAACATTGCCAAAGCTCATGGTGGTTTCTCTGTCTTCACAGGTGTTGGTGAGCGTACTCGAGAGGGTAACGACTTGTACCACGAAATGCAAGAAACCTCGGTCATCCAGCTGGATGGCGATTCTAAGGTCGCTCTCGTGTTCGGTCAAATGAATGAGCCTCCAGGAGCTCGTGCTCGTGTCGCCCTTACTGGTTTGACCGTGGCTGAGTACTTCCGTGACGAAGAGGGTCAAGATGGTAAGAACAGACTACTTCCATAAGACTGAATGCCTTGCTAACTGCCTAGTACTTCTCTTCATCGACAACATCTTCCGTTTCACTCAAGCTGGTTCTGAAGTGTCCGCTCTTCTTGGTCGTATCCCATCTGCCGTCGGTTACCAACCCACTCTTGCCGTGGACATGGGTCTCATGCAGGAACGTATCACAACCACCCAGAAAGGATCAATTACATCAGTACAGGCCGTCTACGTGCCCGCTGACGATTTGACTGATCCCGCCCCTGCCACCACCTTCGCCCATTTGGACGCCACCACTGTGTTGTCTCGTGGTATCTCGGAATTGGGTATCTACCCAGCTGTCGATCCTCTCGATTCCAAGTCCCGTATGTTAGATCCTCGTGTCGTTGGCCAAGACCACTATGACACTGCTTCGCGTGTGCAGCAGATGTTGCAAGAGTACAAGTCGTTGCAGGATATCATTGCTATTTTGGGTATGGACGAGTTGTCAGAAGCGGACAAGTTGACTGTCGAGCGCGCTCGAAAGCTGCAGAGATTCTTGAGCCAGCCGTTCACCGTCGCGCAGGTGTTCACTGGTATTGAAGGGAAGTTGGTGGACTTGAAGGATACCATTCGTAGCTTTAAGGCTATCATGAGCGGAGAGGGTGATGATCTACCAGAAGGTAAGCTATCTATTTATTCTCGATCTCAAGGAACTACGTACTGATCAAACCTCATCAGGTGCTTTCTACATGGTCGGCGACATCGACTCCGCTCGTCAAAAGGGAGAGAAGATTCTGGCGGATTTGGACAAGAGCTAGAGCGATCGCGGTAGACATTTGTACATTTACGTAAGGAAAGGGAGAGCACTTCGTTGTCGCTGCTCGTACGATAGCTGTTCCTGACCACTCAACAAAAGGCTTTTTCGATCCCAATCCAATTATCTCGCGTCTAGGCCTCTCCCTTGGTACTCTAGGCTATAGACATACAACTCACTCGTCAAAAATGAATGGATCCCTTGACCACATCTGCTAAACATTGAGGCTGGCTTTTCAGCAGCTCAGAATGCCTTGGTTTGTTGAATTGTTATAACGCTATATCGATATACTTACACCAAGCCTGCGCTCAACGCCGCTGCAATGCTAAATGTATCCAAAATTCCCTCCTGTCATGACCAACGTCGAGACACGTATTCCACACATATACACATGAATCATAACCCATCAAACCCTCCCAAACCTCTCATACATTTCATTCATCATCATATCCCCCCAACAGCAGTACTCTTCTCCCTGTACTCCTGAAAGCTCCCCATCCCACCCCCAGCATCACCCCCCTCACCATTATCATCATCTTTCTTCCTCTCCTTATTCATCCGCGCATCCCATTCTTCTTCTTCGGCTGCAATGAGCGATTGGAATCTATGCTGGGAGCCGCGGGCGAGGTAGATGGGTGCTGTTTTTCGTTGGGCGACGGCTTCGGTTATAAGGACGTATTTGATGCTTGAGCCTGGGGGTTAATTAGTAAGTAGGTGGAAGGGGGGAGGGGAGGGTCAGGAGAGTGGGTAGGGGCATACCAGGTGCTTCGAACATTGTTTCTGTTAGGAGGCGCTCGCATACTGTACGTAAGCCTCGAGCTCCAGTGCCCATGTCCATTGCGCTTTTTGCTACTTGTCTTAGTGCGCCGCGCGTGAAGCGTAGCTCTACGCCGCTCAGTTGGAAGAGTTGCTCATATTGGCGCATTAGACTGTTTCGTGGCTCTGTCAGGACTCGAACCAGAGATTCCTCATTTAACGCTGACAGGGCTGCTGAGACTGGTATGCGGCCTACGAGTTCTGGTATCAGGCCGTAGGTCTGGAGATCCGCAGGTTCGACGAGATCGAGGGGATTGTACTCGGTCAAGGGTGCTTGGTCCGGCGTCTGGGTGGTGAAGAATGGGAGGTGTTTCTCGTACATCTTGCTCTCTTCTGAGCCGGTCTTGACGGAGATGGTGGTGTCTCTATTGCCTGCAGCGCTGGAAGAGGATGAAGATGAGGTACGGATGGGTGATCCAAAGCCTATGGATCCTTTGGCTATGCGGTTCATGACCATCTTTTGCAGTCCGACGAAAGCACCGGCGCATATGAACAGGATGTTGTCGGTCCTAACGTTGTACGTCTCGGACTTGGACGGTCCACTACTAGTATTACCCGAACCGGACGAAGTCGATGAAGGACCACCCATCATACCGCCCGATAGAGGACTGTTTGTGGGATAGCCGCTCGGCGGCGCGCCAGGACCTCGCGCTGACTTCTCTTGCTTTGCCTGTATCTGTAGCGTAGTGCCCTCAATGATCTTGAGAAGCGCCTGTTGCACGCCCTCGCCCCCAACGTCCTTGCCATGGCTCACTTTCGCAGTACTGATCTTGTCTATTTCGTCGAGGCAGATGATGCCTCGTTCTGCAGCTGCAACATCGTAGTTTGCGGCTGCTAAAAGGCGTGAGACACATATCTCAGCATCTTCGCCAATGTAGCCGGCCTGAGTGAAGGGTGTGCAATCTGACATGCTGAAAGGGACGGAGAGGACTCTGGCTAGGGTTTTGGCCATCAGAGTCTTGCCGACACCTGAGGGCCCGAGCAGCAGGATGTTGGCTTTCTCGAGAGTGAGAGGCGAAGTGTCCTGTATTGGAGGGGCGCCTAGACCTGAGGACGGAGGATGTAGAGGGATTGCTTGCTGGTGGCCCGGGAACTCATCTAGAGGACAATCAGTTGGGGCCTGGGATATGGTGGCTTGCTCTGTGTACCTTCTAACGGATGCCCCTCAGCCATCTCTCTCCGTAGCTGCTGTTGTAACAATTCATGCTCCTCATCTTCCATTCGCTGTGCCTCTTGTATCCTCTGATAATGATTGTATACCGCCACGCTCAGCACCTTCTTCGCTCGTTCCTGTCCCACAACGAAATTATCAAGATGCTGCTTGAGCGCCTTCGGCGTCAATGACGGCACTCCAATAGCAGAGGCATTGCCAAGCGGTCCCGACGTTGGTCCTCCTGGCTCATAGCTTCCTGTAAATGGCTGGCTTGTGAAGTCCGAGCGGCGAAATTGGGAGGACGAGTGTGGGGCGATTGTGGTGGTGAAGGACCGATATATTGAGGAGAGCGTGAGATATGAGAGTCTGGCTTGGGGTCGAGGAGGTCCGACGGCAATGGGGAGGAAGGCCATAGGTCTTTGTTCAATGATGGTCCGAGGACCTAGGTGGAGGATTCCATTCTTCAAAGCCGTGTGATCATTGTGCCTGGCAAGTCAAGGTGAAGCAAGTAGAAGTCTCTTGTGGACACTGTCTCTTGTAGCCGATGTCAGCTTCTATGCTTCTTCGCTCGCACACGTCAATGGCGACGAGTCGTCGCAGGCTTTCGGAGATAAGCTAGACTCCGTTAGCGCGAAGTGGAGAACGACATCCTCTAAAGCTCTGTAACAATCATTGACAAAGTTGACCAAAGCATAATGATTCATGTCATTGTATTGGCGAAGAATGCCAGTCTACTATCTACAATTGTTGGTATGTAGTGTTTCGAAACGAGCAAAGTCTGCCTCGATCGCTTTCTCTGTTTCTTTTAGATTCCCTATTCTTATTGGAACATTGGGGGTTTCAACGCTCTGTCAACGGCCCAGAAACTGCTGGCGGGCATGACAGTATGCTCGGTCAATATGTAACTGCAACACGTTCCCAGTTCCCTGCACAGATACTGAGAGTAGCTCTGTACATGGTCTATCACTCCTTCCAAATTCACGTTGAAGCAATTGGCTTACCGGATTTCTTCTGTTTTCATTTCGTTATCCCTCCGCGCAATATCCCCATGTATACCTCTCGATCCTGCCGCTTCTTCCTCTGAGAACGTATGCTATGCTCGAATGTGACTTTCTTGCCACTTCTTTGCTGAGTTTCCGCCAATGGGGGTTTTGTGCTTTTTACCTCTGCTTCCTGGTTTGGATACAAAGGCACGTCGTCCCGACTCCGGCAACGAGGGAAACCAGTTTCGCTCGACCAACGACCCCTTTCCATCCATGAAAAGAACCGTACATGTATCCGGATCCGTCTTAAGGGGCATCAGGGCCTCCATGAATTATCTTCGACACCGAATACGCGGAGCAGTCGCCCATGTTATGATACCGAAATCTCACTGCTGTAGGTTGCGCATGTTCTGAAATGATCGAATTCTAGCGCCGGACTGGGACAAGAGACCGCCAGCCCTTGACAGCTAACACTTCGGTCGGAGTCTTCTGCCACAAGCTACGCTTACGACAACTTCGCCAGGCAGGAGTGTCAGAAGGTGTAGTATTGCCCTTGCCTTGATCTGCGATACCTATTCACTTCTGTTGCCACACCCTGTCCCGAAATCTTAGATTTTGGGGGCAGATTCTTCGGTAACATGGCACTTGCCCTTTCAACTATACTGTTCTAGCGCTGTCCTTCACGTCTTCTGCAACACAGTTCCAACGATACGTAGTGGAAGTGGACCAGTGTTATGCACCATAGCAAGTGCATCCAAACCTCGGATTCTGTAGAATGACGCACTAATCAGCCAGGCTAGTATAAACATGAATCTGTATTGTTGCGGAATTATCACTGTTCACAGACTACATCGCAGAGGCTCTTTTTCCTCTCCTTTCTTCCTACTCTACTATCCTGGCTTTCAGCGAGAAGGAAGACAATTAACGCGGATTCACATCTACAATTGCCATTCCCAACAGATCAAGAAGTTATTCAACAACAGCTAGCCTCTGTGATCTCATACGAGGTGATCAGTTGGGATGACAGCTCCATAGTCGCAATTCTGTTCCCATCTCTCCAAATGCTTACCAGATGGTACGAGCTCAACACTCGTCACCCATAACACATCAAATCCTTGGCAGGTACTTTATGCTACCGCATTACCTCAGTCAGGTTTTCATTACATAACAGGAGGCTTGATAGTAAGGGCGAGGAGAAAGCCTGTTGAGTCTATAGTCTTCACATAGTCTCACCATAGCCCTAATAAAGTTGATATTCATCGTCTTAAAAATGTGCTGACTTCGACTCTTCAGCCAAGACAACACAAAGGTGGAGATAGTCTCAATCCTTAGGGACGCTTATCGGATATTCAAAAGAGTAGGTGAGACGCGCGGAGAGTTATGGAATATATATTCAAATAGCAACTTTAACATCAAGTTGTGGTTGAATGGTTTAGCTGGGTTTAAATAATACCATTTCCGGGCGTTACGCGCTTAGACAGTTTATAAACCAACGATTCCATAGCCCAAGGAGTAGAGTTCGAGCTTCGGCGCGGACTCGAACCTTTTCGTCATCTTATATCCCAGTACAAGCATCTCCGCCTTATCCACCTTTCCGGGTCTTCGTTGATACCATTGTGCTCCAACTCAACGTGAACGTGCTTATTTGCGCTGACGCAGTGAATCATTCAGCTTGAGAAGACTAACGAAATATTGGCGTTCCGGTGGTTGATATAATGGACGATTGCTACAGCGGCTTCCCTTGGCCGATCTTTAGGTCAGCCAACTGTTTTGCCGGCAGTAATACCTATGTCCTTACGCATTGCCTTTTTTGGAATCGATCAAGTCTGATGCTTGGAAGTTGGGGAGTGGCTAGGCTCCATTGGAAAATGACAGAGCTGGCTGCGGTTGTGTAACATCAATGTCGTATGCACCGCTGATAAATGATTTGCCTGAATCGACGATATAGTTGCCTTCCACGGAAGAGGTAGATAGATACTACGAAAGGTCCTTATCTTGAGCTGGGGCCCGATAGTTCGATGTTGATGAAGAGGTAATCTTTAAGCTCAAATCCTTATTAGTGTCGTCTGTGCTTACCCAGCATATTAGCCGCGATACCTTTCCGTGACTACCCAACTATTGCAGTGAAAATCAATAGAGGCAGGGTTTTCATCGACGGGAGCCGACTTGAAGCTCAATAGTGCATTCCAAATGAATTCAAGGTTCAGCTGCCCGAGATCATCTTGGTTTAGGTGTCACCCGAAATCTTGTTGGCCAAATCTGGGCGCCGCATGTCAACACCAACACAACGCAATCCGACCAAATCGACGCTACTCGTGGCTGGGAGGACTCGAAGCCAAGCTCTGTCTTCGATTTCGAACTTGGGGGCATAGAGCGCTCTCAAGACTTGAAGCATGTTCAGTCTCGAAGATCGCTCGGCGAGTAAGCCGAGTACAATTCTAGCGAAACTGGCATGTGGCGATGTTGGACTGCTGGAGAGATTCAAGGCTGATTTCGGGCGAGATCTGGGTTCGGACTGGACAACAGCTGCAAGCCGAATTACTATCAGGAAGCATCATGTTGAGATAGTGCGAATGGTGTGGTTTCTGTAGCGTCTCCTGATACTCTTTGTGATACTCTGATCACGATGATCACGAAGGGTATCAATTAGTGTAATAACAGTCGCTCAGAAAAATCGAAAGATGTTGACACGCCACAAACGGTTCCGAATTACTTCCGAGATCGCTAGTTACATAACAGGATACTCTAGCATGACGCTTTTGATCCTGGAACTGGAATGGAGGTGGTAGCACCTGATTGTAATCGCTATGAAACGTCCTAACGTAACTTCACCTGCCCCGCCTTCCTCCCTTTGAACTCGAGGCACACGAGTCCTGGCTGTTGTTAGTATGACTTTCTTCCTGGCTCTGTTCCCTGCAGTTATGGACATACCAGACTTCTCGTGACTTCGTTTCGATACTCCAGCGCGCAATCTACCGATGTACGCTGGCTGATACTTCCGCTGCTCCTTTGCTTCTTCCTTCACTTTCCCCGTTTGTGTCTGCTTCTTCGGCCCCTTGTGTTGCTCAGACGAAGACCTAGACTTCCTCGACCGTCTGTTCCTCACCACTGGAAGTCTCTCCCTCTCCTCCCGCAGGCCTATACCACCATCTTCTGGCCACATACCCGCGTCCGGATACAAAGGCTCTGCCCTATTGTAGAAGATGAAGTTGTAATTACCCTCAATTGACCACCGGTACAGCTCCTTGAAGGATAAGTACTGGCACATGGACTCCGATCCGTACCTTTGACGTTTGGCCTTAGCGTAGAACTCCTTCATGAATTGGAACATTGGAGAGCCTAGGGCGGCGTCGTTGGCACGATAGCGCCTCTCGAGCCACGTTTTGACGACTTCGTGATCTCTTACGAAACCTTGATTTTCCATCATTTGGGCTGCTGCAATGTCGGGAATGGGGAGGGAAGGATCATCCCAATCTCCTTCATTCAGGAGACTTTGGTCTAGATCTGCGGTCGCGTCTTCGTTATCGCTCATCTCTGAGTCTACGCTCGAGCCCCGGCGCTTGTATGGCTTGTCGTACAATCCCAGCGGTATCGGACCTTGGCCGTATTCTGGGTATAATGGCAGGTTGTCCTTGGGCTTCTCAATGAAGCCGACATCAAAACCCTCACAAAGATATCTGTTGTATTCTCCATCGGAAAGCGACCACGACAGCCACTTGTGAGACAGGTTTTCTCGAGGCATGTCGAGACGTCGAGACCAGCAACGTGATGCTATCATGTACTGTAGGAGAGGGGAACCTTTTGCAACACTTCCTGTAAAGCGTTGCTCGAGCCAGGTCTTGGCTTCTTCCACGTTGCTCCAGTCGGGCTCTTCGACTTTCGGTTTTAGATATTTTTTCCGATTATGATAGGCAGGCTCGGCATTGTCCATTCGTGGAAGCAGTCCGGCGATATCGATTTCATCGAAAAGTACTCCATTCGCGTGGTAAACCTTGGAGCCAGCCATATGGTGAAGTACTGGATGGGGTCTACTAAGTGAAACTTGACGCGCCATTGCCGAAGTCTGGGGTAGATGAAATCTCATAGCCTTTGTATTAGTTGTCGTGGTTAACAATGTGAGATGTGGGAGTGACCGGGTTAGGTGCTGCCTAAGTCAAATCTTGGTTGTTGGATTGTCCCACTTGTAAGCCTTGGGACCACTGAAGGTAGAGGAGAAGATGATGGGCATGTAGGACTTTGCTTTGTAAGACGCCCGTGTGCTCTTCAGGAAAAGTCTTTGAACACTCGTATTCTGTGGTGTTGGATAGATGTTGTAAAAGCTATTCTTGCAAGCGGAGGCAAAGTGTCAAAGTGTGAATTTATGACTTCACTCCAACGCTTGGTCTAATTTTCTTCCCGAGAAAATTCGGTTGTCATTGTCAATGAAAACACGGAAATGGCAATCACCTCGAATGACATCGTTGATCGGGACTTCTATTCCGGAAAAAGCTAGGATGCAAAACACATTCTTTTATTTCGATCACACTTTGCCTATTAGCTTTGAACAAATTCCTGGGGTCTTCTTGCCACACTATGTGTGAGAGACAGACGGTTATTTCCTCTGCGGGAATTGTACTACCTAGCCCTGGTTTCATCACTGCTGATGCCACATTGTCAGATATAGGTGTTGAGTAGCTTGGGATGCACGTATGGTGAACCCAGATGGATCTTTCCACATCAGGCCACACAATGAACGAATTGCGTAGAGAAAGTGTTACGATTGTGTTCCGGTTTAGCACGTCTTACAAACCTTTGACACAGCATCGGAGTAGTTTCATTTCATATACATATAAAGGTATCATGAGCTTGCGACCTGACAGAGGCTACTTGCCTCTCTTCGTTCTTTCATCCAACCCATGTCGCTGCGCAGACACAACGATCAACACATCAGCCAGATGTTTTCGGTCTCCTCCTGATCTTGAATGAGATCGACCACCGTCTCCATTCTCGACATTGCTAATAGAACAAGTCTTACTTTTTGAGCACATTTGGCTGCTCGAGGTCATTGCCCAGCGAAGATCGGAACATAGAAACCTACGAAAGTCCTACCTCCATCCGGTCTGCGTTTCAGGGTATCTCCTGCCGAGATGGCAAACCCCTACAAGGTTTTGACCTGCGAAGACGAAGAAATCAAAGCTGTTCTCATCCCCGACTCGGCGAAGGCATACGAACATGTATCCAGATTGCCTGCATCTTTGCTGGCATACCAAATCCTTGGGTAAGCAATTTGCTATCGTCGACCTTCTCTCGCTCAAACCTCATCATCCTCTAAGCAAGTAAGAAGTTCATCAGCCTCGATCTGCGCGTACAGTGTATTGCGTGCAAGTCGAATCTTTTCCGTGGTTTGCATGTGCTGACATGGTGATCTGAGTAGTGAAGATACGTCGCTCGAGATCGTGTCGCGGCCGAGGGATAACAATGGAACCTCCAGCCAAGCTATCTCCCTAAGGTGCACTGACGCCATCATAGCTTTTCGACATGTCAAAGGCCCCGATATTTCCTACTCTCTAGGTAGCGGGGGTGGTTGTGACATTGTTCTCGAGGCTTCCAAAATTGGCCACAAAGCAATGGAAATTTTCCTATTCTCCGACGAGCCAAGCGTCTCCATACAATGCTTCAACGACAAGGTTCTAGTCGATGGAGAGCCGCTCGGAGACGAGAAGAGGGAAGTCTTGAAACAGTTACAGATCCGGATGTACGACTTCAAGTTCAGACTCGTACCTGTCAAAACTTTGATGGAAGACTGGCGCAATTCATGGTCGCCTGTGATTTTTGACAGGGATTCAACATCTTCTCCAACGCCTGCAGTCGAACAAGAAGCAGTGAAATGCAAGCCACGATCACTTACCCATTTTAGACTTGGCAAACCGCTAGGTGGTGGATGGACGGATTGGGTGACAGTATACGAATATCCAGGCTCAAAGCTGGGTCAGAAGCTCGCCGTCAAAGTGATGGCATACAGATCCAAGGATGACGGTGCTGCAGGAAGGCGCAAATATTTGCCTAGGGAGGCGGAACTAGCGCCTCGAGTGGAAGATCATGTAAGTTTCTACATCCTTTAATAAGAGTATCGACTCTAACGAATGCTGCAGGCGTTTTTACTCAAGATATTGGAGGTTTTCGAGTATCCGGAAGGATTTGCAATGATCATGCCACGCCTTGAGCTAGGAAGCTTGGCCTTACGAATCCGAAGTCATGGACACTTCCACAGAGACGACGTCAGAACGATTGTTCGCCAAATCCTCAACGCCCTAGAGAGCCTCCACGATCAAGCCATCATTCACCGAGATATGAAGCCGGAAAACATCCTGATCATGTGCCTAAACCCCATATGGATCAAAGTCACCGATTATGGCTTCTCCATCATGGCCACGGAGGCTGTGTCAAACGTAGGCACCCATCCATACATTGCGCCCGAAATTGGTACAGTTGAGGCAGATGGTTCAGGTTGGGTCAATTATGGAGGCGAGGTGGACATCTATGCAGTAGGGCTCATCATGCTACGTCTTCTTCAATTCCAGCCGCTGGGCAGCCGTTATTCGCCTCGTTCAAGGGATGAATGGCACAAAAAATTCATTGCCCCTGTCGAAGATGAGCTGCATCGTCAAGTAAGCGACGATTACAGAAATGCCCTCAACACGGCCCTCGCGATGGCGGCCTATGATGCTGAAAATCGACCAGATGTAGTTGGCTGTTATGCCTTGCCATGGTTCATCGGCCTACAACAGCATCTTGTGACGCCTAGCATGCCAGAGGCTGGACTATAGCGCAAAAGTCTTCCACCTCCATTGAAAAAGGTGAACTTCACAGACTCGGACGTGATCACTCAGCCAACGAGGAATCGAAGGAGAGCAATTACTACCGACATTGACAGTGGACGAGCTGCAGTGAGCTGAAGTGAAACAGCTAACTTCAGCTATCGTCCCAGCACCCGCTCCTGTCACTACCCGGACTCCGCATACCCCAAAAGATTGCGCCTCGGGGAACCGAAGGGAGAGGATCCAGCCGTGG
Organism: Stereocaulon alpinum; assembly: GCA_018257865.1. Taxonomy (NCBI): domain Eukaryota; kingdom Fungi; phylum Ascomycota; class Lecanoromycetes; order Lecanorales; family Stereocaulaceae; genus Stereocaulon; species Stereocaulon alpinum. Next base: position 200,797 of record JAEUBA010000020.1, on the reverse strand, counting down.
ATCCATCCCCAGGCAGCCAGTGTCATTGGGAATGCATCTTACGTTGTTGTGAGGTCTGACCTGGTAGACTGAGTATGTATAGACCCCACATGTATAACACGTGTTAGCCTAGCTCATCAAATGTATCTAAACAAATCGAGGACTGCGTTGAACGAAGATACGGCCGATGTTGACTACGGACATAGTCCAGCCACATGGGCATGGTTGACGCATGACAACACAGTGCCACGAAGCGGCACTCTTCCAGGGCATGAGTTTTGGTGGATAGCTTTGATCGCCATTAATCCACAGCCATATAGGAGTCTTAACCTAATGAGAGGAGACAAGGTACCTCGAGCAGAGATTCAACAACGTTTGCAAGGCTGGCTGCTTCGCCTCAATTGACTTAGCTCGGTACTAACCCTATATTTAGCTGGTCCAGGTGATGGGACATTTAGTACATCTGGATACTTACGGCCCTGCTCGACCACCACTGCCGACACCGACGCCGCCAGTCAGCCAAATTTCGTGTGTGAGCGTAACGTCCCATTTTGGAAATGACTGACTTAAAGAGAGTCAATGGAGACACAAGTGGCTGGACAAGAATACAAGGGTATGCAAGCCAAGGACAAGGCGCTCAAAGATCTCAAGTAAGCCCATAAGCACTGCTCCCTCTCTTTCATTACTAAAGCTATTAGTATCAACCTTTACACTCACTCGGGTCGGAGGACCTCCTGCCACGCGAAATATGTGAGAGCGTTAGAATAAGTGGTGAAAACTATGGTGGATGAGGCCTGCTTGCCTCAGCTCGCTTACACTAATCTACTAGGGCTAGGGCTTGCCAAGGCTTCCATGCGCACTAGATAAAATCTCTGCATGCAATCCTAGCTAGGAACAACAACGTCAATAGCAATATTTTGTTCACCCCCAAATCAATGACCAATCAGTCCCTAAGCTCACTGATATTCTAAAGGAGAGCATATGCAAATGATGTCTCTAAGGCCCCTGTAAATGCCCCAATGCGCGGCAGGCTACGACTCGAAACGAGAAGCCGCAGCAGGGTTTTTCCTCTATCAGCCGTGGTCAACGCAATACCCTGCAATTGAGCAAGCAGGTCAGAGGGTGCCAGCATCGGGTGATCGCGTCAATGATCCAAAAGAGGAGCCTTGGCTTGTGTCATTCATTTTTGATGTAGATATCCCCTAACAATAGTCCTATCGTGGGACGAAATTTAGCCGACGTGAGACCGACATGACAGCAAGAAACTGTACCCTCTCCTCCCACTTCATTGCGACCATGACCTTACCTTCATACCTTCTCATAGATTCGACTCTTAGATCCCTATCCAACCTAGAAGAAACCCAGTGCTTCGGGATATGTGCTCTGACGGCTTTCATTGAAACATACTGTGTCAAACACACTATGTGGTGGAGGAATCTTCAGAATCATTGCATCGAGCTCTATGGTCATCAAACTGCATGAATATCAACCCCTTGTCCTCTTGCACGCGCTAATTGAAGCATAGTAAAACATCTTTCTGCACTCTGCAAGCTTTAGATGCAGCTCACATTGCCCCCCAGCGCTCAGGATGCGCAACTCACACTACAACGTCGCCACTAGCGTACTTTGGCTTGTCGCCCTTTCCGTCCATCAAACTCGAGACACACAAGTTCTGTTACTTGTCAATTGTTTGCTGATGTCTGCTATAGGATGTCGCTACTTACGAGTCTTCTTATGCTTCCGATTCGCCACGCCATTGCGAAGCTTGCCCACATATGCTGTTTTGTCCTGTCTTTTTTTGGCATCGGAGCGCTTTTGGCTATTGGGCGTGTTATTGCCATTCCTCTTTTGCTTGTTTCGCACCACTGGAATACATTCCTTCCTACTGTCGTCGGTCACTGGGTCCGGATATAAAGGAACATCGTCCCAATCGAGTGCAAAACAATATCCAGTATCACTACCCCATCGATCTAATTCTGACATCGAAAAGTAGCCGCAAATGTAAGCCGATCCGCTCTTTGGAGAATCAAGACCCTCATAAAACTCCTTCATGTACCTGAGAAATGGAGAGCCCAAAGAGGCATCGCCTGGGCGGTATCGCTGCTCCAACCAGGCTTTTACAGCCTCACGGTCGCACCAAGTGTGCCCAGTGGGCCCATTTGCCATGCCAGCGGCATCGAGGTCTTGAGCAGAGCAAAAAGGGTCAGACCAGTCCAGCTTTGCCTTAAAGATATCTTCGTTTTCTGGTTCATTTCTAACCGCCTGTGGGTCCGGGTACAACGATTGTCTGGGGTTGTATGGGAGATGCAATGGAACGTGAGGCATTTCGTACTTCCACCGCTCAAGTTCACCGCTCGAGAGATAACAAGCTAGATACTTCGCTTGCGTCGGTAACCGGGGAAGATCCGGTCGTTGGGTCCAGCTATGGCCGAAATGCATGTACTGTAAAAGAGGTGAACCTAGCTTGGCACTGCCTAGAACAAAGCGCTGCTCAAGCCAGATTCTAGCCTCTTCAAGATGAAACCATACTGGCTCTTCGACTTCTGGACCCATGAGATGGCTTAGATCGTAAAGAACAGGGTTCACACAATCTCCCGGGTACGTAACATATGAATCTAGTGGAGTAGTGTGTGCCGCTTCGTCCGCTTGATGGAGGTATGACATCTCTTGCGGTGGGCGGGATCGGTTTGGATTCCCGGAGTAAGATGGACTTGAAAGATCAGGCAATCGAAGCCCTTATTGCTGGCGGAGTATGTAGGATGCTTTCACCTTGGTAGGGGCGTTAAGGTGTAAGTGATGTTTCTAGCACTGATCTGGCACAATAATAATGTCCTTGCAAAATGGAGAATCGAGGATGTTCAGTGAGTAAATCTTGCGGGACTGTTCGTGAAGGGAAGTCTTCTGCTTTGCTCTTAGTATCTACTTGAGACGATGAACGAACAACCTCTGGCTCGCGGACACGAAAAGCCTGGACTTCAGGGGAGCTGATACTTTGAGTGGCGTATGTGTCTCACTGAGATGTCGGAAGCGAGAGCAATGAGTCAAAACAATGGGAATGTGGAAACCAATGTAAGAAAACGGAAATGGGTGTTGTGAATCACTTTCGAAAGCGACGAATGAGGGAAAGCTTTCTTCAGCGCAGAACCACTTGATGAAGATCTGTGCTCGAGCCCGTGTGAATTGAATTCAAACTTGTTTTTACTCTCCGATTCCTAGTCAGGCGTGAAGGTGATGAAAGTAGAAATACGGTTGACACATGATATTTCTTTTACAGATAGCTCGCCGCGACACTTGCTCAGATAACACAAACGCATAGTTCGACAATAAATTTTGCCATGCAATCAGCTTGCGCGCCCCTATCTGTTGACGGTGTTAGCCACGTCAGCACGTGCTCGCTTCAATCCGTTAATGCTCCTAGAGCTATTGACACACTTCCACCATTTAAGTCGAGGAATATACATATATGTGCCCAAAGGAGAAGTGTCCAGCAGAAAGTGCTGAACTATGTAATTAGGCAATCCTACTTCCTCGTTTCTCCTAACTTCCTTACATCAATATCACCAAATTGACGAACATCAACATCGAACTTCATTGGATTGTACAACAACGCCTATGATTAGAGCCATACCAAGGTCCATATTGTCTTGATGGAGCCCTACACAGTCGTGACTTGTGACGATGACGATATTATTGGTATTCTTATCCCGCGTTGTGGGCTTTCACGAGGACTTGTTGAAGCTCTACCTGCCGTATATCTGGCCTACCGTGTCGAAGGACGCGACACAGAGCTGCATGTCAGTTCAGATCCTGATCACGACTTTGCTACACATGAAAGTTCTGCACTATCAAATCTTGTACACCCAGTCGTAGCACTACGACGCACTCGAGAGCCATATACATTGGGCAGTGGTGATACCTGCAATATAATTCTTCCGTTCACAGACAATATAAAACCGGAGGCTCTCAGAATAACCTTGTCTGCAAACGAGCCTAATATCACAATTCAATCCCTTGCAGGAGGTCAGGACAATATCTTCATTAACCATAGCATGATTGGGAGTCGAGTTATCGAAACCTCCACCATCACTCATCTTCGGATTGACAATCTGGTCTTCAGCCTTGTACCAGTGAAATTGTTGATTGCGAGCCTGCGAACTAGAATCTCAGCACCTGCTGCGTTGGCAAGCACAAATCTCCTTGATAATCTAATCACCGCTCCTGTCCCAGATTTGAGCTCTATCGAAGCGGCCGTGTACAATCTTAGACAGACGAAGCCTCACGAATTGGTCGCTTTCAAACAAGGCAAGGCGCTCGGGATAGGTGGCCAAGGGGAAGTCTATCCCTATATCTGTCCCAAGTCGAGCGTGCGTCTTGCCATTAAAATTCTGACCTATCATGACGACGATCATCAAGACTATGCCAAGAAAAAGCGCAGCATCAAGAGGGAGGTTACGATCACGCTGAAGATACCAGAAAATGTGAGTTTCCAGTCCTTACTTGCGATTATCATTTCTAATGTTTACCGTAGGAGCACCTAGTTCGAGTACTAGAGATCTTCGAATTCCCGACGGGATTCGCCCTCGTCATGCCACTTCTTCAGCACGGGAGCCTCAGGAACTTCATGAAGAATAAGGGTTCAATCAACAGGTATACAGCCAAAGAGATATCCATCCAGGTCCTCAAGGCACTGAAAAGTCTTCATGACCAATCGATCATTCATCGAGACGTGAAGGCCGATAACGTGCTAGTCCAAGCCGAGAACCCTATATTTGTGAAGCTCACTGACTTTGGATGGTCGAAAATGGCTCAGTCGACCGCCACACGTGGTGGCTCGCCCTATTATGTCCCACCAGAAGTCCATCACTATCAGCCGGGCAGACGATATACGAACAAAGTCGACATATATTGCACCGGCATATTGGTTCTTGTGTTGCTGGGTCTTGCGAAACAATTGCCAAGGTACCCCCCCATGACCCAACAGGACTGGGATAAGGGCACAAGAGCAATAATCAGACGTGAGATCGCCTACAACAGCGGCTCAGACCGCGCTACCGCTCTGACAACAGCCGGGATAATGGCAGCTTTTACTGCAGAAGATAGGCCATCCGTACTCGAGTGCTTTCACTTGCCATGGTTGAACAGCGATACCTCGAACACTAAACGTCTTCTACAAGCGCTCAACGTGCCAAGTACTTCAGCACAGGCGGTCGCAGCCCCAGACCATGATGAAGAAGATGACTCACAGCAAGAGACGATTGTCTTGCCGGGGGCTATGGAATTACTCAAACGCTGCGGCGAACAGGCGGCAGTCAACACTGAAGCACCCCTACAGGAACCGGAGGTGGAAGAGCCCTTAGACACAGATCAGGAGGATGCGCAAGTTGGAATTGCTACCCCGCAAACCTTAAAAGCTGTCAGGACTGGACGCATCGAGAAGCGTCAACAGAAGAAAGCACAGCCCAAGCTCAGACAGGAGGTGGTCAAGGCCCTTGAGAAGCACATTTCGAACACGTAAAACCTCGTGCGCTGAATGATGGGAAGGTCGTATATGAGAAGCTGGACGCCAACATGCTTAGGGTAAGACATCTTTTGCGGCAGGTCGTCGTTGGATTTCTAAACATGGACATCCAACTATCCTGGATCAAAATCTACTGAGACACCTCGTTTGCAGCCCGAAATACCGGTCGTCTTGCCATTGCATACATAGCGAGAGTAGCCAAATCACCAACAGTTGCTAAGGTGTCCTTTTCAAATCCTTACAAGATTGCCATACCGCCTTGCAACAGATCGAGAAGAGCAAGGAGCGGACGCATGTATGTACGGAAGTAGAGTGCGTTACTGTAGAGCGGCTTTGTATCTCTTCGGGACCTATGATCTCCTCATCACCTTAATTTTGTCTTATTTTTACAAGACGTTCACATCAAGTTACAAGATAGAAGATAGCATTCTTACTTAGAGCTTGTGAGTATATTCTCTAGCAAAGCTCTGATTAACGTTTGACTCGTGCCCATGCGATCCGGACTAAGTCGAAAGCTTCATAGGAAACATTGGCTCTATCACGAGACCATGTATGAACACGATTCATAGAAGTCCAAGACAAGCTTTCGAGAAGCCACAGAGAAGCGATAGTAAGCTCTGTTGTGCAAGAAACTCAAATAATGAGGCCCAAACCTCATAGAAAGACTAGTCCAACCCCCAAGGAGTCATCAGCTCGGGCCGCCAATACTCGCTTAAACGTGACCTAGAGCTGGTCGCTTGGGTGACTGATCGAACCCCCAGCTTTTGCCGCTTTGGATTTCTTCTGGGGCCCGCCCTAGCCCCCTAAAGGCGGCACTTTAAGGGCCCACTAACAATTTGAGGGGAGAGTCCTTGCATACCTAGAATCCATAACTGAACCTGATACTCTTTTAGCCATCCTTAGCATGATCGGGATGTCGATGCTCCAGTATGCTCCAGCATACATCATGGATTCCGACCTTATGTGATGTCGTAGCCAATATACTGTAATAATTGACCCAGATGTAGGACCGAATGTAGCAATCTGTTGATATTGAGGTCCACGACTTAGCGTGTAAATGATCGTGCTCCTCAACCCAGATGCACGATGACGGAGCGCGGGGAAAATTTTCATTGGCGGTTGAGCCCCCACCAATACCTATCAAAGTCAATCCTGCTAGACCTAGACCCTTCAATGGGATTTGAAGTCAATACCTTCCTGAGAGCATTCGAGCATCAGACCATCACAGGCCGCTGCTCCTCCCTGTCCTCTACATGAGACCTCCCAAAGGGCTTCTCAGACAATGACATCCGCGTTAAATCAGGCATCGGACAATTCAGTGTTGGGAGCGACAGGCGGCGCCAACGTACCTGCTGACGGCACCGGTGAGCTATAGATGTAAGATATGGCTCAACCCAATTGACAAGAGCAGGCGTCCTTCAGCTCGACCCTTGGCTCGAACCTTTCAAAGACGCGCTCAGGAGCAGATATAGCCACGCCCAAAAATGGATCAAGACGATCAACGAGACAGAAGGTGGCTTGGATAAGTTCAGTAGGGGGACAGAGAAATTTGGCTTCGTGGTGCATGGCAATGGGGATGTCACATACCGAGAGTGGGCACCCAACGCTCTACGGGCGTACCTTATAGGCGACTTCAGTAGGGCTCAATTCTCATTGTGCTTGTTCGAGCATGACTGATAGGTGTCTCCAGATGGCTGGAATAGAGATGCTACACCGATGACACGGGGCGATTTTGGGATTTGGGAGGTCACCCTTCCTGCAAGAGATGGCCAGCTTGGTTTACCACACAATTCTAAAGTCAAGGTGGGGCACACATCTTGAGCAGTCTCCACTACAGCCATTGATCTGTACACAGATCTCTATGGTGATACCTACATCACACGAGCGAATTGAGCGAGTACCGGCATGGATTACTCGAGTCACGCAAGACCTCAACTTCTCCCCCGTTTACGACGGTGTGTTCTGGCACCCTCCACAGCACGAGAGATACATCTTCAAAAACCCTCGCCAACCGAAACCGAAAAGTGCCCGCATCTACGAGGCCCATGTTGGCATCTCTTCCCCCGAACTACGCGTTACTACCTATAAAGAGTTTACCCACAACATGTTGAAGCGGATTAAACACCTTGGATACAACGTGATTCAATTGATGGCAGTCATGGAGCATGCATATTACGCTAGCTTTGGCTATCAGATCAACAGCTTCTTCGCAGCTAGCAGTCGCTTTGGCACACCAGAAGAACTGAAAGAGCTTATCGACACGGCTCATGGCATGGGTATAACGGTACTCCTGGATATGGTGCATAGCCATGCATCTAAGAACACAGAAGACGGCTTGAATCAATTTGATGGTACGGACCACTTGTACTTCCATGAAGGTAGTAAGGGCAGGCACGACGCCTGGGACAGTCGATTGTTCAACTATGGGAACCACGAGGTCTTGAGATTTCTGTTATCAAATCTACGCTTTTGGATGGAGGAGTATCAATTCGACGGGTTTCGATTTGACGGCGTTACAAGTATGCTTTATACCCATCACGGGATTGGAACGTAAGTAAAATGTGAGTCCAACATACAAGCCTTCTACTTACACAGAGAGGGGGTTTTCTGGAGGTTACCACGAATATTTTGGGCCCAACGTAGACGAAGACGGAGTTGTGTACTTGATGCTGGCCAACGAGATGTTACACAACCTTTATCCGAACTCTATCACGATCGCTGAGGATGTTTCGGGGATGCCTGCTTTATGTGTCGCACTGTCACTTGGAGGCATCGGGTTTGATTACCGCCTTGCCATGGCTATTCCGGATCTATACATCAAATGGCTTAAGGAGAAGCAAGATTCCGAATGGGATATGGGTGCACTTTGTCATACTCTCACTGATCGGAGATACGGAGAGAAGACGATTGCGTACGCTGAAAGTCATGATCAAGCGTAGGTCAATCTCTTATATAGCATAATTTACACTGACGGAAGCCTTGTAGGCTTGTTGGAGACAAGTCCTTGATGATGTGGCTGTGCGACAAGGAGTTGTACACCAACATGTCGAAGCTGTCGGAATTTACACCCATCATCGAACGGGGGCTCAGTTTACACAAGATGATACGATTAATCACACATGGCCTTGGAGGAGAGGGCTACCTCAACTTCGAAGGGAACGAATTCGGCCATCCAGAATGGCTCGACTTCCCTCGAGAGGGCAACCAGAACAGCTTCTGGTATGCTAGACGACAATTCAATCTTCCAGACGACGACCTCCTCCGGTACAAGCTCCTCAACGACTTTGACGCCAAGATGCAATGGACCGAAGAGAAGTATGGCTGGCTGCATTCCCCACAAGCCTACGTTAGCTTGAAGAATGAGAAGGATAAGGTCATCGTATTCGAGCGAGCGGGATTATTGTGGATATTCAACTTCCATCCTACTGAGAGTTTCACAGATTACCGAGTTGGTATAGAACAAGCTGGAACTTATCAGATCGTGTTAGATACGGATGATCCAGCCTTCGGAGGATTTGGCCGAAACGCGAAAGGGACGAGATTCTTCACCACACCGTTCGAATGGAACAACCGGAAGAACTTCATCCAGGTGTATCTTCCAACAAGGACGGCTATTGTGAGTCACCCTCCCTAATGATATCTTTGGGAGCGTATGCTTACCCTTACCTTGCAGGTCCTTGCTCTAGAGTCAACGCTATAGGAGGCGAACAAGAGTGGCGCTGTGAGACATGTCGAGTACTATCGTCATGTGCTGTGTTTCTAGCCTCAAAATCGCATATGTAGCCGTTGACATAGTAATATGACTCCGTATTACTAGAGTATCATCAGATCTAGAATGCGTGATTTACCGTAGCAACGGTCCCTTCGGCCTCCACCGCTCCACCGATGACGGTCTTGGCGTCGCGGCGTATCGGCGAACAAACATGACGCTCACGCCAGCGGCGCCTCACCCAAGCTTACGACCCCACTCAAAATTTCCTGACCCAACAATCATTTATAACTACCTCCTCATAGCCTCCTCATAACCTCTCCATACATCTTTCGGCTCATACTCATAGAAAGCAATCATGTCTGAGACACTTGTCGGTATCAATGGCTTCGGCCGCATTGGCAGAATCGTCTTCCGCAATGCGTATGTACCCCACTATTGCTTTTTCCAGAGCTCAACCACGCAGAGCTGTAACTGACTCATGAATAATAGTGTTGAGCATAAAGACGTAAAGGTCGTGGCCGTCAACGATCCTTTCATCGAGCCTCACTACGCTGTAAGCTCCCTTGCAGCTTCCGTACCTACTGTGGTGACATCGAGTCTGGAAGCTACCCGCTGACCTTGTTTCCCTTACGTTCAGGCATACATGCTCAAGTATGACTCCCAGCACGGTCAATTCAAGGGCACCATCGAAGTCGAGGGCTCAGATCTCGTCGTCAATGGCCAGAGAGTCAAATTCTACACCGAGAAGGACCCAGCCAACATCCCATGGAAGGACACCGGCGCATACTACATCGTCGAATCGACTGGTGTCTTCACCACTACCGACAAGGCAAAGGCTCACTTGAAGGGCGGTGCCAAGAAGGTTGTCATCTCAGCTCCCTCAGCGGATGCTCCCATGTACGTCATGGGCGTCAACCAAGAGACCTACAAGTCCGACGTCGAAGTTATCTCCAATGCTTCCTGCACGACGAATTGCCTTGCTCCTCTCGCCAAAGTCATGCACGACAACTTCACCATCATTGAGGGTCTCATGACCACTATCCACTCGTACACCGCCACCCAGAAGACCGTTGACGGCCCTTCCGCCAAGGACTGGAGAGGTGGACGCACTGCCGCTCAGAACATCATTCCCAGCAGCACTGGTGCAGCTAAGGCTGTCGGGAAGGTTATCCCTAGCTTAAACGGCAAGCTTACTGGCATGTCTATGCGCGTACCTACATCCAACGTCTCGGTTGTTGATCTTACCTGCCGTATTGAGAAGTCTGTTACCTACGACGAGATCAAGGAGGCGATGAAGAAGGCTTCCAGTGGCGAATTGAAGGGTATGACCAGTTTCATAGTATTCATTCCTGAGCTCGCAGCTAACGAGAGGCAGGCATCATGTCCTATTCCGAGGACGATCTCGTTTCTACCGATTTGAATGGAGACAACCACTCCTGCATCTTTGACGCCAAGGCTGGTATCGCTCTGAACAAGAACTTCGTCAAGCTCGTTGCGTGGTATGACAATGAGTGGGGCTATTCTCGCCGTGTCTTGGATCTCTTGGGTATGTCTTGCGTGTCTGGAGACTGAAGGAAGCACTGTGCTAAATAATCTGCAGCCTATATCTCGAAAGTCGACCACAGCTCAAAGTAGGAATCAGGTCAGAGCACCAAGACCCGGAGTCTGCTGTGAGCCATACTGCTTTCTTCAACAAATGTTGGCCAGGCGGATACTTAGAGGGGATCAAAAGTGTGCGACTGGCTTGATAGTCACTTATCGATACGTTAGTGTGGAAGCTATACAGACAATAACGAATAAATTGGATGCTAGGTTTTATGTCCAGCAATATGCGTATTCGTCTCCACTCCCATAGCAAGCCCGCTCTTAGAAGGCAATATAACCTACCTTCCTCTTTGGGGTTCCGAGCTCTCTAGGTGCTGGACATTGAGTCACACCATATTGTATTACAAATGCGTCAATATATGATTGCTCACCATCTTCGGCTTGTTCCACCACTACGCCAAGCTCGGCCAAGGAAGGATCTGATACAGCTGCGACGGCAGGGCTGAGAGGCTATTCTTCCATATCGCTTGCCGCATTGGTCCTAGTGCTTTCGATTAGCGTCATTCGCCCTCCAATCGCACCTTTCAGCATGGGACCCTCGCAACATTGAGCACCTCTCAGAGTCCCTTTTCATTCCCTTCACAGAACTCTGACTTTGATCCTTGTTGTTCATAACAAAATAGAGGTGAGTGCGATATTGTTCCGCATGGCTGCTTGCCGTCGATTGCCTTCGCGTCTGGAAAAGAAGAAAGCGTACAACCCCGGTCCACGAGTATGATGGTACTACGTAGAGCACATTAAGTCCCTATTCCATAATCTCCTTGTCTACAAAAGAAAGAATTAGAGCTCTGGGAACATATGGATACTGCTAAACGGTCCATAGCGCTGATCTTACATGAACTTTACTATAGGAAGTTTCTTTTCAGTAGTTCTTTCTAGACCGGGAGTGAGAACGCTTCGATCGATAGCGGAGCCTCTTCAATTCTGTTCCACCAGATTATGCCCTTTTCTGTACAAAGCTGCCTAGCAACCACAAACAGCCATGGACCCCAGCGATGACGATTCGCAAATGATAGACGCGCCAGAGAGCTCATCAAGAAACCTCTTACGAGCACCAGAAAGAAGGGGAAGACCGCCCAACGGCAACATGCTCTTCACGGGTCTTCCCGGCTCGAATATGCCCAACAGACTCCAAGATCCACAGCGTTATGCAACGCCAACGAATAGCGACTCGGATATATCGAATCGACCTAGACGGCGTATACGAGAGCCGTCTAGAGAGTCTTCGGTCCTGGCTAATAACGTAGCAAATCATCTTAGTATCGAAGGACCGAACAACGGATTTGAGGACAAAGTGATCGATCTTATGGACGACTCGGCAGATGAGCATGAGCCACCAAAGCCGTTCATGTCATCACTTCCTACAGGGCTATGCTATGATGTTCGAATGCGGTATCATTGCGAGCTAGATCCTCCGAAACAGCGGCTAGATTATCATCCTGAAGACCCTCGAAGAATTTTCAAAATATACAAAGAGCTGTGTCTGGCTGGCCTGGTCGATGATCCAATACTCAGTACTGGCACTTTGATACCCAATCCGCTGTACCGAATCCCTGTTAGAGATGTTACAGAGTCGGAGGTCTGCTTGGTCCATGATAAGAAGCACTTCGACTTCATGAAAAGCACTGCTGGTGTGTCCGAGCCTGCCATGACCTACTCAACGTAGCAGTAAAATTCTAAGTTTGGTGCAGGAATGAATCCAGACATGCTCGTCTACCTGGAGAAAGACTTCGACTCGATCTACCTCAATACAGTGACCTTTGGTTGCGCTTTACTGTCAGCTGGAGGTGCTATAGAAACATGCCGCGCCGTGGCTGCTCGAACGGTCAAGAATGCTATCGCTGTCATCCGACCTCCAGGGCACCACGCAGAATGTAACCGGCCCATGGGATTTTGCATATTCGATAATGTTAGCATTGCGGCGAAAGTCTGTCAGTTGGATTATCCAGAAACGTGTCGAAAGGTTCTGATTCTCGACTGGTATGTCCTGACTCTTCAGATTCAAGACGACTCGCTAACGTAATGTCATCGGTAGGGATGTTCACCACGGTAGATATCTAGTCTCAATTCTCAAATCCTACAAATGGCTAATTCTCCAGGCAACGGTATTCAACAGGCGTTCTACCAAAGTCCTAATGTATTGTACATTTCGATACACGTACATGAAGACGGCAATTTCTATCCGTCAGGGCCTTACGGTGACCATGAGCACTGTGGAGCTGGAGCTGGACTTGGAAAGTAAGCGGACGTAAAGCCTTGGTCAGTGTGCCTGTAGCTAATTGCCGCAGAAACATCAACATTCCTTGGCCTACTAAAGGCATGGGAGATGCCGATTACATGCTCGCTTTCCAGCATATAGTGATGCCTGTCGCATACGAATTTGATCCGGACCTTGTCATTAGTGAGTCTTGAACGCCTGTCATCTATGACATTGGCTGATGTAGTCAAGTTGCCGCTGGATTCGATGCTGCTGATGGTGATCAACTGGGTGGATGCTTTGTTACACCAGCATGCTACGCTCAAATGACGCATATGCTCATGGGCCTAGCACAGGGCAAGCTCGTTGTCTGCCTCGAGGTTCGTGATTTCGCCACTTGCTCTCAATTGATATTTTATGAGTATTAAGACTTGCTAGGGCGGCTACAACCTGACATCGATATCAAAGTCGGCTCTAGCAGTAACACGAACCTTGATCGGCGAACTTCCGGACCGCCTGCCATCGGTAAAGCCTACGGCCACAGGTGTGGAGACCGTGGAAATGGTGGCCTTGTATCAGTCTAGATTCTGGCCCTGCCTCTATCCAAAGGACATGACAGAAGGTCTTTGCACTCTCTACCGTGTAGTGACCTGGGCTGATCATCATATCAGACATCTTCGACAAGGATGGCGCTGACCCGATGAACGGTAAGCGATCTTTACGCAATTAACCAGACATGGCAATAACCCTTGATAGAGGTGATTCGATATTACCAAGTCAGCCAACTCAAGGAAAAGCACTCTATGCTCCCAGTCATGATCTATCGAGACCGATTAGCAAGGTCGTTTGAGAACCAGGTCATGGCAACGTACGTTACATGACTGTATCAAGATACAGCACCATTGACAAGGTCACAGAGCCAACTATGAGGATGACATGCCGCTGATAGTGATTTTCCACGATCCGTAAGTCGGCCTCTAATCACATCCTTTCCTAATTCTGACTCTACTAGACCAGAGATCATGGGGACCCCAAACCCGATCTCGAAAGAAATGGAATTGCACAATACTTGGCTTGTGCGTCCACAAACTCCACCGCGAGTACTCTTAGCTGACTGGTGCAAGGCTGATGGCTTAAAGCATTACGTTGACTGGGCGGTTAAACAAGGCTACGCGGTCATCGATGTCAACATCCCAAAGCATCTTCGTGGCATTGATGTATGACTCAAACATGCCTTTGTTGACTATCTGAGCGCTAAATGAAATCATAGATTACTAATGGCCATTCGGAGGATGATAGACTTGTTCGAACCGCAGCTACTAGTGAACTTGCGGTCTACCTATGGGAGAATTACATCGAGTATGTAAATGGGCATCAGACCGTTCGCAGCTACATCTGCTGATCTCACTGCAGCTGTAACGACTCTCCCGATGTCTTTTTCATCGGCATTGGCGCAGCTTATCAGGCTGTTATTAATCTACTGAGTACCCGCGGTGAGCAAAGTTCTGCGCTTTCATTTCGGATCCAGAACATCAGCGATAGACTGACGCACGTACCGCCCAGAGCAAGAGTTCATGAAAAGAGTCCGAGGATTGGTCAACTTTGTCGCCAAGAGCCATCTTGTCCCAGTTTCCGACTCAGGGCAAGTTTACTGGCTCTCCAAGTGGTACAAGACGGTTGGTGTTCAGACTCCGCCTCCCAAGATTCTAGATCTGACATCTTTCAGCATTCTCTCAATTTTGTTTCTAACAACCACCTGGTCTGGGACATTGACCGCAAGAAACCTTCGAAACGATTCGGTAACCTTGTTCGTTCGTCCGCGAGCAAACTCAATGACATGTTGGGACAACATCAAGAAGAAGTCCAGGAATTCATTTTGGCGAGGGTGGGCATTAGAGAGCCACCCCAATCAGTAAATGACGAATAGAGTGCAGCCTAGGCCGCTATATCCACCGCACGTACTCACCAAAGGAAGGGTCAACGCGATTGGTGGGCAACTAATAACGACATCATTCACTTCTTTCCCAAAGACAATGCTGGCATCAATGCCTTACTACAGTTGGTGAGGGGCAGTAATAATGCTCTGGTCAAATGCCGTAAGAAACTTTTACATGATGTAGCAACGTTACTGCAGGTTAACGAAAACATTCGATTATCTTAAGAGTTAGCTACACTTCCAATAAGCCTCATTACGAACGGCACAGACAAATTGCAATTCGCCATAAACCCCTACTAGCCGCCCAAATTGACAGGAGTTGAATTGTTTGATGAGTCAGCCAAGACTTGGCGCTGATAGACCTCGACATTTCTCTAGCAACCTCAAGAACTCTTCTTCCCTCCTCACAGCAATCATGAATCACAACAACGATACCAGCCTCCAAGGGCTGGAGATGCGACCATCAGGAGTGCTCCACCAGAGATCATCCGAGGATGTGTCTCACTTCACTCATAGCCCCAACGACGGGGTCTTTGCCGGTTGACCCCCCTGAGCTCTCTTAGGCGGAGGAGTGTAGGAAAAGCTGCACAATACCGCACCAAATACTAAGTCTATCCGAAGAAGACTGCTAAAGTACGCTTGCTTTCAATTATCAGAATGGCAAGTGCTGATTGCTACAGGAGAAAGGAGAGAAGAAATCAATAGGAGACATCAGATCAAACCCAAAAAACAAAATACTTCAGAAACATTGTCAAACAACACATACTATTGCCAAAATGCACTTCAACGACTTAGCCAATGAGCTGCTCCTTCATATATTCCAGTCCAGCACCGACATACCCTCACTCCTCGCCCTCTCCTCGACCTGCCACCACTTTCATTCAGTCCTCGCCTCGCACCGCCTACCAACCCTCTACCAAGCCGCTGAAGCCCAATACGGCCCCCTTTCCGATGCCATTCGAGTAGTTACTCACAACCATAGCCAGCTTGCCCACCTCCCACGCCCAGCCCCGCCTCAATCGCTCGCTCTCCTCAAGCGACTCATCGAAGTTGGAAGAGTCGCCAATCAGTGGGCAGCTGTCTACCCGAATCAGAAATGGCGCGGTGAGGACAGTGCTTCACGACGCTTGCTGAATATGGAGGAGCGCTATAGATTGAGAAGAGCCTGTTACCGCATGTGGCTTTACACCCTTGCGTTCAACACACCGAACCATACACGCGCAGTTCGTCTACATCCCCAAGTCATTCGCACTCGAGCTCTACTGCTGCGCCCGTGGCCTTCTCAGCAGCTAGCAGAGATGCTGGACCTCCATGCCATCTTTCGTCAAGTCCTGCACTCGCAGATCTGCCCATCCAACGGGACTGTGTTGCGCCGCCACAAGCAACGATATCCTCATGATCATGCGCCCTTCGTCGTTACTACGGGTTTCGCCAAAGCAAGGGATGAGTGTGCCGGCTTCCAACAAGGCTACTTCCACAGCACACCCCACGTCTCGCACCTTTCAATGGCCAAGAATCACAACCATCGTCATGGCGCCGTGGAAGGATGGGGTGATGAGATCACTCAATACTACGTCGTGGAAGACATGCTCAAGCTTCATCCCGGCCACCTCATACATCTCTTCGAGAGCGTCGTGGGGCAAGTCAGTCCTAGTGATGGCCTTCTCGGTAGTTGGGATCCTGTGGGTGGCTCGAAGGGGACTGTGGAACAATTTGTGGCTGGGTTGGGTGATTGGTTCGAGAATAATGGGGAGACTCTTGTGGAGACTGTTGGGGTTGTGGTAGCCGATCGAGGTGGAGATATGGGTGCTTTGAGGGAAGGCGTGGACGATGGGTGGGAGGGTATTGCTAGGAGGGACGATGGAGAAGGGTTTTGATTTTGGAGCTGTAACCTACTTTCTAGACTGGCGCCTAGTCGACTGATATTGTTGGTAGACTTTCTATTCTCTTACACAATACTAGCCTTTTGGGCCTTTGGCAATGGTTCATATTCATGCTTAGCAACCCTCTTCTTCCAACCCCTACTCTTCCAATGCCTATCGAATACCCCTCTCAAGCTGGGACTCTGCCCACGGGATTGGCGCTTTACAATTGAAGTTGCATTCTATTCCAAAGGTTTTCACAAACACGTTCCATCGCCAGTATTGTTAGAGTCTACTTGTCTCCATGGAACATGGAGAGTTTCCAATTGCTTTGCTGGTATGTTTCTCCATTCTGCTGTGCTTGTCTGGACGGTACGAGATGACTACGATTTTCGAAGAGCATTTTGCGCCTGTGACTTGCTTCTGCCTCGCCCCATGAGAATCTTTAGAATCAGCCGGTGGGATGGGTGGTGTTGGCAAAGGCGACATGATTCGTGTTTAGATCGTGAACGTGGTAGATACACTTTCGAATGGGGCTTATAAAT
Organism: Stereocaulon alpinum; assembly: GCA_018257865.1. NCBI lineage: Eukaryota > Fungi > Ascomycota > Lecanoromycetes > Lecanorales > Stereocaulaceae > Stereocaulon > Stereocaulon alpinum. The sequence goes on along the minus strand of JAEUBA010000020.1, from coordinate 183,443 downwards.
CAGGATCGAGCAACAAAGACCCGATTGGGTCCATAAGGAGACTCTTTATTTCGAAGCTGGCCAACGCTACGTTCAATAGAAGCCTGACGTTAGCAAAGAGAGCTGCAATTCAGGCCGGAACTCCGACGGCTGGGCCGTGAGTGATGTGTTGATCCATAGACTTTGGTCTGGGTGTCTTCAGCAAAGAAGCGGATGAGAGTCTTACTTATTTCGGATATCAGTAATCACTGAGTAGTGTAATCGATTGCAAGATTGACGACAGAGATTTTTTTTGGTGGCAAGACGTGCGAGCTCGATGAGGGCATTCGCACAAAGCATTGCGAGCTTATTCTTTTGACTTGTTTTTGGCGAATTGACGTCGATTTTGAAGGGTACGTTCTTCTCGTCCTATGGCACTGGCAGTCTGATGATTCTGGATCGCTCTGGTATATATATGTTATGTTTTTGTTCAAAGGATGTTCCCATAGCCATACAATGAGAGGCATTGTCACTGCAAGTAGGGTAGCTGAGTAAGTGTTTGGGACAAATGCAGAAGAGCAAGTGGAACATCTCGAGGCCAGCTCCTGAGACGTGCCTAGTCCAAATATAGGTGAATTCGTCTTGTATCTTTACAGCGTTCTTTCAGATTCCCACAGGTCTTCACATGGACAGAGAGCGAATGCCTCACTACCTTGACTCTCAGGGACGCCTCTGGTATTCTCAGCTTAAGACTTTGCGTCGGAACGGAGTGACCTAATCAATTGTCGTTCTGTCCGTCTGCTCTAGCGTCTCTGCTGACAAATTTGCGAAGAGAAGCTTGCTCGTAGCCATTGTGTACCCTTCAAGCTTATGAGGTTTTGAATGAGGCCAGAGCGGAAGTGTATATGACTTGAACTTCAAGACTTAGTGTGATGGCTCCCACCAATCTCGACAGCCATGGCAGCCCAAGGCTCATCTAGTGAAGTCAATGTCCTCGAGACTTCAGTCAGACACTGTTGACTAGGACTTGATAGCCTAATTGGCTATCGATGCCGTACTGAAGACTCACTGAGCTCTCTTCCAGCTCCACCTTCCTGGTCAGCGCTACGACTTACATTATTGACCAACAGCTGATCTTCCCACGAGTCGTCCACCAGCGCTCAATTGTTCAGATGAAGAGATTTTGTCATTGTGCTAGTCTTGCCATGGTGCTTGTAATGAATGCCTATGAATATTTCGGATTCTCATAAGCATATACGTGTCCAGGCATTCCTTTATACCGAGCTTGTCTATCTCGGTTATGATCTAAACGGTGGTCTTGTTTGGCCAATGATGGTTGTGCGTCGTCCGCTGCATTTTGTGAAGCAATGATAAGCTCATCGCCGTAGTCAGCCCAATCTTATAATGGAAGTGGTATATGTATATGATCTCACGCATTGAGTGTATAACACCGGCCTAGCTCGCAATTGTGCCTGGGTTGTGATGACAATGTGTCGAATGAATCACGTAGTGCGAACCTCCTCGATGGACAAGCATTTACAGTAGTATGTTCAAAACATTAATAGTGTACATGCACAAGAACACGTAGAGTAAACCGTAAACACGAACGTTAGATCTGAAAAGTCGTTGGGTTGAAGTGATTGAATTGAGGAAGAGGGCCAAGTCTTGAACTTTAGATTTCTATGTGGATAATGAAGTGGCTGTGGAGACATTCTAGGCCCTTGACTACCTGGTAAAATATGACCTTCGCCAAAGACTCACTCAAGAGACATTGTCGTCTTTACATATCAGTAGACTTCCAATTCTGGCAACATGGCTGATGATTTTGCCCCTTCCCGGTATCTTGAAAGCTTAAAGATGGAGGTAACACCCTCCTAGAGATGTTTCAACCTGTGAAGAAATCGACAAGGAAAAAGGAAGTGTGAATGTACATGCTCTGCAGATTTCTGGTGAGGCCAAAAACTTCTCAGTCTATGTGTTCTGACTTAGGATAGGCAGACGGATGAGCTATCCCAAAACCATAAAAGCAAAGCTTCTTAGTGTCTCCTAGGAAGGCGACTTACCCCCTCATGGGAGATACGATGAACTTCTGGAGAGCTCAGATATCAATCTCCGCGATCTCATGGCTTATCTGACATTGTAACCGCTTGTGATTTCTCGGTTTCGAACGGCACGTCTAGTGGTCTGTCCACCTAGCATAATATAACCCGACCTGGTTTTTAAGTACATGCCGTCTACATGGACCCCTGCTTCCTGCAGTCTCTTTTGCTCGCACACTTAGTATTACGACCTTTCTGCGCTGGTTGGGACAAAGGACATAGTTTGTGATATCAGCTTGCCCAAGTGGTTTCTGATCATATGCGCAGTATGGATTTCAGGTGTTGTACGTGTCCGTAAAAGTGAAGCCTCTAGGGTACATGGCCTGAACCCTTTGATGTCCACGATGGCTCCCTTAGCGAGCGAAGAAAGTTGACGGCTTGCGACCATGTCCTGGGCCGAACTTCCCTTTATCACACTCGGACAGCTCGAGCTGTAGGAGCCGTAGCAGGAGTCTGGATTGGCGCTCTTGTTGGAGGTGGATTCGTTGTATGTGGAGGTACCATTGCAAATAGCCCCTGTGAATGATCCCAAATGTTCTAATCCACGACGCCCCGCTCTTTGCCTTCCTTCTTGCGTCTAGTCTACCCCGTCACCTGTGTTCGTCCATCGGAAAGCTTCTGCTTTTTCCGTGGGGGCAGTGTCTCCGCATCATCCCCTAACGCTTCTGCGGTGACAGGAGGCGCAGCTCCCTGTGGCGGCAAAATCACTGTTAGCTCTTCCGACGACTCTTCACCTGTTGAACGATGAGGCAACATCGGTATTCCTGGGGGTGCTACCACTGGGTGAGGTCCACTGCCCATGGGTCCTTGGAGGAGGTCCGCAGGTGCAGGTGCAAACGCTTGAGGACGACTCAGCCCAACATTAGGTACATTGCTTGCGTGATAGTGCGGAGAATGGTCCATTTCCACGAACCACGGTAGCTGGAAGCATTCCGCCACCGTAGGCCTATCCTTAGCGAGATGTGCACCCATCTTCTGAGCGGCTTCGAAAGCCTTCCTGTGATCGGAGCCGTATACCGGCTTGAGGTTCTCCGTGATGACTCGGCCAATCTCTCGATTCCAGGCTGCGTAATATCGAGGCGTGTCAGGTGGAAGTCTTACGCCGAGAAGGTAAAGTAGTGTCATGCCCAGCGAATACACGTCGACTTTTCCGTCATAGGGTCGTTCAGGTGTGGCATTATAGACCTCAGGCGCAATGTAAGTAGGCGTGCCAACGAAGGAATGTGGACATGTCACAAATTCCGAAACACACCCGTAGTCGGCAGTTTTTGTTATCATTGGGTCTCGCTGTAGCACAAGAATGTTGCTGGGTTTAATGTCGCGGTGGAGGATAGACTGCCCATGGAGACATCGGAGTGCTTTGAGGACCTGGGAGATCACTGTCTTTACCGTGTCTATGGTAAGACGTCCCATTTCATGTATCACCGTAGTCAGGCTCCCTTCACACAAGAGCGGCATGGTGATAGCAGATCCCTCTGGATATTCAAATATATCCAGCACTCGCAGGAGGTAATCCTATTAAGCATTATGAGAGGACACCGTGAGGATGATTGGTGGATCTCAATGCACTCACATGCTCTGCGATTTTTGGTGACATGAGGACTTCTCTCTGAAGATAGTACTTCCGCCTAGGTGCCTTGGGGTCGTTGGCGTTAAGATAACGCATGATCTTGACAGCGAGCGTCCGACCTGACTTTGGACAGTCATATTTGTACACTCGACCTTGGCCTCCCTCACCGAGTTTGCCGTCATCCTGTCTTTCGAAGTCCCTGAGCGAGCCTGGTTTGTAGTTTTGGAGCTCAAGCCCGGCGTTGGTATTCCGTATGCTGACGCCTTTCTTGTCCACCGAATCTCCAGCTGCATGACGTGCATTCCTGGCCGCACGTTTAGAGAGTAGTGTCTTGATGGGTACGAGTCTGAGCACGATATTGTCTATTTGGATCGGAGTCTCCTTGGAAATTTCGATAAAATCAGAATGGCCAACGGACGTTTCGTTTAAGAATACTCTTTGGTCATAGCATTTTAAGGAAACACTGGGCTCTTTAGAAGACAGGTGGATGTCGAACGCGATAGGTCTTGAATTGGCACGTGGTATCGTCAAATCGCATCTGTTACCGCTTCCAACGCTGTAATAGGTATCAACTAATCGCAGCGCCAAGACCGGTTCGGTGAGTTGTGCTCTTTGGACGGTCTTCGGGGCACCGGAGTTGTTGTGGTTTTTGCCTGGTTGGGATACGACTTCGAGTTTGTTGTGACGGCCTCCAAGAACGCGATGTGCCAACCACCCTTGCCCCTGATTCCGTACAAGTTGGCGAGCTCCCTCACCGTCTGGAAGCAATACCTGTATATTGCTGACTCAGTACTTACTGCGATAAGAAGCTAGAGACGGGACTTGAAGAGGAACAAAAGTCTCAGTAGCAGATGAAAGGGACAGCATAATTGCATGAAGAAGACATGAGTCAAATGAATGTTGAGGCAGCGCATAGCACTTCCGAGCCATACATTGCTTTTTCTTGGGTCGTCGCAAGTCAACACCTCGTAAGAATCTAAGGAGGGCGCTGGGGAGGGTTCTAAGGACGTTATGAGTAGCGAAGAGGATACTGAGGTTGAGTAATTGGAACGATCCATGGTGGGATGCTTTGATGTAAGATATCGGATGACGTTGGACTGAGCATTGGATTGTTGACAGTGTTGGAATCGTGTCAGATGTAAATGGCATGGTGTACAAGGGTCAGGGGGATGTAGAGCAAGAGTTGTCAGTATATATATATAATGCGTCTTCCATCGCTTCTGACACAATTTATGTGTGTCATTGCGGGCCGTATGAAGGATGTGGGTAGGGTGTGATCACGAAGTAGAATAACACTTGTCTGATTTGTATACCCAGCGGCGCAAGACAAGTAGACTCGAGTGAAGCAAGTGGCAAGAAAGGCGGGCCTGGTCATATACGTCTAGTCATATAACCTTAAGGCAGGCAAGGACTTTCGGTTCAAGCCAATGAGAGAGCAATTCCTGGGAGCCTTGCCGGATATGTGGAAGCCACTGTTCATACTCGACGCGTTATGATGCATCATCACTTCACTTCGGTAAGGGCGGTGGCAAAGCGACGTCGGGCACTCGGCTGCGTGTTCACCAAGCATGGATAAACATTTCAATAAACACGCACGTCAGCAGCTTTCCTATATATAGTGACTTCCAGGTCTTACTTTCTCCGTCTTTCCTATCTTCATCCAACACCATCCCCAACGGAATTCTTGACAACGTCAGGTCGCCCTGGAACAAGGACTCAAGCCGCATCCACTTGAACGTGAACTTACAACCCCAAACGCACATGTTCCTTTGCAACAGACATCCACTGTTCAGATCGAATTTTGCAAGGATTGTTCTCCTGCTCAGTACTAATCATTCCCAGAATTGATTCCAAGCACTTCAGCAGTCAACAAGAACTATACAAGTTCTGAATCCTTCGATTCGATATCATAAACCCAGTAGCAATGGCCAGCAGATTCCACCCATACCGTCGTCCTCCGTCTTCACCGTCTCCATTGTCGAGCCTCCGGCAATCACTTACCAAGCCTGCATATGGTCTCAAGGTATCTTCACCGGGTTCACACCCTGAATGGAATGCTTTTATTGGTTTGTTCGGAGGACAGGAAACAGCTAGAGAGGCCGCAGAACCAGATTGGTTGGATGCTGAAGCTGCGAGAGCATGGCTTGAGAGACGCTATCGGCCCGGCAACACCACTTTAGGCTCACCTCTATTCCAGTATATGACGAGGAAGTTGCGGAGGTCTCGCTCTATTCCATGGGGCAGCGATCAGACTACGCAGACGAGGCAGCTGGCCAAGATGTTGTCCAATAGAGAGTTGGATAGATGGGTCAAAGAGAACCCCAAGGCTTCAATAATGCGAAGCCCGAAGCGGGAGCGCCTATACCCCGACCCACCACTAAGCCACAATTTGAGTTGGGGTGACCCATCGTGTTCGTTTGTGGACCTCGATACAGCAGGGCTGATAATGGAGCCTGGCTGGGGCAATGCTGCCGCTTCCCGAGCGTGGCTTGAACAACGCTATCCCCTGAATGACACCTCTTCGGAGTCCCCACTTTATAGATACATGAAAGAGTGCTACAGCGGCTTGAAGCCTTTGCGTAGTACTCCAGCAACGTGGCTAGGTATGATGCTTTCCTGGGATGAATTGATGAAATGGGATTCAACACATAGCGATCTCGCCAGCGAACTCACGCTCATTCACGATAAAGAAACCAAGCCTCTTTATCCCAGCTATCCGGCGAACGAACACCAGAAAGTAAATCAGGATTCTTTGGCCCAGGAAGAGACAGAGAACACAATCTTGCCACAGTTACATTGGGCTGACAGATCTTGCTCGTTTCAGGACCTTGACATCGCCGGATTGATAGTGGAGCGATGGGCAGACAATACTACTACCAAGGCATGGCTTGAGGAACGCTACATTCCAGGCGACCCATCGCTAGGTAGCCCGCTGTACCAATACATGATTGAGTGCTATAGCGGTTGGCGACCCAGGAAGAGCACAAAGGCCAAGTGGCTAATCTCATTGCTCGCCTGGAGCGAACTTCAGAGATGGATGGGATGGGAGAGGTCGTCCGAACACGACAAATTGTCTTTTGATCATGAAAACCAAACACAAGCACTGTATCCTGATCCCCGCATGTCCAACCTGAGCTGGTCTAACCAGTCTTGTTCCGTTGAAGATCTTGATGACGCTGGAATCTTGCGGGAGCCTGACTGGAACGACATCGATATGTCAAAAGCGTGGCTGGAGGAGCGCTACCGCCCAGACCCTGCCTTGGGCTCCCCACTTTATCAGTACATGAAGGATTGTGACGGTGGCATACGGCCCATGAAGAAGGGGTCTGCTTATCTGTGCTCGATGCTTTCTGTGCCTGAGGTAGACCGATGGACGAGAGAAAACGGACATGCCACCGCAGTTGACATTCCTAGAAAGTTGGTTCTGTATCCATCTCCGGTAGCGAACGATCTCCTAGAAGCCATCCCAGTAATAAGGACAAAGCGGAATAGGAAGCCAATGCCAAAGCGGACTAAGGCAGAGAAGCTACAGGACCAAGAAGCAATCTCACAGATACTTCGTTCCGGGATTGCCAAACGAACACACAAGAAATCAGGTAGGCGGTAGTCCAGCATGATCAATACCGGCAGAAGGCTAACAAGTCCCAGAACTCGTATGTCTCGAATTCAACGGTCGAAAAGCGGTACAGGCGAAGCAGGCCAAATTCGGCATGAGCGGCTAGAGTGCCTCGAGACGCCGCAGGAGATGTAGGAAGAGGTCAAGCCACACCAAGCACGCCGCTCCGCGCATCAGGCGAATGTGAATGAGGTGGAACATCATACCTTTCGGGGAGGATGGAGGTGACAAGGCAACCTAAGTATCTCTGCCAGCTATCGGGAACACGTTATATGCGTAACAAGATGTGCGCTGGATACGGAGGATGGCAGAGATTTCCCAGATTTAAAGGTCCAGGTGTTGAGGAGTAACATGAGCAAGACTGTCCTCGAAGTGATGGCATCGGCGAACTCCATGGGCCCACGTTTTACTAGAAAACTGAACGAAGTGACCGAGTGGCTGGCCAAATTCGCCCTGAGCATTAGCAAGATGCACCTGCGCAAGAGAGGCGGCGGAGGATCGGACCGGGTGTGTGAGAATGTTGGGTATGAATCCCGTCGCGAGAGGGCTCGAGCAGGAGGCTCAAAGCAGTCGGGCAGTCGGTGGGCGAGTCCAGTATTGGTTGACCGAATTTGGGAAAGGCTACGGAGAAGGCCACGAGGTACTCAGCACATCTTGAACTGGGTTGACATGACCAGACCTTGCTGGAAGTGAATTTGGCAGTTACAAAATGCATGGTTTTGCTGCGGGAAGGTTCTATACAATTCTGATCAGCTCATGCAAGGCTTTGGAGCGTTTTCTGGCGTTTCAAGTTTTTGATTGGAATATGACTGATGCTTGATTTTTGAAAGCGTCATTACTCGTAGCAGCCCAACTGCATGCTTTTCACCTGGAGTGACTCATCCCTAGTGAATGGCTTCAATTTTTCAGACCTTTCCACCCGAGATCTACAACCGCACGGCTTCTCCTCCTTTCTTTGAGCGTGGCATGCAGCACTAGCAGTCAGCTCAATACTCCAATTGACAAAGGTAGAAAAGGAGATACACAATGTTTAGAGTAGTAGGGTGAGGTCATATCGCTGTGAGAGCTTACCAGCGCAAAGACATGTCATTATCTATACAGTCCATTCATGCTTCGAAGATTGTGGACCTTGACACGCTGGTCAGTCGCTAGTATTCACGTACTTTTGATCTTTGCTATTCGCAGGACTCCAAGGCCGTCCCATTGCGTAGCTTCTTCTGCATGGCGCCCAATATGTGCTGAGAGCCAAGGCATGTTCTGAAAAGGGGCAGTATTTCGTTCTCGTGGTACGGGCGCTGCTTCTTCTAATACGGCCAGGACTTCCTGGTTTCACATTTGTCTCCAAGCGCTTCATTGTAAAGAGCATGCTCTTTCCTTAGCTCAAGTGATATGTCATGGTCCTCTATTAGATCCGAGCCGTGCAATATGAACGCTTTCAGACAACTTGCACAGCGTAGTCCAGATTTGTTGGATTCAGGAATGGCAGCGAAGCTAGGCACATTTCGGGAAAGCGGAAGCGGACTTGCTGTTTTCCTTTTGATATCTTTCGCCCAATCATCCCGGCCTCTACCCTACCGAGAAGACACCGTACTTTCACTTATATTTTCTGACTGAAAAGCGATCCAGGATCTTCTGACTTGATGTTAAGCTTTGGCAGCCTCTCCATGTCCTTCGCCAGCACCGACAATAAAGTCCTCGCACTGTTCCATGTGATTGGTTGTAGTCAAGCTTCTCCATAGCACATCTTAAGCAGCAGCACAGTAATCGGTTACGAAAACGTATTCGCCGAACTGCGTACATATTGAGCAAGGGCTGACGAGGGCACCGTGGATGCGAGAGACTGAGAGGTATGGAGTTACCTCTCTATACTTGAGGAGAGCTAAGAGGCCGGCAGCGTGGGTGACGACTTTGCTGTAGTGAGGTAGAGATTGAATCGAAAAGTGACGCGGAAGGTAGTTGCGTTGAAGTCTGGTAGAGACAGGATATCCAGCTCCCGAAGGATGATATGTAGTATTTCTCATGGCGGTCCCTCCAGAGCACCAAGCAACAGAAGGAAGGATGTGATGTCGGGAGTGCATGGTTTCACATCGCCGAAGTCGGGTTGCGTTATAAACCCGTACCTAGAGACGTCGACGGTACTGCCCTCGCCATTTTTGCCGCGTGCAATTAGCCAATCAATTCTGAGAATGCAAGGGATATCCATAGAACTAGAGCCAAGTATGCTGGCCATGTCGCCTCATTGACTGAGGCACAGGAAAGCCTAACTGAATATGGTATGTAAGGTTCCAGCACAATGATGCAGGATAGCCGTCTAGATCATGATGGCCAGTTCCTCGGCTAGCAGTAATAAGTGCTCTCCTGTAGCAATTCCGGCTCAAAAGATTGTATGTTGACATGTTCGTAGGGATGCCAAGGCGTCAGAAATCTGCCCCAGCCTCACCCTTACCGGGTCTAGGGTGAGCGCCGGCTTATTCTCGCGCGACGCGGGTGACGGCCGCACGAGCCTGGGTGATCCTGGGTGACTGCGCCCCCTTGGAAGTGGGGGAATTGCTATTCTTACTAGAAACTATTACGTGTACGTGTCTCATTCACCGTCGAGGGTGTGTGATTCGCTACTAAAGCTATGGAGTTGGAAGCTGTTGAGATGATATGCCAAGAGGATTGGCAACGCCAAGCCTATTCAGGCAACGCTAACGCAGGAGGTCGACCGGGTTGACCTTGAGTCCGTCCCGCAGATAGATTACGCAGCTCATCCTCACACGGGTCCCAGCTCGGCGAGGGTAGAGAAAAGCTCAGCGTGGGTAGAACGACTAGCTTCAGCAACACCTCGGTGTGGGTAGAGATTTAAGGTTTTATATATTACGTATATGCTGAGCATACCCCAACTATAGTACTATCAGAAAGTCGAATAGTCGAGTCAGCTCTTGTATATATTACGTATATACTGAGTATATACCTTAACTATAATACTATTAGAAAGTCGATTAGGTAAGTATAGAGTACAGTAATTAGACTACTAATTAAATTTAAGGTATAATAGCTAGGGTATACGCTCAGTATATACGTAATATATATAAGAGCTGACTCGCCTATTCGACTTTCTGATAGTACTATAGTTGGGGTATGCTTAGTATATACGTAATCATATACTGAAATAAGTAATGCTCAGTATATGCATACGGCTTATTGCGGGTAGAACTTTTTTTCTATCTCGGTTAAAAGTTGTACCTACGCTGAGCTTTTCTCTACCCACGCCGAGCTGGGAGCCCATCCTCACATCACTGTACCCGTACTTATCATCGAAGTTGGGAAGTGAATACTCGCCCTTGCCGGCTAGGAGTCTCGAGCTGTCTAGTGGATAAACTCAATCCTAGTTCCTCGAATCTTAAGAAAGGAAGCATATCGATTACCTGATGCTTCAATAGCGGTCTTCTGTTACGCTGCGGATATCCGTTACATTCAACGATCAATAAGCGAGCATAATCACCTTGAGCAGGCGCAGGCATCTTCCCACTGTCACAGACTCGCCACATCGTAGCTGACTAGCAACCCTGGCGGCAGCTTTTGGATCGTCTTCAGCGCCTAGTCTAGACGCATGCATACCTTCCAGCCTCTTGCATACCAAGACACGAAAATCTCCGATATTTGGTGGACTCAAGCTTTGTGCGCATAGTACATTCGTCAAAATTAGTTATAGTACCAACACTAATGATGTGTAGCCATGGCTACCCTTTACAATCGCTATGAGTACTCGCCTCTTCCTACATCTACCAGCATAAGGCTTATCAGGCTGAAACAAGATACTGCACGCAATGAATTCTCCTGCAGCTTCGAAGTTGTCGACCTTCTTCATCAGCCTGAATACATGGCACTCTCATACTGCTGGGGAGAGAAAAGCAGGGACAAGCCTGTCCGATGCGATGGTGGATCCATCATGGTTACCTGTACCGCCTGGGAGATGTTGAAAGCCTTTAGCAGAAGCCCAGCCTTGGTCTGGGCTGATATCATGTCTATTGACCAAGATAATACTCTCGAGCGCAATCAACAGGTCAGCATCATGGCTGATATATATAGTAAAGCCAGGACTGTTACTGCATGGCTAGGTCCCGATCTGCGCCAGGACGCTGAGCCAGTCTTCCAAGGTATTAAGACTTTAGTCAAACGCCTTGCGAATATTATCTGCGATGAAGGCCAATTGACGCACATTAATAAAGAACAAGGCGAGATCTGCGGGAGACTGGTTGATGGTACACCATTCGTATCATCTCTATCCGCTGCAATTGCACTGCCAGATAAGGATCAGAAGGCACAACTCACCCGATTCTTTAATCTGCCGTGGTTTTCTCGTACATGGGTACTACAAGAAGTTGGACTTGCAGCGGAAGCCAACATACTTTGGGGCGAATCGCAAATGGAGTGGAATGTAATAGGTGTAACGGCGATGTTTCTAATGCGTTATGCAAGACTTCTCTTGGATGATCTTGGACTTACTGTAGCCGTCGAAAAGGTTTACCACCTTTATACAGCATTTTCACCCTTCACGCCGCAAGCAACTTTCTTTCATTTGCTCTGCAATGTCAGAAGGTTTGAAGCCTCAAATAAAAGAGACAAAGTATTTGCGCTGCTATCACACCCAACCGCGGGTACGATTAGTTGGAGGCCCGTACTACCCAAAAACACAAACGCTTTCAGACCCTTCATCGAATTAGCCATGCATTGTCTTCCTAGTTCAGGAGATCAGTACCTTCTAAGGACGTTGTTAGAGCGAAAAAATCCTCAAGCCGATGCGAATACAGAGCGTCTTGAACCTCTTCTTAAAGCGGATTACGGGAGCGAGGTTTCCGATGTCTACCGCAATGTAGCACTCCAGCACATGAGTCGCACAAAGACGATCGAGATTCTGACGGCAGTCCATCACGACCCTACGGCCTCAAGCCTCCCATCACCAAGTTGGGTCCCACAATGGAACCATTGCACCAACCCACCAATCTTAGGCCTGCTCACAAGCACCCATTTCGCCTCAGCAAATAAAGATGCCGTTATAATCCCATCACCGCTCAGTGCCCCAAACGCCCTCATCCTCCGAGGCACGATCGTCTCAAAGATATCTTACGCGTCCACCCTTGTAACCACCCCATTACTCCACCTTCGCCGCTCCACGCACGCCCCAATTTCCTTCACGAACGTCATAGCCTCCACCTGGGAGGACCCCCTTCTCGGACTTAACCAAGAACACGAGATGGGCGCCACATACCCGCAAACCGTGCTTTTTGTCTCCTCGGACGGCCGTTACGCTAAATTGACGGAGAAAATCACCTTGTGGGCAGCATACCTGCACACCTGGACAGCCGGAAAAGGGCTATCCGAAATTGACGGCTTTGACTTCGAGAATGATGCGTATGAGTACTCGCGCGGAGTGGCGCTTGGAGAGGATTATTTTACTCCTGCGGAGGAAAAACCGTCGGAGGAGGAGAGCACAATGAGGGCGGAACGATATAGAGCGTCGGTGGCGACGGTGGCGAATCACAGGAAGTTCTTTGTGACAAAGAAGAATTTTTTCGGGTTGGGGCCTGGAGCGATGAGGGAAGGGGATTGGGTTACGATTTTACTGGGTGCAAATGTACCGTTCGTGCTGAGGGAAGTTGGAGGCGAGGGAAGGCCACCGGGGGAACCATTTCCAGAGAATGTGAGGTTTCAGCTTGTGGGGGAGTGCTATGTGCATGGATTGATGCAGGGCCAGGGAATAAAACAGTGCCAGATCGGGAGGGATGTTGTTCTTGTGTAAAAGACGGGCAAGTGGGCAACTACATATCTGATGATTATATCGAACTTACAATTTCATTACGGCGACTGTCTTCAAGAGCTACCTGAACTGGGGCATGGACGAACAATATAAGGGGTTATGTAAGTCGGAGGGTGAGGGTGAATAGCACATCACCGAGCCTAGGTGATGCGTTGCTGGGAACGAGTGCCGCACGTCACTACAAGCTTGATATGATCGCAATCCACAATGTCTTACATGAATTCGATAAGGCCTATCGACACTTTGCGCCATAGTCAAGCAAATAGAAATGAACCCCTGATGAATCGCCCAATGCCGGCTCTTGGTGAAGAGAGACATTGGTCGATTTTAACCTCCAGGCATTGTTTGGGCATAGACCATTGCGAAATTTTAAAAACCAAAATCGTGTAGTATATTGCACAATGGGTGGCTCGATTTTCGATCTTTGCGAAGCTCTGGCCGCTCATCCTATTCATAGATATTACTATCGTCGATAAGATATCGTTAATATTTATAAATAACATCGCTATGAGGCCTTTAACATAATATGATAGGGCCCGGTCGCTAGAAATAGCCCTTCGAGTAGCCCCTAAAGCTGGCTTTAGGGGGTTAATGCTGGGGGCTATTGCCCTTATTTAGCTACGCGATCATTTTGTTCCCTCTATGACAGCGAGGCGCTGGTAGCAAGGTGCTGGTAGTGAGTTGCTGGCAGTGAGGTGCTTCTTGGTGGTGGTGGTGGCAGCGGTGGTGTTGATAAATAGTGCCTACTATCTATGAATGGCGTCGCCGTCCATGGATAGCTATCGCCGTCTATGGATGGCAGGCGCTATTGGTGGTAAAATCCAGCGATGAGATATATGGAATGGTACCCCTAGAATCCCTGTTATCTACGGATAGAGTATCCATAGGGGGATGCAACGTATTTTATATGTTTCGGTCTTCTTATACCAAGCCTTCACTACTTTGACTAATGAGCGTTCCCTATCAGTCTGACAGGGTCATTCATACAAAGCCAAGGTTTCTGCCAGGTCTGCTGGCGCGAAAAGCACCCTTCAGCAGGTGCTTGTTCTACAGCTCACAAGCACCCATCTCCTTGGCGGAGTTGACTTATCAATTCTACGTTCTACGTGAGATCGATGTCAACAACTGTCAATGAGGCATTCTATTTCATGATGAAGTCTACAATTCGCAGGTCTCTAGCCTAGGGCCCTTAATAGCGGACGAAGCTACTCCTCCACCAGAAGTCTAGTACGAAGCAAATTGCCACTGTGGGGCAATCAAGTACGTTAGAATATTGAGGGTAACTTGTAGATTCTCTAGTAGGGAGGTGCTGGCTACTTATGTGCTCCAGGTGGTGGCGCGCTAGCGGTTGACTAAGCAACAGGCCCGAGGTGATATTCTAACGAAGTACGAAGTCAAGCTCCCACCTCTCGAGAGCCTTGAGGTGATGAGCTGCAATTCCTCCATATGCACCAAGAACGGGTACCTGCAAGCCTATCCGAAGCGGAAAGATCTGGTCTACATCGAAGGCGAAGACTCCGTCAAAGGGTATCTTTTCGGCAAGAAGGCGTTTGAGCATAAGTTTTGCCCGGCGTGTGGCTCATCTCTTTTCGTGGACGGGGAGGGAGACGATGTTGATGTGATGGCGCTGAATGTAACCAACCTCGTGTTTAGTAAATGACCTGCCAGCGACTATGCTGAACGTATAAAGATTCGAATGGTCAAGGACATTGATCTGGATAAGCTGAAATACAGGAAGTTTGATGGGAAGACGAGGCTGCATCCCCCATACAATCCATGATCCACGCGATCTTGAGATCTCCAGCGTGTAACAGAACACACAATAGCTCAATCAATGCCTTCCATTACATTGAAAGCCGGGTCTTCCTCCAGGTTCCTCCCTGTAAGCAACCTCGTTAGAATAAGTGGTGAAAACTATGGTGGATGAGGCCTACTTGGCAAAGCTTGCTTAGCTAGCCTAATAGGGCTAGGGCTTGCCAAGGCCTCCATGCGCCTACTAGATAAAATCTCTGCATGCAATTCTATCTAGCAACAACAACGTTAATAGCAATAGATTGTTCCACCCTAAATTAATAACCAATCAGTCAATAGCTTACTAATATTCTAAAGGGTTATAAGCCTAAGTTCTATAACCCGTTAGTATTAAATTACTATCTAGGACGAATTACTACCTACCTATCAACTAGGGGGTTAAAAATTTCGAAGGAGGAATTTAATAATAGGATTTCGAAGAAGGAATTTAATACTATACGGACTAAAGAAGAACTCGATACTAGTAGATACTAAAGACTTAATCCTAAGATAGACGAACTTAGACCGACTAATAAGTCGCTGCTAAAAGGCGTTAAGGATTAGCCGTATTTTAAATAGGAAATAGAAGTAGTATTTAGAGTCTAAAAGATATAGGAAGTAGTAATAGGAAAGAAGAAAAGACCTATACTACCTACGCTACTAATACCTCCCGAATCCTAATCGTCTATATCTAGAGATAAACTCCCAGAGCCTATATATAAATAAATTAAGAAGTATAAGAAAGTATTAGAAGAATAGAAAGAAAAGAACTCCTCTACTATAGGAGTACTTATACTACGCTACGGAGCTATACTAAGAAGCTATATTAGGAAGATAGAACTAGTCTCCGTTACTTAGGAAAAGCTAATATAAGTATATAGCGTATCTTTAATTACGTTAATTAATATAATAATAGGAGTACTTACTTATCTTAAATTAGCTTTATTTAATACTATCTAGGATTATACTGCGGAATTTAAGAATTACGAGGATAAACTAAGCTTGCTGAATACGCCTATCCTACTAGTATTACTAGTAGCGCTATTCCGTAACGGTCTAGAAGAATCGCTTATACTATACGTGTTATAGTATAGCCTTACAAGCTATATCTACTATATTACTACTAAGGGCCCCTAAGTCTAATATTAACTTTAGTTAATATTAAGCCTTAGTAGACCTAGCCTAGTTTAGCTAAGATTACCCTATTAGGAATTAAGTTCTAGTAGCTCTTATATATAGAGTTACTACCCCTATCCTATTTCTAATTCCTTATCTTTTATCTTAGCTTACTCCTATACCTAAGTCTTTACTATAGAATTAAGAATACCTTATCTATATCCTATTCCCTAATATTATAAAAGACTAACTACCTAGCTAGTACTCCTATATACTAGAGTAACTATAATATTAGAGTAACTACCTAATTATAATACTTATATATAGTAGTTACTCGCTAAAGTCTAAAAAGATCTCGCTAAGGTCTTAAATACCTTTAACTACCTCTATACTTAAGCTAAGGGTACTACCCTATCTATAGCTATACCTCCTTCTTTTCCCCCTATATTTAATATAGTAACCCTCGCTAATATTATTACTTAAGCGATAGTATAAGTTCTCTTATCTATAGTTTAGTTTATACCCTAACCCTAAGTATTTAATATAAATACTCTTAGTTACGCCTTAATTATAGGATTATAACTATCCTTAATAATAAGTTATCCTTCTCCTCCTTTTCTTCCCCTATAAACTTAAACCCCCCTATAATCTAAAAAGCTCCCCGATATCTTAAAGTATAAAGGAGATTAAGATAAACTAGATATATAAGAATAAACCTTAATCTAATAGATATATATAAATTATAACTATTATCCTACTAATAGTAATAAGATTATCTATATAAAACTTAAGTTAGCTATAGAAAAGAAAGCCTCTAACTTAATAAACTAATACTAAAAAGATAGTCTATATATATTAACTAGCTTTATTAATTAAAGAAGAAAGCTATAAAAAGCCTATAATAACCTATTTAAATAAGAGGATACTTAATAATATATTTAAAACCTTAAGTAAGGTCTTATAACCTTTAGGGAATACCTTAACCTTATTTCCTAAAGGAAGGAATAGTTTAGATTAGAGGATAAATCCTTAATTAATATTATAAGGTATAATATTAACTTTAGTACTTAGTAAGCCTTTATTAAATAGCGGAAGGCTAATAGCTAGTAACCTTAGACCTTTAATAAATACGTTTATATATACTTAGAGATTAACTAAAAACTTTAGTAGATTAAATATTAACTATCTTACTAAAGCTCTATACTTACTAATATTAGAGTAAGTACTAAACTTAGTAGCTAAAGGCCTACTACTATTAGAACCCCCTTTTATATAATTATAGCTAATAAACCTATAACCTAACTACCTCTTAGAGATCTAATAGATCTAAGTATAGTATAAGCTATAGTTAGGGGTCGGAAGCTATCTAAGCCCTTTATTAAAGTAATATATAATAAGTAGAAACTATATTATTATTATAAGCTCTCCTACCTAAGTCTTATTACTAAGAATTACTTAAATAAGTAAATCTAACTCCGCTCTAGAATTATTACTAAGTTTAATAATAACTAAAGTATTATAAGGGGTATCTTTTTAGATATAGGAAAAGTCTAGTCCTTATATAAAGTTATATACTAAGATTATTATTAGTCTTATATTTATCTTCTTACCTCTTAATCTTATCTTTTAACCCCCTACTTTAATTATATACTAAGTTCTTAACCTAAGATACCCTATAGTTATTTAAGACTAATCTTACCTTTTATAATAAGTATATAGTAATTTAGTATACCCTTCGCCTTATTTAGTTTAGAATCCTAATATATTACCTTATTAATATAGGCGCTTTAGGATATATATTTATTAATAAAATCTTTATATATACTTAGAATCTTACCTTTTATACCCTTTATTACCCTTATATTATTTAAGGATTTAATAGTTAGCTTATAGTAGCTAGCTTAATTACCTATCTAGCTAAAGCTATTATAGATATCTAAGGTTATATAAAAAGGATCTTCTTTTATATAACTAAACTTTAATAATATCTTATTATCCTTAGTTTTCCCTAACTCTATTAATATAATACTATTACTAATTTCTTAGAAAACTCCTTAACCTTTACCTTAGTATTCTACTTAAAGAATTATACCCTTAGTCTTATTAAGATTATTACTAAAGATAAATCTTTCCTAATACTAAAGGAGAATTATAAGGTAATAACCTTTAAAGAATTCTCTTAGAACCTTACTCTTACTACCTTTATCTTACCTTATACTTTAAAGAAGTAAGATATAACTTAAAAGGAGTCTACTTAATCCCTTACTTTAAAGAAGTAAGA
The DNA here is from genome assembly GCA_018257865.1 of Stereocaulon alpinum. Taxonomy (NCBI): domain Eukaryota; kingdom Fungi; phylum Ascomycota; class Lecanoromycetes; order Lecanorales; family Stereocaulaceae; genus Stereocaulon; species Stereocaulon alpinum. The sequence goes on along the minus strand of JAEUBA010000020.1, from coordinate 165,209 downwards.
TATAACTTAGAAAGAGTCTACTTAATCCCCTACTTTAAAAAAGTAAGATATAACTTAAAAGGAGTCTACTTAATCCCCTACTTTAAAAAAGTAAGATATAACTTAAAAGGAGTCTACTTAGTCCCTTACTTTAAAAAAGTAAGATATAACTTAAAAGGAGTCTACTTAATCCTCTACTTTAAAAAAGTAAGACTTAACTTAGAGGGAGTTAATAACCTAATCCTCTACTTTAGAGAAGTAAGACTTAACTTAGAGAAAGTTAATACCCTAATCCTCTACTTTAGAGAAGTAAAACTTAATTTAAAGGGAATTAACTTAATTCTCTACTTTAAAAAAGTAAGATTATACTTAAAAGAAATTAACTTAACCCCCTACTTTATTCCCTACTTTAAAGAAGTAAAACTTAACTTAAAAAGAGTTAACTTAGTCCCTTACTATATTCCCTACTTTAAAGAAGTATAATATAACTTAAAAGGAATTAACCCTATTTCTTACCCTATTCCCTACTTTAAAAAAGTAAAAGATAATTTAGAAGGAGTTAACCTAATACTTAGTCCTATTCCCCGCTTTAAAGAAGCTAGATTTAACTCTAAAAGAGTTAACCCTACTACCTATTTTTAAAGGGATTAGTTATAATAATAAGTATAGCTATATTATTACCTTTATAAAATAAGGCTAAATACCTAAAATTTAGCCCTACTTAATTACCCTTAATATATATAAGCTAAAGCTTTATATCTTTACCTACCTTATCTAGTTTAATAAGTAGGCCGCCTTTAGTCTATCCCTTATAGAAATTAATTAATTTCTTAATAATCTTTATTAACTTAAGTTAATATTAATATTAGAACCTTACTTAGATTAAGAAACCCTACTTAATACCTATACCTAAGCCTAGGACTAAGCTATATTTAAGATAAACTAAGAGCTTTACCTAGCCTATACTATAACTTAAAAAGAACTCTAAGCTTATTAAGATTAGAAGAATATTAATCTAGCTATAATCTTACCTAAGTAGTATTATAATTTCTTAGATATCTTCTTAAGGAAGGATACTAATACCTTACTACCCTATTACCCCTATAACTATACTATTAAGTTAAAAGATAGGTAGTAACCTCTATTATCCTATCTATATAGTATAAGCTATAATAAGATCTTAAAACTCTATTATTACTTAAATAAAAACCTAAGTAAAGGGTTTATCTAAGTTAGTTATTCCCCTATTATATCCTCTATCCTATTTATTAAGAAGCTTAGCGGAGGCCTATACTTTTATATTAACTATTAAGGACTAAATATAGTAACTATAAAGAATTAATACCTTTTACCCTTAATCTCTAAGACCTTAAATTAATTAAGTTATACTAAGGTATTTACTAAGTTAGATATTATCTCCGCGTTTAATCGCCTTTAGATTAGAGAAGGTAATAAGGAACTAATAGTATTCTATACCTAATTTAGCTTATTTAAATACCTTATTATACTATTTAGATTATATAATAGCCCTACCTTATTTTAGTATTATATTAATAATACTTTAAGAGAGTTCTTAGATAAAACCTATACTATATACCTTAATAATATCCTAATCTATAGCGATATTAAAGTTAAGTATAAGATTTATATTTAATAAGTACTTTAGAAGCTCTATAAAGCAGGGCTATAAGTAGATATAACTAAGTATAACTTCTATATTAAAGAAGTTACCTATTTAGGACTAATTATTACTACTTAAGGGATTAAAATAGATCTTAAGAAAATTAATACTATCTTAAATTAGCCTAAGCTTACTAATATTAAAGATATTTAAAGTTTCCTTAAATTTACTAACTTCTATAGGCGTTTTATCTATAGGTTTAGTCGACTAGTAGTACTACTAACCGTCCTAATTAGAAAAGATATACTATTTAAATAGAATAATAAGTATTAAGTAGCCTTTAAGGCTTTAAAGAAAGCCTTTACCTCTAATATAATCCTAGTCTACTTCGACGCTAACTATAAGATTATAGTAGAAACCGACGCTTCTAATTATATATTAGGAGGAATCCTATCTTAGTATAATAACTAAGATATACTACGCCCTATTACTTACTTCTTAAAGAAGTATAACCCTACTAAGTATAATTATAAGATCTATAATAAGGAGCTTATAGCTATTATCTATACCTTTAAAGAATAGCGCCTTAAGCTAAAAGGCTCTACTCTACTTATAGAGGTAATATCTAATTATAAAGCCCTAAAGTACTTTACCTTATTTAAGGAATTATTATACTACTAAGCTAGATAGAGCGAATTCCTATCCTAATTTAACTATAAGATTACCTACTAACTAGGAAAAGATAATAGTAAACCTAATATATTAACTTATTAATTAGGAGATCTCCCTAAAGAGGGGGATATATTAGACCTTAGATACTAGTACTAGTACTAGATAATCCTTAAATAGAGAAATCTAGCCCTAGAAGTCCTTATAGACTATACTTAGAATATATCGCTAAGTATAACTTCCCTAGCCCTAGCCTTAGTCCTCTTAGTTATAATAGTAATAACCTTAAATATCCTTATCTAGCCCTTCTAGCTATACCTTACCCTAATTTAGGTAACCTTAGTAGAATTAAAGGTAGACCTTAACCTAAAACCTTAGACCTTACCCTCGCCTTATAAACTTAAGTTAGATAGTAATAATCCTATTAACCTTAATAAAAACCCCCTAAATATCCTAACTTAGTAGCTATAGGATAGAGCTAACGAAGCTAACTAGTTTATACCTAAAGTCCTAGAAATACTACGCTTTAGGGAAAGATATTATAGTAGAATCCCCCTTACTAAGTATAAAGATAAGGACGGAGTCCTATACTTCTATAAGAAATAATATATTCTAAATTCTAATAAGCTACGGCTTCGCCTAGTCTAGCTAGCCTATAATAGTATTATAGGTAGCTACCCTAATTATATAAAGTATTATAAGTTAATTAACTAAGCCTATTAGTAGCTAAACGTCTATACTACCGTCTAGTATTTCGTACGGAATTACTATATATACTAAAGAACTAAGCCCTCCCGCTAGCGTACCTAAGGTTAGCTACGCCCGTTACTACCTCCTTAATAATAATAGAGAGATATTTTAATAGACTATATAGGTCCTTTACCGCCTTATACCTATAGGGTATTAGGGAATAGGACGTAGATAAGGTATTCTTAATTCTATAGTAAGGACTTAGGTATAGGAGTAAGTTAAGATAAAAGACGAGGAATTAGAAATAGGACGGGGGTAGTAGCTCTATATATAGGAGCTACTAAAACTTAATTTCTAATAGGGTAATCTTAGCTAGACTAGGCTAGGTCTACTAAGGTTTAATATTAACTAAAGTTAATATTAGACTTAGGGGCCCTTAGTAGTAATATAGTAGATATAGCTTATAAGGCTATACTATAATAGTAGCCCCTTCTTTAAGGTCGAGCTCCTACGAGAGGTATACGGCGGTAAGGTAGGGACTTAGTAAAAAGGGATAAGGACTAGATAGGTAGGGTAAGGCGAGAACTTAACTCCTTTAGAGTTATAACTAAGTAGGGGCTTAACTTATTCGGAGTTATAATTAGGGTAAGGTAGGGACTTAACTTATCTAGAGTTATAACTAGGTAAGGCGAGGCGAGGCGAGGACTAGGGTAACTTTCTTTAAGTTAGGTTATACTCTCTAAAGTACGGAATAAGGTAAGGCGGGGGATTAGGCGAGGCTAGGCGAGAATCTATTAAAGATTAATATTAACTTAAGTTAATATCGAGCTTATATAGTAATATAGTAATTATTAATAAAGCGAGGACTAAGCGAGGTAAGGGTAAGAATTAAGTAAGTAAGGGCTCCTTATAACAGTAACCTTAAATAATATATAGGGATTTATAGGGACTAGTAGCGCTAGGCTTTAAGGCGTAGTACTCGTTAATAGCTTATTAATAGTAGTTTAGGTATTAAAATAGTTCCTACGTCGCTACGTAGCCTTCCTAATTAATATAGTACTTTAGTAATAGTAGGCTATATCTATAGTTATACTTAGAATTTAAGATACTATTAATATACTATTCGCGTTAGCCGTCTTTAGTAATTATAGGTTCTTAGGGTAGTTAGACTTATCTAAGTAAGGGATTATTAGCTACTAGCTATAGTAAGCTAGCGTAGAAGATAAGGTAGACTTTTATAGATAGGGGTAGGTCTAACTAGACTATAAGGGGGTTATTAAAGATCTTAGAGATTTAGAAAGGACTAATATTATAGTTATCTAACTTAATAGAGGGTCGCGTAGTATTTAGGTTCTTAGCGTTTAACTATACTTAGTTATCTACTAAGTATCTTAGGTAGGGGTATTAGCGCTAGTTAGCTAAGGACTTAAAGATTACTTAGGTAATTAGTATCTTATCCTATAGGTAGTCGTTAAGGGCTTCTATCTATATCGCGAATTCGTTAGCAGCGATTAGATAGTTATAGGCCTAAGCGATAAGATCTAAGGGTAAGGGTTTAGTTAGTTTAAACCTAATATAAGGGTATTAACTATAATTAGTTAAGAAAGGCGAGGCTAGGGTACTAGAGGAGTCTATATTATTACTAGAGAACTCCGCTCTTAGGAGCTACTTTACCTAATCGTCTTATATATAGTTAATATATATACGAAGGTAGTATTCTATTACTACGTTAAAGCGCTTAGTTTAGCTATCCGTTTATAGGTAATAGCCTATAGATATTCGTAGGTTAATCCTAAGCCGCTTATAAAGGGACTGCTAGACTTCTAATATAAACTAAGATTCTCTATTAGATATAAGGATATTAGGTAATCTATAGAGCTTCTATATATTTTAGTAGAAGCTATCGTAGGCTTCGTCTACTTCTATAGATATAGTAGGTATAAGGTATTATATCTTAGTTAATTAATTAATAAAGACTAGGATATACCGATAGGTAATTCCCCTATAGGTATAAGGTAGTAAAGGACCTACGTAGTCTATTAAGATATCTCTCTATTATTATTAAGGAGGTAGTAATAGGCGTAGCTAACCTTAGGTACGCTAGTAGGAGGGCTTAGTTCTATAATATATATAGTAATTCCGTACGAAATACTAGACGATAGTATAGACGTTTAGCTACTAATAGGCTTAGTTAATTAACTCGTAATACTTTATATAACTAAGGTAGCTACCTACGACGCTATTATAAGCTAGCTAGACTAGGCGAAGCCGTAGCTTATTAAAATTCGGAATATACTATTTCTTATAAAAGTATAGGACTCTATCCTTATCTTTATACTTAATAAGGGGGATTCTACTATAATATCTTTCCCTAAAGCGTAGTATTTCTAGGACTCTAAGTATAAACTAATTAGCTTCGTTAGCTCTATCCTATAGCTATTAAGTTAGGATATTTAGGGGGTTTTTATTAGGGTTAATAGGATTATTACTATCTAATTTAGGTTTATAGGATAAGGGTAAGGTTTAAGGTTCTAGGTTAAGGTCTACCTCTAGTTCTACTAAGGTTACCTAAATTAGGGTAAGGTATAGCTAGAAGGGCTAAATAAGGATATCTAAGGTAGTTATTATTATAACTAGGGGGACTAAGGCTAGGGCTAGGGAAGTTATACTTAGCGATATATTCTAAGTATAGTCTATAAGGACTTCTAGGGCTAGATTTCTCTATTTAAGGATTATCTAGTACTAGTACTAGTATCTAAGGTCTAATATATCCCCCTCTTTAGGGAGATCTCCTAATTAATAAGTTAATATATTAGGTTTACTATTATCTTTTCCTAGTTAGTAGGTAATCTTATAGTTAAATTAGGATAGGAATTCGCTCTATCTAGCTTAGTAGTATAATAATTCCTTAAATAAGGTAAAGTACTTTAGGGCTTTATAATTAGATATTACCTCTATAAGTAGAGTAGAGCCTTTTAGCTTAAGGCGCTATTCTTTAAAGGTATAGATAATAGCTATAAGCTCCTTATTATAGATCTTATAATTATACTTAGTAGGGTTATACTTCTTTAAGAAGTAAGTAATAGGGCGTAGTATATCTTAGTTATTATACTAAGATAGGATTCCTCTTAATATATAATTAGAAGCGTTAGTTTCTACTATAATCTTATAGTTAGTATTAAAGTAGACTAAGATTATATTAGAGGTAAAAGCTTTCTTTAAAGCCTTAAAGGCAGCTTAGTACTTATTATTCTACTTAAATAGCGTATCTTTTCTAATTAGGGCGGTTAGTAGTACTACTAGTTAACTAAACCTATAGATAAAATACCTATAGAAGTTAGCAAATTTAAGAAAACTCTAAATATCTTTAATATTAGTAAGCTTAGGCTAATTTAAGATAGTATTAATTTTCTTAGGATCTATCTTAATCCCTTAGGTAGTAATAATTAATCCTAGGTAGGTAACTTCTTTAATATAGAAGTTATACTTAGTTATATCTACTTATAGCCCCGCTTTATAGAGCTTCTAAAGTACTTATTAAATATAAATCTTATACTTAGCTTTAATATCGCTATAGATTAGGATATTATTAAGGTATATAGTATAGATTTCGTCTAGGAACTCTCTTAAAGTATTATTAATATAATATTAGAATAAGGTAGGGCTATTATATAATTTAAATAGTATAATAAGGTATTTAAATAAGCTAAATTAGGTATAGAATATTATTATTTCCTTATTACCTTCTCTAATCTAAAGGCGATTAAACGTAGAGATAATATCTAACTTAATAAATACCTTAGTATAACTTAATTAATTTAAGGTCTTAGAGATTAAGGGTAAGGAGTACTAATTCTTTATAGTTACTATATTTAGTCTTTAATAATTAATATAAAAGTATAAGCCTCCGCTAGGCTTCTTAATAAATAGGATAGGGGATATAGCGGGGGAATAACTAGCTTAGATAAACCCTTTACTTAAGTTTTAGGATCTTATTATAGCTTATACTATATAAATAGGATAATAGAGGTTATTACCTATCTTTTAACTTAATAGTATAGTTATAGAGGTAATAGGGTAATAAGGTATTAGTATCCTTTCTTAAGAAGATATCTAAGAAATTATAGTACTACTTAAGTAGGATTATAGCTAGATTAATATTCTTCTAATCTTAATAGGCTTAAAGTTCTTCTTAAGTTATAGTATAGGCTAGGTAAAGCTTTTAGTTTATCTTAAATATAGCTTAGTCCTAGGTTTAGGTATAAGTATTAAGTAAGGTTTTCTAATCTAAGCGAAATTCTAGTATTAATATTAACTTAAGTTAATAAGGACTATTAAGAAATTAATTAATTTCTATAAGGAATAGATTAAAGGCGGCCTACTTATTAAGCTAAATAAGGTAGGTAAAGGTATAAAACTTTAGCTTATATATATTAAGGGTAACTAAGTAAAGCTAAATCTTAGGTATTTAGCCTTATTTTATAGAGGTAATAATATAGCTATACTTATTATTATAACTAATCCCTTTAAGGATAAGTAGTAGGGTTAACTCTTTTAAAGTTAGATTTAGCTTCTTTAAAGTAGGGAATAAGACTAGGTACTAAGTTAACTCCTTCTAAGTTAACTCCTTCTAAATTATCTTCTACTTTTCTAAAGTAAGGAATAGGGTAAGAGATAGGGTTAACTCCTTCTAAGTTATATTATACTTTTTTAAAGTAGGGAATATAGTAAGGGATTAAGTTAACTCTTTTTAAATTAAATTTTACTTCTCTAAAGTAGGGAATAAGGTAGGGGGCTAAGTTAATTTCTTTTAAGTATAATCTTACTTCTTTAAAGTAGAGAATTAAGTTAATTCCCTTTAGATTAAGTCTTACTTTTCTAAAGTAGAGGATTAGGGTATTAACTTCCTCTAAGTTAAGTCTTACTTTTCTAAAGTAGAGGATTAAATTATTAATTCCCTCTAAGTTAAGTCTTACTTCTTTAAAGTAGAGGATTAAGTAGACTCCTTTTAAGTTATATCTTACTTTTTTAAAGTAGAGGATTAAGTAAACTCTTTTTAAGTTATATCTTACTTTTTTAAAGTAGGGGATTAAGTAGACTCCTTTTAAATTATATTTTACTTTTTTAAAGTAGGGGATTAAGTAGACTCCTTCTAAGTTATATCTTACTTTTTTAAAGTAGGGGATTAGGTAGACTCCTTCTAAGTTATATCTTACTTCTTTAAAGTATAGGGCGAGATAAGGGTAGTAAGAGTAAGGTTTTAAGAGAATTCTTTAAAGATTATTATCTTATAGTTTTCCTTTAATATTAGGAAAGGTTTATCTTTAGTAATAACCTTAATAGGACTAAAGGTATAATTCTTTAAATAAAATACTAAGGTAAAGGTTAAGGAGTTTTCTAAGAAATTAGTAGTAGTACTATATTAATAGAGTTAGAGAAGACTAAAGATAATAGGATATTACTAAAGTTTAGTTATATAAAAGAAGATCCTTTCTATATAACCTTAAATATCTATAATAGCTTTAGCTAGATAGGTAATTAGGCTAGCTACTATAAACTAACTATTAAATCCTTAGATAATATAAGGGTAATAAAGGGTATAAAAGGTAAGATTCTAAGTATACGTAAAGATTTTATTAATAAATATATATCCTAAAGCGCCTATATTAATAAGGTAATATATTAGAATTCTAGACTAAATAAGGCGAAGAGTATACTAAATTACTATATACTTATTATAAAAGGTAGGATTAGTCTTAAATAACTATAGGGTATCTTAGGTTAAGAACTTAGTATATAATTAAAGTAGGGGGTTAAAAGATAAAACTAGGAGGTAAGAAGATAAATATAAGACTAATAATAATCTTAGTATATAACTTTATATAAGGACTAGACTTTTCCTATATCTAAAAAGATACCCCTTATAATACTTTAGTTATTATCGAACTTAGTAATAATTCCGGAGCGGAGTTAGATCTACTTATTTAAGTAATTCTTAGTAATAAGACTTAGGTAGGAGAGCTTATAATAGTAATATAGTTTCTACTTATTATATATTACTTTAATAAAGGGCTTAGATAGCTTCTAACCTTTAATTATAGCCTATACTATACTTAGATCTATTAGATCTTTAGGAGGTAGTTAAGTCGTAGGTTTATTAGCTATAACTATATAAAAGGGGGTTTTAGTAGTAGTAGGCCTTTAGCTACTAAGTTTAGTACTTACTCTAATATTAGTAAGTATAGAGCTTTAGCGAGATAGTTAATATTTAATCTACTAAAGTTCTTAGTTAATCTCTAAGTATATACGAACGTACTTATTAAAGGTTTAGGGTTACTAACTATTAGCCTTCCGCTATCTAATAAAGGCTTACTAAGTACTAAAGTTAATATTATACCTTATAATATTAATTAAGGATTTATTCTCTAATCTAAACTATTCCTTTCTTTAGGAGATAAGGTTAAGGTATTCCCTAAAGGTTATAAGACCTTACTTAAGGTCTTAAATATATTATTAAGTATTCTTTTATTTAAATAGGTTACTATAAGCTTCCTATAGCTTTCTTTTTTAGTTAATAAAGCTAGTTAATATATATAAACTATCTTTTTAGTATTAGTTTATTAAGTTAGAGACTTTCTTTCCTATAGCTAACTTAAGTTTTATATAAGTAATCTTATTACTATTAATAGGATAATAGTTATAGTTTATATATATCTATTAAATTAAGATTTATTCCTATATATCTAGCTTATCTTAATCTCCTTTATACTTTAAGATATTAGGGAGCTTTTTAAATTATAGGGGGGTTTAGGTTTATAGGGGAAGAAGAGGAAAAGGAGAATAGCCTACTACTAAAGATAGTTATAATCCTATAATTAAGGCGTAGCTAAGAGTATCTATATTAAATACTTAAGGTTAAAGTATAGACTAAACTATAGATAGAAGAACTTATACTATCGCTTAAGTAATAATATTAGTAAGGGTTACTATATTAAATATAGAGGGGGAAGGAGGAGGTATAGCTATAGATAAGGTAGTACCCTTAGCTTAGGTATAGAGGTAGTTAAAGGTATTTAGGACCCTAGCGGGATCCTCTTAGACTTTAGCGAGTAACTATTATATATAAGTATTATAATTAGGTAGTTACTCTAATATTATAGTTACTCTAATACATAGGAGTACTAGCTAGGTAGTTAGTCTTTTATAATATTAGGGAATAGGATATAGATAAGGTATTCTTAATTCTATAGTAAAGACTTAGGTATAGGAGTAAGCTAAGATAAAAGATAAGGAATTAGAAATAGGACGGGGGTAGTAGCTTTATATATAGGAGCTACTAAAACTTAATTCCTAATAGGGTAATCTTAGCTAAACTAGGCTAGGTCTACTAAGGCTCGATATTAACTAAAGTTAATATTAGACTTAGGGGCCCTTAGTAGTAGTAATATAGTAGATATAGCTTATAAGGCTATACTATAATAGATACTAATCGCCTAAGTAATCTTTAAGTCCTTAACTAACTAGCGCTAACGCCCCTACCTAAGATACCTAGTAGATAACTAAGTATAGTTAAACGCTAAAAACCTAAATACTGCGCGACCCTTTATTAAGTTAGATAACTATAATATTAGTCCTTTCTAAGTCTCTAAGATCTTTAATAACCTTTTTATAGTCTAGTTATACCTACTACTATCTATAAAAGTCTACCTTATCTTCTACGCCAGCTTACTATAGCTAGTAGCTAATAATCCTCTACTTAGATAAGTCTAACTACCCTAAGAACCTATAATTATTAAAGACGGCTAACGCGAATAGTACGTTAATAGTATCTTAAACTCTAAGTATAACTATAGATATAGCCTACTACTACTAAAGTACTATATTAATTAGGAAGGCTATATAGCGACGTAGAAACCCTTTTAATACCTAAACTATTATTAATAAGCTATTAATAAGTATTATACCTTAAAGTCTAGCGCTACTAGTCTCTATAAATCCTTATATACTATTTAAGGGTATTACTATAAGGAGCCTTTACTTACCTAGATCTTATCCTTACCTCGCCTTATTAATAATTACTATATTATTATATAAGCTTAATATTAACTTAAGTTAATATTAATCCTTAATAGATCCTCGCCTAGCCTTACCTAATTCCCGCCTTACCTTATTCCGTACTTTAGAGAAGTATAACCTAACTTAATAAGAGTTACCCTAGTCCTCGCCTCGCCTCGCCTAGTTATAACTCTAAATAATCCTTATCTTACCTTACTTAGTTATAACTCTAGATAAGTTAAGTCCCCGCCTCGCCTTAATTACGATTCTAAATAAGTTAAGCCCCTGCCTAGTTATAACTCTAGAGGAGTTAAGTTCTCGCCTTACCCTACTATCTAGTCCTCGCCCTATCTCCTTAAGTCCCTACCTTACCGCCGTATACCTCTTATAGGAGCTTAACCTTAAAGAGGGGGCTACTATTATAGTATAGCCTTATAAGCTATACCTACTATATTTAAACCTTAGTATAGTAGGCCTCTAAACCTAATATTAACTTAAGTTAATATCGAACCTTAGTAGATCCTAGCCTAGCCTAGCTAAGATTCCCTATTAGAAATTAAGTTTTAGTAGCTCCTATATCTAAAGCTACTACCCCCGTCCTATTTCTAATTCCTCGTCTTTTATCTTAGCTTACTCCTATACCTAAGTCCTTACTATAGAATCAAGAATACCTCGTCTATATCCCGTTCCTTAACAACGATCTTTAAAGAAACCTCTCGCTAATTATATATCTTAGGATAAATAGCACCGCCGTCTAGGTTACCTAGGTATATAAGACGTTAAGAAGCTTACTTATATTACCTTAGGGATTAATACTAAGATAGCGGATAAGCTGTAAAAAGCAGTGCTACTATATAAATATTACGAAGACTACGTAATTATAAAGATAACTAAAATTTATAGTAGAATTCCTTATTAATAGGACCTAACTAAACGAGAATTAGTACTAGGAGTAAAGATCTCCTTAGATATTACTAGCGGTGGTTAGATTAAGCTTACTAAGGGCAGATACCGCTATTACGCCTCCTTTATATACGAGGCTACCGATATAGTCTGGATTTATATAATAAAATTTAAGACTAATCTCCTAATAATACTACGCGATCACCTAATATTAATAAAGACTTAGGGACGACTAGTTAGTCGCTTTACTAGCGATAATAAACTAATCTACGCCTCTAAGGAAGTATAATCTATCCTGCGGAGCTTTAGAATTAAATAGGAGCCAGCGGAGCTATATACGCCGAATTAAAACGTAATTACAGAGCGAACTTTTTAAACCCTATTTAGTAGAGTTCGTATAGTGCTATAAGACGCCGGCTTTAGCTAATCCTACTAGGGCGAGGTAATAAACTATATTATCTATACTAAAAATAGGTTACCGTCCTTAGTAGATCCGTCCACTACGCCCTATAAGGCTTAGATAGGAAAGAAGACTAATATTAGTAACTTTAGACGGTTTAGCTGTATCGTATATATCTATAATACTAATCTAACGAAGAAGAAGTTAGATAATAGGGCTATAATAGCTAAATTTCTTAGCTACAGTTTCTATAATAATTAATACCGCTTCTAAGACGTATAAAGAAAACGTATATTTAAATCCTCTTAGGTAAGATAGGAGCTAGACTCCTATATTAATAGTAAAGATATAGGGGTAGGCGAAGAAGAGTTATTTAATAAAATAGACTTATAGGAATTCTTTACTATTAACTCGTCGATAGAGCGATAAAAGTCGCTAACTGTAACTACTAACCTAGTCGAGTAAAGCGAATAAGCTACTAACGTAACCGCTATTACGGACGTTAATCTAATAGGCAATTCGGATATAAATAATTCGAATAATTCAGACGAAAACGATTCGAATAACCCTGACGCCTCGAATATTAATTTAAATAAATCTGACTCCTTATCTAATAACGACGTATTCGAGACTCCTACGTAGATACCAGCGTTAGAGTAGACTCCTAAGGAGACCGAAGGTCCCTAGGCTACTATATCTCCGCAACAGTCGAAGACTCCTGCGACTACGGTCGTAAATACTAATCTAAATATTCGCACTATACGAACACGCGTGCAAGCGAGGCCTAATTATAGGTAACTATATAGGAGAGGTTTCGCAGCGAGAATTACTACTAGATCTTATAAGGCTAAAGCTAACCCTATACCTTCTATACCTACTAATATTTATAAGGCCCTGAGAGGCCCTAATAAAGAAAAGTAGATAGCAGCTTTCTAAGATAAGCTAAACTTATTAGAAAAGATAGTAACTTAGGATATACTAGCTCCCGTTTCTAAGGGACGGAAGGCCTTACTTAGATGTTAAGTCCTTACTTATAAGCTAGATCCTAATAGAGAGATCGCTTAGTATAAAGCACGCTGGGTGGTTAAGGGATTTAGGTAAGTTAAAGGTCTTAACTATAATAAGACTTATTTAAGTATAGTTAAAGGCACTATAGTACGAATTCTTATAGCACTATACGCTAAATACGACTATAAAATAGAGTAGTCTAATATTATCACCGCCTTCCTCGAATCTTTACTAACGGAGGAAGTATAGGTTAAGCAGCCTTATAGCTTTACTAACGGTAATCCTATAGATACCTACTAACTACGGCGCGCCCTATATAGCCTTAAGCAGTCTCCTCGCGAATAATATAAAACTATCCGCTAATTTATAGAGTCCCTAGGCTATACTAGGCTAGTTAAAGACTACTCTATATTTACTAGCGAAAATAGAATAATAGTTATATTTTATATTAATAACAAGTTAGTGCCCGTAATCTTCATAGAAGATTAATATAAAAACAGCTATATCTCGCTTATTTTGTACTTGATTTAGAAAATTCTAGCGGCGTTAGAAATCTCTCTATTTATAGTATACTTTATTATATATAAAGTTATCAAAATAGTAAGGTTTTAATAGTAAAAGGCGGCTTTAAAAGGCGCGCTTAGCTATTTATCGGGTCTAGGATTAGCACCGAGCTTCCGCCGTAACGCTTCTTTTACTTATAACTATTGCGTATATAGGCTAATTCTAATAATTCTTAATACGTAAGCAAGCTGATAGTTAACTTTAAAACTTATAAAATTATCTCGATATTATATAACGTATATAGCGCGAGGTATTACTGCGAAGAATTACGTAGCGTACTTAACTTTTGGTAGTTAAAGGTAACTATATAATACTTAGTAATTACCAGCGAGCCCGTAGTGCCTATAAAATATAGCGAAAACACTTCTTTTAGTTATAACTATTACGTAAATAGGCTAATTCTAATAATTCTTAATACGTAAGCAAGCTAATAGTTGACTTTAAAACTTATAAAATTATCTCGATATTATATAACGTATATAGCGCGAGGTATTACTACGAAGAAGTTACGATATAGATTTAACTTTTAGTAGTTAAAGGCGCTAGGAAGGCGCTAGCTGAGAAAGGAAATATAGCTCTAAAGAGGTATTATAATTAGCTGTAAGCGCGGAACTGCTCCGAAAGTCGCGATATTCTATTATTATAAGAAAGATATCCTTATATACGGACCTAATAAGGCCCTAATCTCCGAGTTTAAATAGAATTTAGACTAACAATTTAGAATAAAATACCTTAGGGACGTTAACTAGTATCTAGGGATAGCAATAATTCGAGACCGCCCTAACTATACTATCTATATTAATTAGACTTCCTACGCTAAGAGGGTTATTACTTAGGCAAATATAGAATCCTACTACCTAGTTACCTTACCGATAGATAAAGGTAACGATTTGGTCAGAGCACCTAATATATATATAGTAGACCGCACTAAGGCGGAAGTCTATCGTACCCTAGTAGGAGAACTCTAATAGTTATTAATAATAACGCGTCCAGACCTTATATTTATAGTCGGAAAAAGTAGACGTTTCTCTATTAACCCTACTAACGAGCACCTCAATTTAGTAAAATAAATTATTAAATATCTAGCGGGTACTACTAAAGTTAGACTACGCTATAGACCTAGAGACGTTACTAAAGGCGTTAATCTAAAAGGTAACTTACTTAGTTAGATAGACTTATTATAGTTAGACGATAGAGATACTTCTTATATAACGTTAAGCTATATCTTTTAACTATAGAATAGACTAATAAGCTAGTCTAGTAAGCTTTAAACTCTCTATACTAATTTAACTATAGAGGCGGAATACGTCGCCTAATATAACGCTACTAAAGAATCTCTCTTCCTTAGCGAATTACTATAAGGGGTAGGCTATAATAAAAAAGATATTAAGCCTATTAAACTAATAGGAGATAACTAGGCAGCTGTTAGGGGCCGGCCTAGAGCGAGTTAATAGGGGTGTTATTAGACTAGGAGAATATATCTAAGGAAGGAAAGCTAGATATAGGCGTACGAAGACCTATAAGTAACCCGCTAGAGCTAGGCCCAATAGGGCTAGGGTACTAGGTAGGTAAGGTGATAAGTAGTAACGCTGGAAAGTAAAGCCTAGCTCGTAATAGTAGCTATTAAATTAGCTACTAATCTAATTAACTACTAGCGCACTAAATATATACGTAATAATTTTTACTTAGTACGCGAAATAGTATTAGAAACTAGCGAATTAACCTTATAATATAGTAATACCGCTAATATAGTTACTAACGGTATGACTAAGGCTCTCGCCCCTAACGAATTCCGCCCTTTCCGAGATAAGCTGGGACTAGCTACGAGCGTGATTAGTAGGGAGCTTAGATAGTAGGCTACCTTACCACCGCCGGTTTTAAATAGGAGCGTTAGAATAAGTAGTGAAAACTATAGTAGATAAGGCCTACTTAGCAAAGCTTGCTTAGCTAGCCTAATAGGGCTAGGGCTTGCTAAGGCCTCTATGCGCCTACTAGATAAAATCTCTGCATGCAATTCTATCTAGCAACAACAACGTCAATAGCAATAGATTGTTCCACCCCAAATCAATGACCAATCAGTCAATAGCTTACTGATATTCTAAAGAACCTTCACCATCATGAACATGATCCCCAGTATGTCGTCTGGTAGGCTAAAGGCTCGCTTCTTGTCGTGAACTCGTTGTAGATCAAGTGTTCCCAAATGATGCTGGTTCAAAGTCATCACAAGAAAAGGCGTGCAAATGTATGCAGGCTTCCGGGACTAGCGCGTACTAGCGGCGGGTAATCCGCTACCTCACATGAACCCTAAAAAGTTCCATTCTTGATGTTGTCAACCATGAATCTGTCCGATCACCAAAGGCTTGAATCCGACTAAGCAAAATGTAAGGCCCTTTGCCAACCTTGTTGCTGAGCTTGACATGCTAGGAACGTGGTCTATATACAGTCAACATCTAATGATCATAGTCGTCCTACAGGGCATCCCGCGCTTAGATTCAGCGAAGATAGGGGCCTGGTATTGCCGAAGGAGGTGTGCTAATGAGCCATTCCTGTCGCGGTCAAAATTCACCACAGCTTGTATTAGATTCAGCATAAGGCATATTTGAGAAAAAGCTGTCCAGTCTAATCTTGCCTAGCACAAAATCTTGTCAGAGAATCTACCGCACATACATCGCTCTATCTGGGCGAGGATACAGCGAAGCTCAATGTATAATACTTAGTGGTAAGGTGGGATCCGGCCTCCGCAAGAAATGGACCACATCCACAGGCGGAATATCGTCCACCGCCTAGAGAAACGCCAGCTCCTCATCGCCATTAATTGCGTTGCTGGTCTTGCAATCTTCTTCTTTGGGTATGACCAGGGTATGATGGGCGGTGTCAACAATGCCGAGAACTACTACGACACTACTATGCATTTTGGACATAAAGACCCGCAGACAGGAGCCGTTGTTGTTACTGATACCATACTCCAAGGTGCAATCGTATGTTGAATGGCTCGTTTTGCCTATGTTGGAAGATGAATTTGACTAATAGTAGACAGGTCTCAGCGTACTATCTCGGAACACTCATTGGCTGCCTCGTTGGAGGCTCTTTCGGAGACCACCACGGAAGGATCAAGACCATAGGCCTAGGATCAGCATGGGCCATCTTCGGCGCTCTACTGCAGACTTCTGCTCGAAACGCCATATGGATGATCTGCGGTACGCTCATCCAAATCACTCTGGTTCCGCACGTATATTCGTAACTGACACTCACTTCCAGCTCGCATATTCAACGGCCTCGGAACCGGCATGCTCAACGCAATCGTCCCAGTCTGGGCAACCGAAACTGCAGAACACACTTCCCGTGGGCAATTCATAGCCATTGAATTCACACTCAACATCTTTGGCGTCGTCTTCGCGTATTGGGTCGAATATGCTTGTTCCTTCTACGGCGATGGCACCTCTGCCTTTATCTGGCGTTTCCCAATTGCTTTCCAGATAGCGCCACTGTTTGGATTGTTTGGTCTTGTCTGGTTTTTTCCTGAAAGTCCGCGGTGGTTGACGAAGGTGGGAAGGGAGGAAGAGGCAAGGTATATACTTGAAAGGCTCAGGGGGAAGGAGGGTTCAGACAGGGGAAAGGCCGAGGCGGAGTTCCAGGACATCAAGAATATCACTGACCTGGAGAGGGAGACGAGTGATACGCAGAACTATTACAACATGCTATTTGGCATTGGGAGCGGGAAACTCCACATTGGGAGACGCGTTCAGCTGGTCATTTGGCTGCAGATCATGCAGGAGTGGATTGGGATCGCTGGCGTAACAATTTACCAGCCTACAATATTTCGGATCGCAGGCATTAGCAATGCGGACAGTGAATGGGTTTCTGGTCTGAACAATACTATCTATATGGTGAGCAGCAAGCGTTCTCGTGCTTCAAATTGAAAGTTGCCCATTTTGAGAGCTCCAAGACATGCGTCATTCTTTGACTAGATGTTGCTGACAAGATCTCAGCTCTCCACCCTCATCTGCGTCTTTACCCTCGACCGCATTGGGCGCCGCTGGACCTTGTACTGGGGCTCTGTCGTTATGGGCGTCTGTATGTTCCTTGCAGGAGCATTTTCCCGACTCGGTACAGAACACACAGGCGCGACAGCGAAGCTCTATGGCGGTGTAGCGGTTTTCTTCATATTTATGTTCACCGCAACCTTTGGAGCAACGTGGCTTACAGTGCCGTGGCTTTATCCGGCCGAGGTCTTTCCGCTGGAGGTGAGGGCGAGGGGTAACGCGTGGGGAGTTGTTGGATGGAGCATTGGAAATGGGTGGTTGACACTGCTATGTCCTGGTGGGTGATGTCTATCTACTGCGCACCTTGATGTTGGAGTCTCCTTACGGGTCGTCAAGGGCGCTGATGGGCAGTTCGCAGTAATGTTCGACGCTATGGAGGAAAAGGCCCTCTATATCTTCGGCGTATGCAACGTTCTTGCACTACCAATGGTCTACTGCCTCTATCCCGAAACCAATCAACGCACCTTGGAAGAGATCAATCTCGTTTTCGCTTCTGACAGTATTTGGACCTGGGAAGCGGAGAGAAACTTTGAGATGCTGAAAGAGCGAAACGCTGAGTCAGTGGAAGCTGCTGAGCAGGCTAGGATGATCGACCACCACGATCATGACAGTGGTGGTGTAATCAGTGACAGAGGTGAGAAGGTTGCAGACGTGGAAATGAAGTAAGTGGTCAAGTATATTCTCTTAGTAAAAGGCTTAGAGAGCTAACACAGAGCTGCTGTAGAAGATTAGGAGGGGCGGAGGAGGGGCATTGGCTACTTGAGGATGATGAACTCTAGATATCCCATTCGCTTGGTAGAGGAAAAGAGCCTGGAGGCCTAGCAAAGAGCACGTAAACATACGGGTTGGCGAACCTGTAAACACCCACAGATGTTGAAAGCAATCTTGCCCATCGTGACCGCTATCAGAGACACGAAAAGGAGAAAGAAACGCTATCTGTAGGCAAATCCGGTGCCAACGAATATGTCTTAGAAGCCGAGATCAGTAGACGAAAAGTGCGCTGGAAGCATAGTGTGTGCCTGTAGACGTATCTCAGGAGCTGTGAGGCACCAATTGTAAGGCAGAAGTCCCAAGTAGCATGCTAGTTGAGCGAGCATGGTTGCTGCCGTAACAAGAGGGGTAGGGTTCTGTGTGTCTTTGGGTGGTTATGGGTAGTATCAAGCCTGTTCGGCCGATTGGGGCGGGTGTTCGGACTCGACACTGGAATGTGTGCATCACCAGGCCAAAGAAGGTGCTGTTGTTAGAAGTAGTGAGATCTATATCCAACAAAGCTTGCTTGCAACGGTTTTGTGGCGCAGCTTCTGATGAGACTCGTTTTTCCAGCTTTGCACAGAAAGTGACCTGGTTCTGTCTGTGACAGCCCAACTTAGACATACTTAGGTCCAGCGTACAGTCCAGCCTTGCATTATCCCTTCTCTATGTGTACAAACTAGTCGACTCGGGTGAATTCATGTCCTTTTCGTGTAGCCAGCGTGGTAGCTTTGGCCGTTTCAGCGGCAGCGTTGCATTTGGCGTTGCAAGCAGGAAAAAAGAAGGGTTATTTTGCGCCAGACTCATAGTACGCGTGCTTGCTCAATAGATCTGCCAGAGGACCTCCAGTATAACATGCAATGTGGAAGGAAATGGTTAGTCCGTTCACCAACATGGCGGTAATAGGACCTGAGCATGCTGGCACACAGAAGCCCTGCATTACGGTAAAGGGGTTCCTGTACGGAGTAAGAGACATCTTCCCCTACCCATAGGGCCATAATCCTGGTTTTGACTGCTTACGTCTCCACTTAGCTTCAGGCTTTAGATCATCTGCCCAATCGCTCACCGCCCCTTCTCCTTTCCGACAAGAAGTTAAAACTACGACGGTTCCCAAAACAGCGTCCGACATCGATTAGTTATGAGTGGGAGTTTCAATGGGGAAGCTGCATCCCGCTAAATCCTATGAGTCACACTAGTTGGCAGGAAAGTGGGGAAGACAGACGATGACTGGTTGCAAACGGCCGATTACATGTCGTGGCTTCCCTCTAACCAGGGATATAACTAGCTCAAACCTTGTTCACGGGGTGGTGAGGTTAGCGCCTGGTCTTAGTGCAATTCATATTCCTTTCACAAAATTAACAATGAACGCGTCAGATTACCATCACAGGAAAGCCGCTCCACTTTTGTTGTATAACCCTCCATGTACGGCAACAGGAGCTGGAGTAGGAAGGGTAGTGGCTCGGAGAAGCGAAAACGAGCTGTTGCTGAGGACTACTTTGACGAAGACAGGAAACGAGCGAGACTGGGGGACGAGCAAGAGGCGGGGGATGATAGCTCACCAGAAAGACCTCAAGAGCGTGAAGTGCATGGTAGTCCTGGCGATTCACCCTTGAATCTCCACAATTGTGACTTTCCCAAATCATTCGTCACCCGAGATTCACTCCCGTCAATACTGCACCCCAATTGCCGTCCACGACTAGGCAACGAAAAACCTTCGTACAACGGTGATTACCCCCTCAGTCCTCTATCACGCAGTCCTGAATACGTACCAGAGGGTTTAATAGATGAAGAAAGCAGATGTGAGTGAATAAACAAATATCCAGCTTGAGTGGCATCATCTCAGTTGTTTGTTAACATCCAACTCGGCGGGCGTTGCTGATTGTCATCATAGCAACCAGAGCTTATAGTTCAGGATCTTTTGATACTGATCATCCACGCCAATCTTTGCGGGATCCTGACAGTACGGCATGGACACGAGATCCCCGCTTAAATACCGCTCGTCCCTCCAACCAGTTCAACTCAATAAGTCCAGAGCACACCTCATTGGACATGGCTTACGGCATTGACAGAGGTAAGACCGTTATCTTGATCTACCACATAGAGTGGGAACTCGATCGCCATATGTGCTCCTATGGTAGCATCATGACTAACAAGATCAGAGGATGAAAGGATACGTCATCCTTCTAAAGGTGCTCGAAGCGACTCACGCGAAAGCGGCCAGATCGTGAGCGCTACATTGTCTCGTCGAGCATCAGAGGCAATGGCTCCGCCACCCCAGAGCGCGATCATAAAGTCTACTCGTTCAGAGAGCTCCACCCCAAGGACAGCTACGCCGATCATTAACACGCAGATATCCTTCCCAAGGCGCCCAAGCATGTCCCAGACATCGGTCTTAGAAGGCTTGACAAATTTTGCCCAATTAATTATCTCAGCAGCGACGCTGTCTGTGAAACAAGACTCGATAAAAGAGCAAGCTACCAGCCAAGAGCAGCAACGGGATCGACAACAAAGACACAAGCAGCACTTCATTACTCTCATCGAAGATAGTGAAACAAGAGCAGATGGCCTGAATAGAGCCGTAGGTCGGCTCGAGAAGCAAGTCCAATACAACTCTGGCGTTCAGGCAATCCTTGCCGCTGAATTAGCGTCAAGCATACAGCGGAGAAGCATGTCTCCTAGTAAAGCTGGAACGCAGGATGATACCGGCATCAACAGAGATATTTCGAGGTTACGCGCTGAGCTTAGAGATCTTGACGAGGACTTTCGAGATTTCAGACGAAAAGCCATCAAGCATGACGATATGGATAAGCGACGGCTGATCACAAAAGATGACCTCCGAATTGAGGTCAATGATGCGCTTATATCCACAAGGAAAGAGCTTTCAAGACAATCTGAGGATGTCTCCAGACTAAGTCAGAAGCTTTCCGACCTTACCGGCGTCTACGGGCAGCGTCACCAACGTGGACAAGAGAATGAGAGTATGATAGGCAAGCGTCTTGATGACCTAGACGGCGGTGTTGCCGAGATTCGAGCAAGGATTGCAACTGTAGAAAAAACTATAGGGCGACTCGATGTCAGCATCAGCGAGACACAGACCAACTTCTCAGGGTCACATGAAACTCTCAAAAAGTTGGACGCTTTCGTGCGAGGAGATGACGAAGTCAACGAGCCCGGCTTGAGTGCACTCATCCAGGAAGAAGCTGACCAAAATCTAAAGATACGCGGCCTCCTTGATAAGCTGAATGAGCAAATACAAGGGCTTGAGTCTAAGTTAGCGGAAGATAACAATAAACCTGCGTATACACCAGAAGTAGCTCAGAAAAACTCTACTTCTTCTCTAGACCTGGACAGCATCCGTCAAAATATCAATGCCTTAGCTCAAGCGCAGCAGGATTATGGCAGTTCCACGATATCAGAGGAAGTCGCGACCATCCGGGGAGATCTGGAGATTCTGAAGGAAGAGCAAGATGGAAAAGATGCATGTGTAACGTCAGATTTTGAGAGGTTGGAGACTCTAGTGAACCAGCAAGCAGAAGAGCTCAAAGCTTTGCGACAGTCTCAAGCATCGAATGCGAGGTTCAATCCACCTCCAACGCCTCCCTTGGCGACTATGCCATTCGGGGCGGAGAACCTAAACCACCAGAAAGTTCAAGAAATCGAAACAGGTCTACGGCATCTAAACAACCAAGTCACTGCACTAGATGCCGTTTTCAACGCCCAGCAACAGAAGTTCGACGGCCTAACCTCTGATCACGTACTCTCAAGCATGATAATCTACCTGCGGAATATGTACCCCAGCATCCCTGCCAACGTGGCAATTCAAGTAGGCGAAGTTGTCAAAAGCCAGATCAGTCTTGATGATAGGCAAAAGGCGCTCGAAACGAAGCAAAATCACGTGGATTTCTTCATTACTAGTCTGAGTCCAACTCTAGATAGTATGAAGCAAGGAATTACGGCGGCTACGAATGCCTCAGTCGAGACTAGGACTATTCTTTCCAAGCAAGCAGGCGATCTTGGTAGCTTACAGCAACAGATATCAAAGCGCAAAGAGACCACTCTTGACGGCGAGACTAGAGAGCTCCTCGCCTGTCTTGACGACAGATTAGTTGACATGTCGAAGAAAATCGATGGTGTGGAGGAAGATCACGCTGCTATGTCGGCAGGGCTCTCCACTAAGGTGGGCGTTGTTGCGTCGGATGTCAACGCCTTGAAAATTCAATACAGTTCAATTAAGTGGACAAAGGAACGGTTGGAGGAAAAGGAGAAAGACTTCGCTGCAGAGGGGAAGATCAAGAGCATCCAATCTGATGCGGACATGCAGTCAGACTCTTCTGTCAACTCGGACTCGGACGCACCACTCGGCGTACGGAGAGCCAGTAAATCTTGGCGCGTGCAAGAAAGCTCGACGCCAGAGCGCAAAAGGAAGCGAACTTCGGCCACCAGACTTGAGGACGAAGATGTGAACGCGTATGAAAACCGACGTACTACTGGGAAAGGTCAACGAAGAAACAAGTCGTGAGACATCGTCTCTGGTGTCGAATGAACCACTACCTTGATGACAAGCAGCTATCTTCATTAACGGAGACAAGGAAATGAGGTGGAACTTTTGTGATGTAGACAGGGCGAGGACTACGACTTGGCTTGCTGATAGCAAGCTTGTAGTTGCGGAATGAAGGCCTTAGTTTCGCAAGGTTGCTCGGCTTGACGCTGAGCTGAGGAGCAACTGCTGGTTGTAGATACCCCATTCGGCTCATTCCGCGGCTCGTGTAGAAAGCTCAGTCCGCTCGGCTTTGTATGCATCATTACCAAGTTGTAATTAGAACAAGAAAAGCACAGAAACTCATACCTACATCAAAGATCGCAGGAGCATGCCGGATGGTCGATGTAACTGAAGGAATTCCGTAGTCTAGCTGCTTTGGGACAATCCTTGGCAAAGCGCGTCGTACCTGCCCGACATTTATTTTATAAAGCAAGAATGCGTATGTTCCGCATCCCTTCGTTACGTGCAATTCAAAGGTACATTATGTGGTGGATCACTAAGGTGGTCAATAGCTTTCGCTTCATCACTTCATTAGTGAACGACGACTTGTCATGTCGACATCTTCAGTCATTGTCCCCAAACAGTAGCACCAACAAGATCCATTTTAATCGAGAGGAGATCTAAAGAGGCGTTTCTACCTTTGAATTTTCTTCGAAATAATCTTAGCTGAATTCTGCTGCTACATGTTACAATATCCCAACTACTGTACGCAGCGCACCTCGACTGAAAATGGCCTGCACCTACGGCATCAGAGGATCCGAAGCCAGCGACGATGACACAATATCCCTCACGTCCACCATAGCCAGCACTCATGCGGAAGACGACGTCTATGAAATCGAGGCTATCGTAGCTGAAGAAGTTAGCGATGACGGCATTACCTGGTACCTCGTCAAATGGAAAGGTTATTCGGAGGACCGTAACACTTGGGAGCCCATGGAGCAGTTTGATTCAGACGAGATCTTCAAAGAATGGAAGGAACATCAAATGCGGGTCTCTAGAGGTCGTGAGACAGCCTTTGATGTCACAGCTTGGCTCGAACGGCAGATACAGCTTGAGCAGGATGCAGAGAGGCGAAAGCGGAAGCGTCAGAGGAAGAGGCGGCGGCTCGACAGAGACCTCGATTCTCGACCATCACTTTCCGAAGATGACGGTCAGGAATCACCAGGCAAACACGTCAGCAGTCCCCTTGAGCAGGATTCTTCGTCAAGTAATCTGGCCAGTAGTCCATCTGCGAAAGAGACCACCCAGAGTGAAACGGCCCCATGGACCAACGAGGAGAAACGCATGCTCGAAAAAGGCCTCAAAGAAGCTAAAGGACCTCATTTTGGTGAGATACTTGGATTATATGGCCATCAAGGGACTATCAACCGTATATTAGAGGGCAAGAGTATAAGAGACCTACGTGAGAAGACGGAAGAGCTCCGACAAGAATTTGTTATAGCGGGACGAGAGCCGCCCGCTTATTATGTCGAGACACTCTCTGAGCCTCCATCACGTGCGAAGGCTAGGGACAGTAGCGGTCTTGATGACAGTATTTCTGGGGACGAATCCTCGACTGATAGTAAAAAAGTAGTCAATTCACTCTTGGAACAGTTCAAGGAAGTCTTCGAGAACCAATCAGCTTCCAAACCAAAGGCTATCTCGGAAGAGACAACGATAACGCCTGAAGTTCCGAAGGACACTTGCAAGGAGACTTCGCGTCCAAGCTCTGTGAAGGGGAGCAAATCTCCCTCCAAAGGCTTTGATGTCACCAAAAATGAGCGATTTTCATGTATTCCACGTCCCGCCTCGGCAAATAGGAGCAGAGCCCCTGTCAAGGGTCCTACTACAGGAGCAAGAAGTGACATGCCCGAGAAGCCAACAAAACATCCGGTACGAACAGACTCACCCGTCCGCGTGGCAGTGGAGCTCGCGAACCGAACAAGTTTCCCAACTCAGGGCCGGAAGGTACCAAATACTGCGCGGATGGGAGCCGTAGGACGCGGACCTGCACGCTTGCCATCGGCCAAGACAAGCACAAGAGGAATTAACTTTATGGCAGAGCCTAAGCGTAGGAGGACGATCCCAGCCATAGAAGCCGATGAGCCAGCAAAGCGGTTCACCAAGCTTTCAATCCAGAACAGCGTCATGAAATCAAGGCGCATTGAGCCAGCGCCCAATCGGGATAGTCTAATTCTTTTGGACCCCAAAACGGGCAAAACACCAAACCAAGCATTCAAACCCAGCAACACACTGAAAAGAACGAGGACACCGGTCCAAATAATTCAACTAAAGCTTGCCGCTGAGAAGGCTAAAGACCGTCAAAGTGAAGACGCTCAAGAGACCAGAAGCGAGACTATCGCTTCTACAAATGCGAACATTTCGCAACCCAAGGATCCTGAATGGGCAGAAAGCGCTGACAGTGCGCTGCTAGTGAATGAAGCTGATAAAGACCCGTCACCGCCATCACCCGTCACAGTGAAGTTTCGTCAACCTACTACAGCTCGCATGGTCTCGGACCGGGCCCCTGAACCTCCACACAAAACGCCAACGGCCCCAAAGAAAAGTACGGAGAGATCAGCCAAACTGCCCTTGCAAGGATACAATGAGCGCTCGGTGATATCTACTTCTGGCGCCGCTGCTGACTCAAACCTCCCACTTGCACCGTATGACCCTGCATTCGTCCTGATGAATAATCCTTCAATAGCGCAAAGACGTGAACTGCCGACATTGTGGGACCAGAGTTGTATCATAGGAGATCTACGGCTTGGAGCTGCCGGCAGCCAAGGTATAGAGAAGATCAATGTGAAGTTCCTAGGTCTTAGCCTCGAGATGCACAAATTGCTCTTGACTATCAAGATCGAGCCCCGGACCATGAATTTTGACTTCACAAAGTCTTGTCGGGCAAACGAATGTCAGACTTACTTTCTCGGGGTCAGTACGAACTAGCTGTTGCAATTCCTCTGCTCGACGTATTGTGGTGGCATACTAACCTAGTCGACATATCAGGATTCTTCTAAAATTCTTGGCTCCGGTTTCATCGTCCCTTATTCCCACACCGAGTCTGCTACTGAAAGTCTAGCAGAAAGCATAGCGATGACTCTATCTTGTAGCCTTTTCTTCGCCAGGAATTTCACTATGATCATGTATCCCGCTGGGGCCAGTGTATGGGCGTTCCTGGATGGCAAACTGCCTGCAGTACCCCAAGGCACTTTATTAAGATTCGTCATTCTTCAACCTTTACCGGAGCGACTAGCCAGTGAAGATCTCATCATTAATCGGCTTGCAAACCAGAACATTGACCGCCTGGATGAGATCAAAACTTACATTAGAGAGAATCCAATTCAACCCGATGAGAAGAGCATCAATATAGTGTTCCGTGATATGTTTGAGATTGAGTAC
Source organism: Stereocaulon alpinum (assembly GCA_018257865.1). NCBI lineage: Eukaryota > Fungi > Ascomycota > Lecanoromycetes > Lecanorales > Stereocaulaceae > Stereocaulon > Stereocaulon alpinum. The sequence continues at coordinate 138,606 of JAEUBA010000020.1, read as the reverse complement.
GGTCGTCTCATTGCACAAAATGGCCAGCAGAAGGACCCTGCCGCAGACGTCTTCTTCCTTTGCTTCATCCCGCAAGGCTGCGAGCTTTACGAGCCGGACTTTGTAAAGCGTATGGCATTACGTACACGAACCTCTGAAGAGCATGACTTTTTCATCGAGTTCCTTGAGGCAAATGGAGCGGAAGAGGTATACAGTATGCAGGATAAGGGTTCTATCGACGTCCAGAGTAATGGGGCCTGGGACTACTTCATCAACAACGTTAAGTCTGGCCAGATAATTGTGAGTCCTACTCTAGTTCCAGTGAGCTGTAGTGCGAGGCTACTAACCAGTCTTGTAGTTTCATGACGCCTGTATTCGCATAGATCAGGTTTCAAACCTTGCCAAATTTCTCCGCGAGGGCGCCATTAACGTTTGGAAATTGTCCCTTTCGCCCATGCATCCGGCAGAGAAACATCCTCACCTTGTACGCCTGTTCCCTCATGGTGGTGTCATCCTTCTAACCGAGTCTCTCATCATCTATCGTCCGCACGAAGCTCTTAGGATTCTAATGTGGTTCAGACGTGTCCAGCTGCCAATGAAGCCATCGGGAACATGGAAGATTGCAGCGAGACCGCACATTCGAGATTGGCTCCTTGATATCATGGACATCATTGCGGATACTAAGAAAGACATCTTCGGACACGGCATACAGGTAATTGCAGACATCTACACTGAGGTCCTTTGGCTCTTCGAAAAACCAGACCCGAAGGATAATGGCTTGATGTGCTATGACTTTGACTATGAAATACCCACGGACGACGCACCAATAGTGACATCAGCTAGCCTGCGCACTCTCCAGGAACGTAAAGAATGGAAAGGCGATTCGCTTAAGCACACTGAGGTCGACCATGACAACATCAGGCAGAATGATGATCTGCTCGTCCAATGGTTTGCTGAATGGGCGATGGTGAACCTCGAGTCCTTCCGGAAATTCCACGCTATACTCGGATACCCCAAAGGCCATGATTTCGGCGACAAAGCGCTCAAAGCATATGAGAAGGGCTGGGGCCATATCGAGATTCTTACGGCAGAGGAGTGCTTCAAACGGCACAGCGTGACATCACAAGAGGAGCTCGACAAGATGGAAGCAGAGCGTCGACGCAAGATTAGAGAGCAAATCTCAATCAAGAAAGAGGAAGCACGAAAGGCACAGGTTGAGGAACGACAGGCTGCGAAGGAAGCTCTTGGGACTATTATGGAGGTATTCAGAGATGCAGGTGCTACTGAAACCGAGATCCTGGCTGCGGGACGTCGGCATCTGAAAGCCACTGGTGCTACGAAAAAGGAGATTGAAGAATGTGCCATTGATATGGAGAGGGTGCTTGTCAAGAACTATTGGGATGAACCATACAAGGGTCTGCGTAGCAAAAAGGATAGCGAGGATGTAGTGATGAGTGATTAATGATGCTGGATTCAGCACTAAATTTACAAGCAAAAGCGCTTGAGTGACCAAGCAGTCCAATCCACACAGCAAGCGAAAGCGGCCATGGCTGCAGGAACCAGAGAACCAGAAACCCTCAGCTACGAAACACAAAATCTCGCTGAAGCGGAGAAAGGTTGTTGGGCAACATCTAACTCAACCTGACATTCCCCAAGAAATCTTCCTACCAATAAAATCTTCTCAAAGCACTTGGACAACACTTGTATTGATCATACCATAAACAAGGCCACTACCACTACCTAGATTAAGAAAACCCAAATCACAACATCCCTTCCAATTTCTCCGACCACTCACATACCTCTCAAGAGCCCCAACCAGCCCGCTCATCCATTCACAGCCCGTGAAACACAACGTGCAACACCCGTCTCAACGGGTTGCTCATTTCCCAAACCCCCCCAGCCCAACCAATAGCATGAAATCCACACACATTCAGCTCCGTTCCTGTTTCTGCAGCGAGGAGGCAGTTGATAGTGTTATGGAAGGAGAAGGATTTTTGGTCTGTAGTTGTCTTTGGCTGTGGCTGGGGTGCAGGGTGAGGTGGGGTGGGATGGACGATCTGGTGGGTAGACTTGTTCGTTTGGATCGAAATGACTGTGATGGGGGATCAAAATGTACCTCTCGAAGGATATGTTGGGTGCAAAGGAGCGGTGGGAAGGGGGGATACACACTGATTGATAGGTGGGAGTTTGAAAGGTCACACATGAATAAGGTAGACCTCTTAAATGTCCCGAAAAAAGAGGTTTCAAAAGAGCTTGGTAACCTTAGGATTATTTGTATAAATGACTGTCAAAGCTTCATGCCTGCATTTCATCCACCCCACCCCAAACCTCAACAATCAACACAGAAATCCAACCCCTTACTAGTCCCCAATCCCATCCCGCTCTCGAAATCGATTGGCGCAGTACACATTTCTGGCACTTTACTGGCCCCTACTCCGACTAGTTCGTCGAAATAGTCCAGCAGTGTAGCGAGGGGTAGCATATCTAGACTCCCGAGTACGGGGTAGGAGCTTCGCAGCACGACGCCACCCCATAGGATTCTTACGAATCGCTCTCCTTCATTGGCAGTGTTACTCTTGTAGAGCTCGAAAACCACTTCTGAGCCTAAGCCTGGCCAAACCATTTCGTCTATTTGAAGTATAGCAAGCAATCTCGCTAAGCTTCCATCGTGCGCGACATTGTGGCGGTATTTTACTGGATTAGCGCCGCTGATGCTATCTCGTATGTTTTGCGCTAGTTCGGCGATGTAGACGCCGTAGGAGAGGGTGGCGGCTCGGAGACTGTAGGGTGAGGAGCGGTAGAGGTAGTCGTATTCGTAGAGGCCAAGGCGGAAGACTGAGGTGGCGAGGGAGGGGGTTATGCAGAGGGTTGGGTTGGTGATCTGTGGGTGGGAGGGTTAGTGTTGTAGACTAGAAGTGTAAGGGGAGGCGGGTGCGGGACTGACGTTGCATGGTAGTGGTTTGGCGTGGCAGAGACGGGAAGAAAGGTTGTCGAAGTAGTGGTCCCATGATTGGTGGAAGCCGGAATCCGTTGGTGAGACGCCTGAGATGCTGTCGAGGGTGTTGAAGAGAGGTTGGGAGGCTGTTAGGTGGGCTGTCCAATTGGACTTTGTGCTGCCCACGCCATAGGAGTTGTATATGGCGGTTCCAGCGGCGCAGGTGTAGGTAGGTTCGAGCGAATCGATACTTGCGGGTTGAATCAACAGCGGAACGTCCGTAGTTGAGTTGTACATTGCATTCACAACCATGCCTGCCACTTGCGACGTGATAACATTATTCGTCACCCTGTACGCGACCCCATTACCAGGCTCGTCCGGCAAGAAACCAAGTAAGTCGTGATAAATCTCATACAGGTCTCTGCCGTGTTGCCAGCTATCGTCTAGGCCTCCTCTGGTGATCTGGGGAAACTGGCAGGTGCCATTGAAACCCTGTGGGACGAATGGGTTCGAAGGGCTCGTGTATACAGACCAGTATGTCAAGGCCGAGCCATTTCCTGCTGGACTCAAGGGTTTGCCGTAGTAGAAGAGGCCTTCATCGTTACAGTCCCAGGTGTAGGATTCGTAGGGAAATGTGTTGGCGGCGTAGGGTGTGCGTTTGTGATGTCTGTGGATCACTTCGACGTATTCTAGCGAATAGTCCTTTGGAGGCTTGACATATTCCGCCTTATTCACATGTGGCATGTTGCAGTAGTCATATCCTCCGTAGTACCCGTTGCTTGCCGGCGCATACGAGTTATTGAAGATGAAGCCGTACACGCCATTGCCATTGATCACGGTATCGAGGTTGTTGATCTGGTTTTGAGTAGGTGGGTGCCACAAGCTGTCGATACTTGAAAAGTTCTGGGCATCAAGAAGGGTCAAGTAGCCAAATGTTGGGAGTATCCACTGAATGATGAGCATGCCGGTGCTGACAATGAGGTATACTGAAGATCCGAGGGCAAGAAGAAGCAAGAGCCAGGCGAGAACAGAGACATGATTCATGGCGTGTGAGGCCTATGTCCATGACACTCACGTGTACACCAGAATGGAAGGTGATGCAAGTCGTCAAGGATTGCTGTCAGCTGTGAGGTCAACGTGTAGCTCTGACTGGCTGAGCATGTTGCTTCCCATTGCGGTAGCTTTGGAGGCCATTGAGGAGTGCATAACCCATGAATTTATAGCTTGATGTCTATTCTCCCAGGATTGGAAGGTTGTTTGGCTTCCCAGAGGCTCAAGCTTAAACACTTTAGTTATGACGCGCTTTCGAGCCATCGAACCAGTCCTCTCACTAAGGTAGCTCACAGAAATCTGACAAAAAGGGTAAAGTACCTGAACGCCGAGCTATCCTCTTCGAGAACATTGTTGCGAGACGTCGTCACAGAATCTGCAGCTGCGCTCCCGAGGCTCTTCAGTCTTCGGCGCAAAGCAATGGCTATCCTATTGGTCGAGTTCCAGATGAGCGGACATCCACGAGGTGGCGTAGAAGGGTTGATGTCTTCTGTGTCCAGGTATAAGTAGGGCTCTCTTTTCTCTGTCTCTGCTCCTTCTGCATTCACGTCTCTTTGCCCCACGCGTCTGACTCAGCTTATCGAAATCTCGATATTGCCATTACCTGTTTCAAACAGCAAGTAACATCTTGTACTTACATATCCCCGATTGAAGCAATCCACATTCAAGTCTATCCATCCATTGAGCTCTGACTACCCACCATGGGACTCGTGAAACTCATTGGCGGAGGCATTGGTCTCGCCTCGGAGGTCATGGCCGAACGCAAAGAACGCAAAGAAAGGTCAACATCCCCTGCACCAGGGCAATCAAGCACCAGTGCCGCAAATATACCGAGCGCCAGCGGCCGGAATATCCCTTTAAATACGCCTCCCTCATATAACTCTTTATACCGAGAATCTCCGCAATACGGGCTTGTCAAAGCGGCTAACGAACAAGAAGCTCAAGAGCTCAACGAAAAGGGTCAAGCCGCGCCAGTAGACGACACGTACGAAAGGGAGGCTCAAGAGGGTGAATCTGTTCAGGATGAGGCATACTGGGAGCTTGATGAAGCTGCGGATACCCTACAAGACCCAACATCAACGGTCCTGGACGAGAAGCAACAGAACAACAATGGGAAAGTGGACGTTCATAAATTGGTGCAGAAGTTCTTGACTGCACATCCAGCTCCCTCGGTCCCTACACCGAAGCGACCCCTACCATGTCCTGTCATCCTTCCACAACGAAGACCACACAAGAAGTACCGTGGATTCGTGCATGCTTATGCTCCCGTACTAGGGAATGCTGGCATTGATCAAGATACTTTCATGGAGTTCCTCACAGTATTCCACAAAGCTTCACAGGTACTAGGACTTTATTTGTGTGGCAGATCTGATAGGCTTATGCTAATCGATTGAATCCCTTCCAGGCCTCGCCCTTGTTAACTGTCGTCATGATCGCCGGTACCGTCGTCGGCTTTGTTCCCTCCGTGGCAGCAATGGCCTCCTCGATCAGTATCCAAGTCACTGCGGGTGTAGCAATGGGCCTCCAGCGCCTCCATAGGTGCTTGCTAGTTACACCCTAAGTCCATACTCTCTAACCTTACTACAGAACCAATACCTTCCTTGACGAGATAAATGACCACTTCTTCCATCCCCGCGGCGTCCACGCCCTTTTGATGTCCTACAAACCAGAGCGCTCCGCCTTCTCCTCGGCCCAAGTCGACATTTCGCACACCATCACTTCCTCCGTTACGAAGCCCGAAAGCATGGGCGGCAAGATAAAAGACAACATGAAATTCACAACGGGAAAGACATACACGGAGATGGAACTACTTGCATCTGCACCCCTTATTTTTCCCGATCTGGATGCCGTAGCTGATGCCGATGAGGACACCGAAGATGCCAAGAAGAAGCAGAACTTCTTCAAAAAGAGCAGTAAGTTCGTAAGCGAATACCTGGACCGCCGCGCCCAAGCCGAATATGACGATCAAAACCCAAACTCCCAACTCTCTATCCCCAGCCAAAAGTCCTTCGCATCTCGGTATGCAGACCCAAATCACCCTGCCAGCAGCGGCAGCTTGATAGGCTTGGTCACGGGTGGGACCTTTGATCCGAGAGCCAGGCGTCAGGAACGGAGACAGAGGAAGGGGCCTAGGCGCCCAGTCGGCAAATTGAGGAAGGCGACGGGAACGGATAAACCGTTGAAGAAGCTGATTAGGCAGGATGTGGTGTATTTGATGATTGTGAATCTGCCTAGTGATGAGGAGATGGCTGCTGCGCGGGCGGAGATGGAAAGGGAGAAGAAGTAGGAAGAGAAGGAGAAGAGTAAGTAGGTAGATTAAAAGGGCGAGGGCTGTTCACGACTGCGAAACATACATGAGATTTTTATACATTCTGATCTAAAAGTCTCTGCTATAACTGATCTATTTCCTCGTCCTGGACTGGTCTGGATCACTTGATTACTGCAGTGCATCCTAACGCCACTGCCACTCCTTCCAGCGTGTGCAATTTAACCGGATCGCAGCATTGCACCGAGCTCGCTACTGACCAGTGCTATTCACAATCAAAGCAGCTTCTCCAGCTCTGGCTTGTTCTATGAGGACACAGGCATTTTCTTGATATCCAATGTTCTTCACATCCTGTATACTTGCTGATTTTAGGTCGACATGAGCGCGAGCTGTGACATTCAATGGGTATCTTTGACCTAATTGTTATGGTTCCTGAACACCAGGGCACCCCTCACCCCTGCCTGCCTAGTCAGCAGGCTTGGCATGCGTAAGGTACTTGTCCTGCATCCAACTCCATAGAAACCTTCATATTTAGAATTTTATTTGGATCAATATCCAACACCATTCAGGTCCCCTGTTGATCCCTGACACTGGTGTTGCAGCTCCCAAGTGGGTCTGAGTATCCCTTGGCACTCTCGAAAACATTTCAAGCAAGATTTGATATATCCAATTGATACATCACCCTTCCAACTCGTTCAACTTGCCATCATTTGGTAGCCTTGGTTGTCACGCCATTCTGACTACGCTTACCAATCCTGCCGCCTAAGTCTACCATCTTTGATCAGGAAACGATCACCTCATCCCTCTGAATATGATTATGGATTGCATTCCCCGATAGACGGCAATTTTTCCACTCGATCTGCGAGAGAGGGTCTATAAGGCCGAGAAGTGCATAGCCGACATGTAGGCAACAGCAACATTGATGATGTGGGACGGGTGGGAGAGAGCGATTTGTTGTGGCGGAGACGTCGGAGTACAGTCAGCGATCGATTCAATTAAACTTCTTCGCGTGCTCTTGAATGTTTCCTTCTTCGCATGTGGCCTTATGGAGATGGTTTACCTACCGAATCGCAACCTACGTATTGGTTTGTGGAGTCATGGATCGACATATCCAAGCTTCTTCTTCGCGTCTTCTAGAATCTTTCCCTTTCTGCATGAGGCTTTGTAAGGGGTTCTACCTACCCAATCGCACCCTATTGGTTTCCAGGAACCATGGATCAACATCATGAACCTAAGAAGGTTCTACCTGCCCAATTGCAACCAGATTGCACTCAATCAAGGTTCTCCCTTTGCATACGGAAATCCCCTTTTTGGTTCTGAAGAGGCATCGCAACGAAAGTACCTGACCAATCGCAACCACTTTATCTGATCGAAACTGTTGTCGAAAGTCAGCAACAGATGATCGGCAGCCTGAAGGATCAACAGCCAGTGGAGTTGCAGCGGATGGATGATATCGCCTCGCACGATTGCTTCCGGATAGTCCCACAGGGACTGACGATACTGTTTCGGTCCGCCAAATCTATAAGCGACGAGATCTTATCTGTGTCTGCCAACAACAACCTTTGCAGAAAATCACAGCATTTGTAAGAAGTTGCGAACACTTAGCTCCGAATGTCCGACACAACATGCAGTAAGCGGGCTTCGGCACCTAGAAAGAAGGTTGGCTATAAGCGTATCGATGTGACTGGTCCGTTCTCTTACTTCGGCAAGCTATCAAGACCACACCAAGCTCCACTCCCAACAGAGGATTCGTCCACACCACATTCATATCGAAAGGCAATGATCACTTTGGGCCGGGTCACCACTCAAATTGCGGAGAACCACGTGACCACAGCGGCTATCAGAGCGCTAGATCGGCTGCTAGAAATGTCATGCAATGATGGAAGCCAAAAGTGGAGATTCTGATGCATGGCATACCTCATGTCCCTGGCCAAACCATCCGGATTGTACATATCGTTCAGGGCTGTGGGCTTGTCTTCGGGGCTGTGGGATTGTCTCCCTGCATCTTGTGTCTGACGCGTGGCTCTTGAGTATGTGACATTGTACGCGCTCCTATGATTCTCTACTGTCTTTGAATACACCCTGCGGCACGTGAAGCAACCTCGCAAGTATACACCTCCTTGGGAAAGACCCCACTGGTTCTCACTGCTCCATATCTGCCTCATCGTTCCTCTCTCTGCATGCGTTCCTAGATTTTCAGGGAATCTATACATTCATATAAAGCAGGCTCTTAGCCTGCTTCCACCTCTCAATATCCCGAAATAAGAAAGAGCTCAGCAGCAACCATGGACAAAATCTCGAGGTTCAACGTCGTCCACCGCTATGAGCGGCGGTCCTTACTTGTCGCAATCAACTGCGTAGGCTCTCTCGCTATCTTTTTCTTTGGTTATGACCAAGGTATGATGGGCAGCGTCAACGTTTCCATCGATTTTGCCGTTCATAGGATGAAATTCGGCCATGTTGAGCATGGTACATTACAAGTCGTCGTCGACAATACTTTACTGCAAGGCGGTATCGTAAGTGTCTTCCTCACTGCTTAAGAACCTTTGCAAGAGTATCATCACTAATTGAATTGGAAGACTTCCGTTTATTATCTTGGTTGTCTCGTCGGATGCATGCTTGGTGGCTGGATCGCTGAGAAGGTTGGACGTATCAAAGTCATTGCTCTTGGTTCTATTTGGGGCGTGTTTGGTGCCAGTTTGCAGTGTTCGGCCATGAATGCTGATTGGATGATCTGCGGTAAGTCATTACTACATTCAGCAAAAGTGAGCATTTGTGCTGATGGAAATGATCAGCTCGTCTCATCAATGGAATTGGCACGGGGATGCTTAACGTCATCGTCCCTGTTTGGGTAAGCTCATCAACCCGTACATGATAAGGCAGTCTGCTGAAATTGTTGTACCAGTCAACCGAAACGGCTCCGCATACCTCCCGTGGCATGTTCGTCTCAATTGAATTCTTTTTGAACATCTTCGGTGTCGTCGTCGCCTATTGGTTGGGCTTGTGAGTACCCTCGACTCATGATGCTTCTCCTTCCAAGGTTAATCGTAACCAGTGGATGCTCCTACGTAGGAGGCGGCTACAGCCCCTTCGTCTGGCGCTTCCCCGTCGCCTTCCAAATCATCCCACTCCTCTTCCTCTTCGTGATCGTCTGGTTCTTCCCAGAATCACCCCGCTGGCTGGTCAAAATCGGCCGCGAAGATGAAGCTCGTTACATCCTCGGACGACTCCGTGGCGAAAGCGGCAACGACGACCTTGCTGAAGCAGAGTTCCAGGATATTCGCAATGTCGCGGAGCTGGAAAAGAAGAGCGGGAAGCTGAATAGTTATTTCCATATGCTTTGGGACGTTATGCCTAAAGCCATTGGAGGCGGATCTTCTGGTGCGCTGCATATTGGACGACGAGTCCAGCTTGTTATTTGGCTTCAGATATTGCAGGAGTGGATTGGTATTGCTGGCGTGACTATCTGTGAGCAGACTCCTTCGTCTTCGCTAACCATTTCACAATGTACTAACGGTATCCCTCTAGACGCGAACGATATCTTCAGACAAGCCGGCTACTCAGGCCAGAAAGTCCGTTGGATCGCCGGCGTCAACGACATCACATACATGGTACGTCCTCTCCCCCAACTCCTACCGAAAACCAATACTAACCCTAGCGATTTTCTAGTTCTCAACACTAATAGCAATCTTCACACTCGACCGCCTCGGCCGCCGCGTCTCCCTCTACTGGGGCGCTATAGTTATGGGTATCTCTATGTTCCTAGCCGGCGGTCTCTCCCGCGGCGCCATCAACCACCCCGATAAAGCAGCCGGATACGGCGCCGCAGCAGCATCTTTCACCTTCTTATTCACCGCCGGCTTCGGCGCCACCTGGCTCACTATCCCCTGGCTCTACCCAGCCGAGATCTTCCCCTTACAGATCCGCGCCAAGGGAAATGCATGGGGAGTGGTGGGATGGTGCATTGGTAACGGATGGACTGTACGTACCCCTCTTCCTCCCTCGCCTCTTACAACACAAAGCCCCCAAAACTTCCATGTAGCGCCTCCCTAACCATGCAATGTAACAAACAAACAGGTCCTCCTCCTCCCAACAATGTTCTCCCGCATCAACGAAAAAGTCTTCTACATCTTCGGCGCCGTAAACTTCCTCACCCTCCCCATCGTCTGGGCATTCTACCCCGAAAGCAACCAACGCACCCTCGAAGAAATGGACCTCCTCTTCGCCTCCAACTCATGGTGGAACTGGGATGCCGAATCAAACTTCGCTAGACTTCGAGAAGAAAACCCCGAACTCGTGCAGGCGGCACAGAGGGGTGGGAGTGTGGTTGATCCGGAGACTGGGATGAGGAGAAAGAGTGGGAGGGGGCCGAGTTTGGTTCCTGGTGGGGTGGGGGTGGGGGAGGGAAGTGAGGATAGTGATGAGAAGAGGGAGGTGGATGTTAAAACTTAAACAGACGATAGATTGTGGAAAGATGGACGTGATGGATTGTGTAGGATGTGGTGCGTGGTGGTTGACATAAGCCTTTCCCCTAGGTAAGAGGAGCCGCTTGGTGCGCGTAGCGGCGTAGAAGGTTTCTTTTTTCTTTTTAGACTTCCCACGATGGCGGGCATACTTTATACCACAATTACCACGTTGTCTTCCTTTAGCTTTCAGATCTAAATTTAACATTTGGTTGTGCTTAGTTGAACGGCTGAAAGTGTTCAGGTTGATCAGTAGGCTGTGAGAGTCTGCTTGCTGAGGTATGTAAGAAAGAGAGATAGGCAAGTCGCTTTCCATCCAAGGGTATTGCATAGGTGCCGACGAGATCGTTTGACCGATTTTATGCATTCGCTTCGCTACTGTATTTCCGTGGTGGTATGTACACTCCCTCAGCTAGCTATCGTACATAAAAACGCATGATCTATCTTCCTTTCCTCCTGGGGTATTTCCGCCTTCACATGCACGAATAAAGAAGCACGCACCAGGCTCGAGCATAAATCATGACTATCATCAAGCCACCTCCAAAGCACACCTTCCAAATCCGATATCATCGCCTCTCCTCATATCCGCCACCTAATCCCCGACCCTGAACACCATGGCCATCCCCACCACCACTGTTGTAGTATTGACCACCGAGCTGCGCTCTCCTATCTCTCTCTTCCATCTCTCTGCGCTCTGCACGCTCTCTCATAAATTGTTCCTGTTGTCTCTCAATGTCTTGTCTCCGCCTAGCCTCCTCTTGTTCCCTCTGCATTTGATGTTGTGTCTGCTGCATTTCTAGTCGTCGCGCCTGGCGCTGCTGCTCCCCGAGTATTTGTGCCATTTGTACGTGCTGATTGTGTTGTTGCTGTTGCTGCTGCTGCTGCTGCTGCTGCTGCTGTTGATGCTGGTGGGATTGTTCGCGTGGGTTGAGGGAGGCGTAGGGGGAAGGGCGGATGTTGGGTTCTGCGGGGCCAGAAGGTTGCTGTTGATGGTGATGAGGTTGTGATTGTTGATGTTGAGTGTACGAGCTGGTCCTAGAGTGTGAGAACGGAGGTGGGCTGGGCACATGGGTTCGTTGCTGTAGAGCATGCATGGAATTTCTCGAAGAGGAAGGTATGAACGGGGGTTGGGGTGGAGGCGAAAGAACGGACTGCGCTTGCGCACTACGGTCTTCCAGCCATGAACGCTGTGGCCTTTGCTGGGCAGCTGCTGCCCAATTTCGGCCAAGCTCTGCAGCTGGTGTCGTCTGCTGCTGGTGATGGGTTTGCTGCGGGAAAGCAGGTCGCTGCTGCTGTTGCATTTGCATCAGTGGCTCGCTTGGTGTTTCGCGTCGTTGGATCTGTTGAATTGACTGGGTGGCTGGCTGGTAAGCAGACTGCTGGGGAGGAGGTGTAGGAGCAGCAGGACGTTGATCGCTTAGTCTCTTCCGTGGTGCCGGCTCCGTAGCATCATTTAGGAGGTTCATAATATTCGATTTCTTGGGTGGACCAGGTGGAGGAGCAGGGTGAGCGGAGACGCTCACAGGCACAGAACTCGGTCGTAATATGTCACCCTGAGGCGACATGGGAGGCAGACTCGCACTTGCAGGCGATTGACTTGGAGTGAGTTGATTAGGGACATTGCTAAGCGCTCCAGAGCCCACGCGCCGCATTACGGATGAAGTGTCGAGTGGCTGGCGCTGCTGTAATTGTTGTAATGGCGTCTGTTGCATGGCTTGCTGCTGTTGCATGGTTCGTTGTTGTACTTCATGACGATGATGCTGTTGCTGCTGCTGCTGCTGCGCTTGCTGTTGTGCTTGCTGTTGTGCTTGCTGTTGTTGAGCCTGTTGCTGTTCCCGAAGTTGCTGTTGCTCGAAATGGACCCGGGCCTTCTCGTCCCATTTTACTTCGATAGACGTAGTACTAGGCTGTGCTGCTGGAGCAGGTTGTTGACCTAGCAGCGAGGAATGCAGGGCGTTCGGTATAAGACTGGGCGCATGCTGCTGATAAGACTGAACTGGTTGCTCGGTCGGCAGCTGCGATACTCTATGCCGGTGATGCCCGTGGCTACCACGCTCTTGCTGCCGTTGGAGTTCTCGTTCCTGCTGTGCGTCATGTGACTGTTGGCGAGCCTGCATCTCTCGCTGTTCCTTCTCTTTGACTGTATCTCTCGTTGAAAAGATAGCTCGAGACCGGTCCTCGGGAGTGAAAGTACCCAGATGCGGACCAATGACTTGCTGTTGGAGTTGCTTCTGCAACGAGATCGTGATGCGGTTTTCTGTAGTTTGGTATCCCTGCAACATCATCTGCGCAGATACCTGAGCAGCTCCTTGTTCGGCCGACGCCAAGGTGGTGAATTGTGGACCATGATGATCCCCCTTATATCGGCCCTGGGGTTGCGACTTTGTCGGCTGTACCTTTGGCGACACTGCATCAATCTCAATGACGTCTACATTACTCGGTGCCAAGGGTCTTTGGGACTCTCTCGGGAGATTGTGGAAATTGCGCCGTTTTTCACCAGTCTGTGTTGGTGGTGGTAGTGGGCCAGTATCCTGACCATTTGCTAACATTTCATCAGCACGCAAAGCATTGAGCTCCATCTGCTTGCCATTGTCCGTTTTCTTTGTAGTTTCTCGGGTGTAGAAGTTCTTGATCTGAAGGGGCAGGTGGTGAGCTTCTGTTTGTGAATAAGCTGGCATGCAACATACCATGGTGTGCGTCTTAGTCTTCATAGTATTGGCAATAGCTTGCCAATTGGTCCCAAAGTGGCTAAGGTAATTTTTGAGATCCTCTATTTCAGGCACAGACCAGTAGCTAGACGTAGCAGGCTGGCCGCCTGGCTTTACCTGAGGTGGATGCGGCTGATCTTGAAGGAAATGCTGAGAATGCTTCTGCATTGGATCAATAACGTTCATCGCCGCTTGTTGCTCAGCCGACCAACCCTCGAGGGAGCCTGCCCTGTATACTGGAGTATTGTAGAGCTGGCCAGCATTGAGCCCAGCCAGCGCTTGGGCACCCTCGATATCTTCAAGGCGCTGCTCAGGTTCCAATTGGGGTTCCCTGCTCAGGCCTCGTACATCCTCAGGAAGACCTTTCTGAGGAGAAGGGCCAGGAGCTGCCGCCAACAATGGTGCCTTTCCTTTTCTGCCGCCTTTTTCCTTCGCAGGGGCCGTCTTTGTTCGCTTGTTGGTAGGCTTCTCGGCGCTCATGTTGCCGTTCAAGTTGTCTTTACCAGCGGCGCCGCGTCGTGCTGGTGTCACGGCCGGAGTGGGCTCAGATTCGACAGTATCTCCAAAAGTTGGCGCTGCAGCACGTCTAGGCCTTCCTTTCTCTGTAAGAGCTACAGTCTGGGTGTTATAGTCCATCATCCCGTCAAACGAAGAAATCAAGCCTGTTGACCTGGGTCGCATCTGCCCGCGCATCGAGGCAGCAATCTTCTTGCCCTTCCTGGTTTTCATGAAAGCTATCTCGTGCTCCTTGTATTTCACGGAAACTTTAGTAGAATAGTAATGTTGAACACAATCTCGGAAATCTCGGCCTTGCAATGAATCTGCAATTATTCCGAACCTTTTGGGATAGAGGAGGTAATTGTACAAGAAGGTCTCATGCTCCTCAAAAGTAAAGTCGTCCTTTTTAGGTATGAATTCCAGAGCTTGTAGTGCGATGTCGCGATCAACCAGAGTGTTCGTATCCGTGAACATTGAAGCGTCCTTCTCCTCTCGGCTGAGCATTTCAGGAACTTCGGCTTCTCTTTCAGGGTTGAATGTCTCTGCAGATTCGTACACCGGCTGTTCCCGCTCGCGTCTGGCTCGCTCCTCCTTCGCTGCCGTCTCCTGGGATACTCGTATCACCTCTTGCATGTCTAGCTCGCTAATGATTTTCCCTCGTCTGCCTACTACTGGCGGAGTTGGTGCCACCAAGGGCACATCATCTGGTGTGACAGAAACTCCTATGGCATCCTCTGCTCGACGGGAATCCTCAAAAGCTTCGACACTCTCTCGCCAGAGCTTATAGAGTTTCTCAAAGGTGTCTCTTGCTTCATTATTCTCGGCTTCTTGGATCTGACGCTGTCTTGTAAGCTTTTGGCTGAGAAGAGCCTCGACCGCATCCTGCCTTTGGAGATCTTCTTGCAGACTCTCGATTTGAGAGAACGGTGTCGGCGGTCCCGAGGCTAGAAACGGAAGATTTTCGACGAGGGGCGTCTGTGGGCGCGCCTTGACGGACAGAGACGGACTGCCGGACTCTCGTTTGAAATCCATCTCTTCCCCGTCTTCTGCTTTTGGCGATGGCAAGCCCAAAGGTCCAGGCTGGGCCGCTGGCGGCTCTTCTGACCCTGTCATCTTAGTCTTTTCCTCAAGAGCGCTGGCTAATGCATCGAGTTCTTCCAGCAACTCGAGAAGAACCGGATTGCTTCGGGGGGTGAGGGGTCTCTTTGCTTCAAGAGCTTGCACATCGCGATTGAACTTCTTCTCAGCTTCGGCAAAGTCTTCCTCATCCAGATCCATCTGGCCTTCTGCGGCACCAGCTTCATCAGACTCGTCTTCCTCATTTTCCTGATCTTGAAGCATCAAGCTGGATTTGAGATCTCCGGTACTAGGTTCTTCTACTTTAATAGCGGTGTTGCTGAAGACTTTCCCCCGGGTGTCTGGTGATAAATTCGAGGAGCTTGTGTCTTGGTGCTTTTCTGCTTCAGCACGAGCTGATCTAGCCCCAGACGGTGCATTGTTGCGACGCCATTTCTCAATCGCAGATTCCGCAGATTCAGTACTTGGCGGACCGACTTTAGCTCTTTCTTCACCAACGGAGTCTCTCCTCGTAGGCACTGTGTTCATTATAGAGGGCCCGCGCGGAGGATTTCGAGACGGGTTCACCCAAGACCAAGTGGCGCCGCCACGCCCTCCTCGCGTAGGCATCATGGACGGTCCTCTGATCGAGGGCCCGCGCACAGTTGAAGAGGCTGGTTGTCTGATTGAGGCTGGAACACGCTCTGCGCGAGGCCCAGTCGGAATCTTGATAGGTGAGCTCTGGTTAGACGTGTCTCCCGAATGAGGCCTAAGATGTAAGGCTGAGCCGACTGTAGAAGGAGCATTGCCATTGCGACCTTGCTCTTCGACTGCCTTTCTAACTGATGGCTGTGTGGATTCGGAAGAGCCAGGAGTTGACGGTATAAACGATCGGACAGGCGAAGTCTCGCCCTGCAAGAAGCGTTTTGAGATGTTGCGGACTTGTTCGAAGCTAGCTTCTTTCGCAGCAGGGTTTGCTGGCGGAGCAAACACCTGGCGCTGAAACCCGAACCTGTCTCCATCGTTATCAAAGACACGTCTGATAGTGTCTGGCGCCTCATTGTGTTGCCATCTTTCTGGAGCTTGCTGGGCTTTAGGCCCAGTAGGTGTAATGTTGAGAATGTGGGACTTCGGTGCTGACGGTGCTTCAATCGAGGGATCTAGTAGCTTGAGTCTGGACGGATGAATCAAAGGTGACGTATCTCGACGGATTTCTTCTTTTGGGGGAGGCCCTTGAATGCTTGTTGATGCTCTTTGAGGGGGAATTGACCCGAAAGCTGGGACAGGAGGAGCTTGTGGAGGCGGCGATGCTGTTGGTGATTCGTATCGATCGATTTCTGCACGTTTAGGATAGACGTCTCCTCTTTCTGAGTCTCTATCCACGCTCCCTATCCTCATATCAGGATTGAATCCCTGCGGCCTTGACTTCTGGTCCAGTGATTCTCGAGAATCGCGGGTATTCTGGGCGTAGCGATCTAGATTGGCTAGATGCACTGAAGTTGTGGACGTTGAGCGAGAAGTGATAGGTGTAGATGGCGCGCCTGTAGAGTTCCTAGAGGCTGGACGGAAGGGTGGAGGCTCCCTTCTGAGTCGATCCTCCCGCTCATCTCGCTCTTTTCTTGAGTCTTCATCCCGCCTGCTGTCAAGATCACGATCGTGGTCTCGATCATCGCGTATTTGTTGCTCCCAATCTCGGTCACGAGAACGACTTCTGGGCCTGAGATTATCCCGATCATCGGGAAATCTGCCTCTCCAATCCCCTCTGCCTCGACCTCGGAAAGCTCCTCGACCACGAAAAGGGGATGGATCCGGTGGGCCCGAGAGGGAACCCTCCCTAAAGTCCCTCCTGGGTTCATCCCTTTGCGGGAACTCCCTTGGATCTCTTGTCTCCCTAAAATCTCTTGAAAGTGGTGATCTAGACCGATCCCGTCCTGCAGGCGAAAGCCGCCTATCTCGAGAATCAAACCGGTCTCTAGGGCCCCAATCCTGGCCACGTCCGCGCCTTGGAAATGGCTCATCTCTTATATCACGAATGTCGCGATCCCTAGCATCTCCGCGACCTAGGAATCCTCCTCTACCCCTTGGTATGAAGCCTCCCCTTGGTGCATCTAACAAAGCTTTCGGACCTCTTGGCGGCTCTCTCGGAGGCTCGCGGCCACGACCTTGGTATCCATAGCCATCATTTGGTCGATAGCCTGGCTCATTTGGTCTCGGATTTAGGCCCCCATCACTGAAGGACGCTGATGGACGGCGGTCAAGTTGTCTTGGTGGGGAACGATCCCGCGAGTAGCGAGGATCGCTGTTGTTTGTAGGTGGAAAACGTGAAGACATAGAACATATTCGAGGTGGTGTTAAATCAGGAATCGGCTTCTTGAGGGAGGCAAAGGGTACTTCGTCACAGAGGTGGTCGTTTAGGTAGACAGCGGATATTCTGGGCAAGGTCGTAAAGGAGGATTGGACTCGGTGAGTCTGGATCTAGGGCTCAATATTCAGAGGTCTCAGCCGTCCGCCAGGTCCCTTGTCAGTAGATCTTGAACTAGCCAATCAATAGGACGCGCCAAGCCGTTTCTGGTAATGTAAACAAAGAGGCCACAAACTGGCTATGCTGGTGCGTAGGACGGTAGAGGGAGGTTTTTTGATACTCACAAACCCAGCAGTATGCCCGAAGAGGCTTCGAGTATATGTAAGGGTACTCAACTGCAAGAGTGAGGGTCTGAGGCTCAAATGATTGGCGATGTCCCGCCTCATTAGCGCCAAATTTAGTCTCGTGATTGCCGTTACTGATATCTGTCGCCGAGGTATAACAAACCAACATCTTCGAAGATGCAACAGCTATGCTAGTCGTCCTTCCAAGCAGTTTCGCACGCGGCCAGCTCTCTCATACGAGTTGCAGAAGCAGTGACGTGCCTCCGTAACAAAGTCGGACTGCAGCACCACACCAGCAATCCTATCTCGTATAACACCATGATTTCAGTGCAAGGGCTCCGACTGAGCAGAAAATATAGCGTCGGTATGTGCCTGTCTTTGTGAGCATAGATAATCAGTTGGTTCACGATACAGTGAGAGGGAACTTCTTAGCCTCTGCAGACAAGAGAAGGGACCAGAAGAATATATACGAAGATACCGTGGAGATGGTCAGCAGAAAAAATTTGATTTTCTTGCTAGAGAAATGCTGGATGTCTCGAAAATCCTATACAAAAATTGCTATGAAGCATACGTGGTGACTTTTGAGCCTCTCAGGTACCCGCGAAACCAGCAAGCTGACAGGCAACGGTTTGCTTGAGGCCATAGCCATGGTACTGCGATGCCAAGGGACTTAATCGGAGCTCTGCTCGAAGCCTTCAGATAATTGTACGCCATTTTCACACTCCAAAGGGATCTCAAGCTCCTTGAAGACTTCTAAATGCCCATATTCTGCTCACAATGCCCCACTAGCTCGCTTAGCGTCACGATGGACTCACGCCTCCTATGTATTAGGGGACTAGCAAGTCTGTTCTGAAAACCTATATAAGTCACAACTCCGCTACGGACTCCGCTCCTTGCCTTAACCACTCGGGCGGACTCCTAGTTTTCTCTACATCTTCCGCTCTAGCGGAGAAATGTCCGAATACGTTCTCAAAAGCGCTCACTACACGGGACTCCTTGGTCGAGTACGAGTCATGAATGGGCATGAGCTACCGAGACGGACATTGCTCCGCCTCCACAAGTATACATAAATGCCGGCATAATTCCATTCGTGAGACAGAGCTCGTCTATGGAAATCTATATGACTTCATCACCTCCACTGCATTTTTTGGTATATCCATGGTTCCTCGCCGGACGAAATAGCTGCAATGGGCACACTGGGACTCAACTCTACCTCCCACATACCCCATACCCCAAACCATTTTAAAAAAAACTCCGCAAAATAATCCCATGCGCACCAAAAACATATATTCCCTCCATTACTCAAATTCCACTACCCAGCAATACCAGTATACTTCATCGAGAGCCTTCAAAGCTCCCTTCCTTCCACTTACCTACATCAGTCCACTAAATCACCACTCCACCCCCAACCGTCCCCTACAGACCAGTAGTCCCATAACCTACCACCACCACCTTAGAACCTGTTGTGGTAATGACCTACCTGTATGAGGCAATGGAAACGCTCAATAGAATCCCACGTATGAGTGGGAAGAGAAATCTCATGATGTGTACTAACACTTTTATACTACCAATGCAACTATTGAAAAGGCATGGAAGATTTCGATAGGAGGGTATGCATTTTCTCCTTGATCCTGACCAACGCTTCAGCCACTAGTTCATTTGTACATTTACCTCATCAAACTGTTCTTGTTGGGTAGATCTCAAGCTTCCACACGATCAATCATTGTGTGAAATGCGTGATAATCATGTTCCAAAACCGATGCTGTTGAAAATGCTATCATATTCGACTATACTATGTTACAAAACCCCCAACCCCCAACCCCCAACCATCCACGACCCACCATCAAGCAACAATTTCACAGATATACTCCCCAAAGCGCATGAATGATCTGGGTATCTCAACGCATAACGATCATCACCTCATCAACGATCCAACCCCCCAAACCACAACCACACCCCCACCCCGCAACCCCCCAATCACTCAATCATGTTTAATCTCATCCCTCGCCGTCCCCCCATCACCCACCATCCCCCCCGCACTTCCATTACCACTCCCACTCCCACTCCCCTTCCCCACAACCTCAACACTAGGATTCTTCCCCATAATAATTCCCCCCTTCTCCTCCCCCATCGCAATCCCCTCAATCTCCTTCCCCCTCAAAGGCCCCTTAACATACGCACTCGTCCCCTCGCCAAAAACATACGCCTCCTCCCCATGACACGCATAATCGCCCACCAGCAAATCCTCATCGCTCATCCGCAGCGGCACACGACACACATACTTGATAAAACACAAAATCAGACTCGTCCAGACAATATTCCACCCCACGACAAAACATGCGCCGGCAATTTGTAAGCCGACTTGTCTGCCATTACCCTCGATAGCGCCGCCGGGGATCGAGAGACCGAAAGCTGCGCAGCCGGAGATGGTAGCGAAGATACCGGTTGAGCAGCCGCCGACGAGACCGGCTACGAAATGCGTGTGGAAGACGCCGAGTACATCATCCACGCCACGCATGAACTTGACCTTTTTGCCAAAGATATTCATGCTCGCCCAAGGGACTGTTCCTGAGCCGAATCCTAGCGCAATAGCGCTCCAGCCAGCGATAACGCCAGCAGCAGGTGTGATGGCCACAAGACCGCAGATCATGCCGTTGACGGCGCCGATGACGGAAGGTTTGCCGTAGTAGAGGACGTCGCACAGGGTCCAGGAAAGCATACTCATCGCGGTGCAGATGTTAGTGTTGAGGACGGCTACGCCTGCGTCGGTGGAAGCGGCATACGGATCACCGCCGTTGAAGCCATTCCAGCCGATCCAGAGGATACCGGCGCCCACGAGAACTGAGCCGATGTTATTCGGGCGATTATCCTCGCGGTCAGAGTCGATACGGGGGCCAAGCCACCATGCCGCTACGAAGCCAGCTGTGCCGGAGGAAAGGTGGATAACGTAGCCGCCGGAGTAGTCGATGACGCCTAAGACGGAGAGGAAGCCGCCGCCCCAGATGGAGTAGGCGGTGACACAGTAGGAGAAGGTGAGCCAGAGAGGGACAAAGAGGATCCAGGCAAGGAATCTCATACGGCCGAGGAGGGCCCCCGCAAGGATGATGAGTGTGATGGCTGCGAAGACGAACTGAAAGTACACCATTGTGGACATTGGGAAGTTTTGGCTTTGGTTTAGTGTGGGGAGGAAGGATTGCGTGAGTTCGTATTCCATTGATAAGGCGGGGCCTGGGATACCAGCGAATGGGAGCATGTGTTTTCCGAAGGCGACTTTGTAGCCCCAAATTACCCAGCAGATGAGGACGGCGGCGAAAGCGTAGAAGGCCATGAAGGCTGAGTTGATGGCCCATTTGCTCTTAACGATGCCGGCGTACAGGATCATGAGTCCTGGTATGGATTGCAGGCCGACGAGGGTAGCCGCGGTCAGCTGCCAGGCATTGTCGCCAGTGTTGAGCCAATCTGGCTTGGCCGGAGTCGCCATGCTGTTGAGTCAATGGTGAGAGTGCGAGAGAGCTGAGAGCTGAGAGCTGAGAGCTGAGAGCTGAGAGCTGAGAGCTGCGAGCTGCGTGTAGCTCTGTGAGACAAAAGAGCGGTGTTGAAAGAAATGTTGTCTAGACATGCGGGAACTTGCATAACTTTATAGCTATTCGCTACAAGGCCGCAGCTGCAGGCAACTTTTGCTGACAGGGCTGTCACTACTACCACATGCTGCATTCTGTCTCGGATTTGGGAAGGAGGGCAAATGAGAAGCTGTAGCGTTATCGGCGCCCTTTTTCAATTGTCAAACACAAGGCATATCTCGCCCCGGGTTTCTAGAATGTTGGGGTCATGATCGTTGTAGCTGGCCAATGAGCAAGCAGGATAGGCGAACGGGAAAAGGAGGGCGCAACGAGCGAGATAGAATTAAGTGAAGGAAGGATTCGCGAGCGGTGTCAGCAAAGACCAAAGAATTCGGTTGGCACTGATTGCGAACATGCTACCTCGCCAGTGGGGGATCGAATCACAATGCAAGGACGTTCCCGGTCAGTACGGAAGACGATCAGAACGAACCTGTGCAGACCCTAATAAAGCTTAGCGAACCAGGCGAACACGCTTTGGCCCAACTAAAAAAGCCGCCGTAACGGGTCCGCCGCTAAGGCAGTTCCCAATTCCCACGCATCCGATAAGACCTATTTCCACCAATGAGGTACGCGCAATTTGCTGTCAGCACGAGTATAAATAAGGTATGCAACACATTGATGGACGTCAAATCAAATCACTCACACATATGCATCTGTCCCACGCCCCCGCCCCGCTGCCCATTGAACCGAGTCCAGAACCTTTGAAGGATTTAACGTAAGTTAGA
The DNA here is from genome assembly GCA_018257865.1 of Stereocaulon alpinum. NCBI lineage: Eukaryota > Fungi > Ascomycota > Lecanoromycetes > Lecanorales > Stereocaulaceae > Stereocaulon > Stereocaulon alpinum. The sequence continues at coordinate 116,660 of JAEUBA010000020.1, read as the reverse complement.
CGGCTTCATCCGTGGTTTGCATGCATGTCGCAAGTCTTTCCATAAATGGCACGGCGCGCACACACTTGAATTCCGTACTTTTAGCATCATGAACATCGGCTTTGCATTAAAAGCCGTAATCTCGACCCTCATCTTCCTTTCAATTCTTCCTTCTTCCTGCAAGATGAGCTGGCATTAACAAGCAGAGTAATTCTCCACCTCTGCAGCTAGTCTAAAACCTGTAGCAGCGCCATTTTGGCAGTAACGCTTTGCGCGCGCCAAGCCAAGGCTCGAATGTCGGCTGCCGTAGGTAGGCATTGCGACATTGGAGAGCAATGTCACAACGCAGTTTATTTTACTAAGATGCTGCGTTTGCGGGAATAAATCTGACGCACTGGAAAAAAGCAAAAATCATGAAAGGCAGGTTCGTGACATTTGTATCATCCTATTTCACATACAAGCGCTATCAGCACGCTCCGGCCAGATGGTCGCCAAGGTGCTGACAGCTCCTGTGAACTCGTTGGGGCTTCCGACTAAGCGCCAAACGTCCTGGGATGTTGTGATTTCGGCAGATGAGACTAGCAGTCATCAGCATCCTCGTGGCGGCGTTCTCCCTATTGATCCGAGATTATTGTGATTACTCGTTCATTGTCTTCTCTAGACCTAGCCGCCAGCTCATGAGCTCCTGCGCGTCGGACGTGTCCATCCGCTCTTCGAACTGCGGGTGCCCGCCCTTGTAGGAGGAAGCCGTCAGCGGGATGTTGCTGATTTGGCTGTGCGAGGTAATAAAGTAGTGTGGTTTCTTGCGGCGGTGCTAACGGCAGAGAGCGTCAGGAGGACTTCAAGGTGGGTCTCGTCGTCTGGCTGTGCGTGAGGGTCAAGAACGTACAGCTCCAAAGTGCCATCCGGGTTTAGAGGAATGGCTGTTGTGGTGGTAGGCGTAATTTAGCAACCTTGATCTTCCGAGATATCCTTATAGCGAGGAATTGTGGGCTCTAGTGACAATTTCCTGTTAGTAGTCAAGTCTCCCAGAACGTTCAACTGCTGCAGCACTGAACAGCGCGAGCTCGTAAGCGGAACCGCAGCATCTCACGGTTATCGTCAATTTTGAAGTGGGTGACGTTGAAATTGCCTACTTAAGTAGTCACAGCCAGGGTATGACCAAGCAGATAAGACTTCCCTAACGGTTGGTGCCCTTGAAGCAGCGCCGACGTCACATACGCCAAGATCGCCTGCCGCCAATCTCGCGCTCCTATAGATAACACAGCCATTAGATCTTATGTGGACGTCGATGAAAAGAAGTTGGAACGACTATCAGGAGGGAAATTGCTCTGGCGAGTTGCAAGCGCTGAATAAGGCAGCAAGTGATTGGACGGCGTCTCTCGGCAAAAGCTTGTAAGTACAAAGGCCCTTGACATGACGTAGGCTAGAAAAGCGCATGCAATAGAGGCTTTGATGGCGGAAATAGTAGGAAAAGATTATGTAGGTACTAGCCGAAATAACGTAGAATCCTTGGGTCATTTATTGGAGGAGGTTGAGACAGAATGGAAGGAGTGAGGGATCGATGAGCATATGTAATGCACCTTTCGGAAGTTGTAGCATAATCTGACACATGTTTTGATGTCTGGGATAAAGAGTCCAACACTATTTGTCAACAAATGAATCCGGGAAAGATAAAAGATGAAGCGAAAGAGGCGAGAAACAAAGACCGAGGATTGCCATCAGCAAGCCACTCCAAAAAGCGAGCCTTCACCCGCTTAGTCATTCGATGCGCTAGTTCAAATTGGTCAAAGTCTTAGAATTTCGAGAAAAGTTGTGGTTTGCTATAGGCTATACAAGACTTATCATCAACATGTTAACTTTATAATTGAGCAAAACCGCTTGGTACAGCTCATGGAACCATTGCCGTATAGACAAGCTGTTGTGCTCTCTTTGCTGCGATGAAGTAACATTGCATAATTGAAAAGGGCTGTGGTGCAGTCATAGATCTAACTATTCATTAAATGAGATTTCCCTTGAACGAAACCTCTTAGTACACCCATCTCCTAGCTTTGTCTGCTGCCAACGACTGGGTCTCTGGCTTTATGCTCTTTCCGTACTGGACCAGGTTCTGATACAGGACCCTTCGAGTGCTTCCCGGAGATCGAGGTATCAGCACAAGTGTCCCTTGAAAGTACTACTAGAATGACCGTCCTGTGTCCTCCTTCTACAGCAATACCAGCCTTATCACACACTCTTGGGAGGAGACCAGAACATAGCAAACACAGCAAGATTGGTGTGCTGGCTAATAGAAGGATCCTGAGAACTCTTGTCTCTGCTGTTGCTGTATTGCTTTTCTATCCTCCGGCAAAGCATTTCTTCTTCTTACCATCAACAATTTGCCATCATAATGGCGCACTCAACCACAAGTGGTGCGCCCAACGGCCAAGCTCCAAGTCGTTCGACAGACGCTGTACTTAAACCCTCAGATCCAGTCCCAGAGGGTGCCCACAAAGTCAAAGGCATAGAATTCAACCATTACAAAGACCGAGACATCACGGCTAGTGAACTAGTTGCTGACATGGCAAATATGGGCTTCCAGGCCAGCGCTGTCGCTGATGCTGCCCGAATTATCAACAATATGAGAGACTACCGTGATCCAGAAGAAGGTACAAAAACTACAATCTTCCTAGGTTATACCTCCAATCTTGTCTCTTCTGGCCTTCGGTCTACACTCCGCTACCTGGTCGAACACAATCATGTTTCTGCTGTCGTAACTACAGCCGGCGGTGTCGAAGAGGATCTCATCAAGTGCCTCGGAGACACATACATGTCCTCCTTCTCAGCCAAAGGCGCAGAACTAAGAGAGAAGGGAATGAATCGTATAGGTAACCTCGTGGTGCCAAATAGCAATTATTGCGCCTTTCAAGACTGGGTGATCCCAATATTTGACGCTATGCTTGAAGAGCAAGAAGCCAGCAAGAATACCGAAGAGCCCCTAGTCTGGACTCCCAGCAAAGTTATTGCCAGACTTGGCAAAGAGATCAATGACGAGAGCTCTATATGCTATTGGGCCCACAAAAACAATATACCAATCTTCTCGCCAGCACTAACAGACGGCAGCATAGGCGACATGCTCTATTTCCACACCTGGAAGACCGACCCCAAAGTCCTAACCATCGACATCACACGCGACATCCGACGCATCAATGACATCGCCATGAAAGCCCACAGGTCGGGGATGATCATCCTCGGCGGCGGACTCATCAAGCACCATATCGCCAACGCAAACTTAATGCGTAATGGCGCCGAGCATGCGGTCTACATGAACACAGCACAGGAATTTGACGGGAGTGATGCTGGAGCGAGACCAGACGAAGCCGTTAGTTGGGGAAAGATTGCCGCAGATGGCGAATCTGTTAAGGTAATTGTCCATCAAAACACCATGCCGCAGACAAGCGCTAATAGCAGCAGGTTTACGCCGAGGCCACAGTAGTGTTCCCACTCATCGTCGCAGCCACCTTCGCAAAAGCCATTCCGAAAGGCAGAGATTAAAAGTGCCAATCCTACCTCGACGGCACAAACCCTCTATACCCCACAACACAGCCGACTACCATATATTACAATCTAGCCACCAATCTCCTTCAGCACCCACATGCTCGCAAAACCCCTACCCTCCATAGGGAATTCCATCTACCCAGTTTCTAGACTTCCAAATCTGAGCGTCGTCCGGTGCTGGCCGAGCAAGAGGCATCACCTTCCGATCCCCACTAGTGGTCACTAGCCGTGCAGTACACAAATCACACATCTCTCCCCGAGCTTTCAAGATACCAGAATTCGAACCCGTCTGCTTCAAAACGGATACTGCTACATCATCTCAATACTCTCGAACATTCAGCTGAGCTTGAGCGTCGTCTAGTCTACCCGGTACGGAATCGGAAAGGGCGGCAGAATTCGAGGTATTCGACGCATGTTGGTATCATGAATATGAGTTGGAGGACCATGCGTCTTCCACAGAAACCGTATGTGTATACATCGACCCGTAAATTGCGACGCACATACGTAAGTGGACCTACCGTAACACCAACGCTCAAGCATATCATATCTGTGTTTATAGAACCAGAAACATCACATCCCACTCCCTCACCACACCACCACCACAGTTCCCTCCTTCTCACACCTTCGCCTCCCTATCAAGATTCCTCTCCCCCCACTCACCCATCAGCCCCGCCACCGCATACCCCAACCCCAGCACAAATGCACCCGGAAAAAACGCCCCAAAAGTAACCTCCCGCTCCCTAGCCCACAGAACCGCAACCCCCACCGCAGCAACAACCGTACAAGCCTGCACCCCCACAATTGGCACCCTCCACACCTTCTCCCTAAAATACAATCCCCACCCCTCTCTCAGCGCCGCTTCGCCCAACTCGAGCATCTCCCGTCGTTTGGGGAGGGCGGCTCGGTTGGCGCGTTGGGTGCCTAGGCATTCTGGGTTCTGGAGGAAGTGGAGCATTGCTTTGCGAGGGACGGGTGGGATGAATTTGATTTGGGGCGGTGTGTAGTAGTATTTCAGGCAGCCGTTGCCACAGCCCTCCTTGCATGTTTTGTCGCAGATGGGGATCTGTTCGTTGGGCTCTATGCCGACGTCTACGTAGTCGCTGAGGTAGAGTTGGAACTGCCGGGTGTTAGTAAGTTGTTTGATATATCTATGCACGCCTTCCGTCCACCTTTTTGAACTCGATGTGGGATAGGGTGTTGAGCCGCCACCAGCTACTCCTGCTAGCGTTGTAAAGTGTTCTGATACTTTTGAATGTCTGTTGGTCGGTCATTTTGGTCTTGATGTTATCGGCGAACAGTCTTGTCGTCTTGGGCCCCTGCTTGACACAAAGTAGGATAAACTCATCGGTTGAAGGTTCGTCGTTGGGTTGTTTGGTCCTTACTTCCCGGCCACTATCACTGCCAGGGGAGTCCGAGCTCTTTCCTGATTGACCGGTCTCGGCACGAGGTGGAATGTGAGACTCATCTTTGGCTTTGCCCTTCGCGTTCGAGCTGGGATCCGATGGACCAGCGATTGTTGTTGGCTTATCATCGCCTTGGCTCCCTAAGTTGGAGGACTGCATGGAGAGGACCCATTCGTCGGCGGCACCTGGCACCAGCTCTCGTACCTTCTCATTGAACGTGCATCCACAGCTCTGTCAAGGGAAATTAGATCCTTTTCAGTGTAAGAAAAGGAAGATTCACTCACACAAGTCCACTGAAAGTACTTGAGATCACCATTCTCAGTGCGTTTCCTCCCGTCTAGAAGATCTGTAACTGTTTCCTTGCAGTTCAGTATATGTGTCCAAATCCTCCTAAGCTGAGTCCGGTTGGCCATTGGTGGAAGGATGCTTCGCTTGTCTCTATCGAGATCAGTCCTCAAGTCCAGTGGAAGTAAGCCAAAGCCACAAATCATGGTACAAAACGCCATTGCATATTTCGAGCCGAGACAAAGAATGAATACAAAGATCGAGATAATTAGACATGTAATGATCTCAAAACGCCTCGTCACCCAGCACCAGATGTCGACAATAGTGTTTTTACGCAGCTTAAGTTGGTCATGCGGATTGCTCTTGAGAGCGTTTTCAACGTCATCTACGCCCGGCTTCGCTTGGTGCAGCTCCGAAGGTAGGTGCTGGATGAGGCTCGCTCTCAGTTCCATGAAAGGTGGGGTATCAATCAAAAAGTGCTTCACTGAGTCAAGATTGGTATGTGTCTCATACAGGGCCTCATCATCTGACTCATCTGGTATCTGATCTTGAGGATCGTTGATTGGTGGCCATGATGCGAGGTGTTCGAGCTTTCTCGAACTTGTTCTGCTTGAGTTGGGATGTGTGTTCAAAGCCACTGTCGAGCCGGTATCCTGGGCTTCTAGCCAGCGATCTACCGCTGCATCTTTGGCCGAGTCGACTTTGAGGGCTAGTATTCTTTGCTTGCTGTCCTCCGTATCTTCTGGCTTCACGGCTGAGCGCAGTAACGAGGACGTCCGTCGAGTTGCCTGGCCGGCCAGCACCGCCGCCACTTTCTGCGAGGGTTTCACTGCAATAGCCTCCAAGCTCCCAGAGTACCTTTTTAAGAAGCCTGAAAATGCTCGTTCGAATCCCAAAACACCGACCCGCTCTATCACAGAGTTGACAAGGCTAGGCAGAGAAGGATCGGTTAGTAACATTTTGACGAGCTGCTCAGGAACAGATATTGCTCTTAGGGTCGTCAGAGAAAACCTCTGAATCTGATCATCAGCTCTTATAGATGGCACAAGGGTCTCGTCCGTCGTAAATTGGGAGAATACATCAGAACCGTACACACTCCCACCATCTTCAAGCTCCTCGGTGTTCTCTCTGCCCTTATTGCCAGTCTTCATATTTGAAGGTAGAGCGAAGAGGTCCGGAAACTGATCGTTCAGTATATGAGCATTAATGGATTGTTCTTGTACATCTTTCAGGTCGAGGAGGAAAGCTCTAGCCGTAGAATGGCAGAACAAGAGAGTCTCGTTCGCAGTATTGACAAACACAAGGTCAGCACAACAGTCTATGATATACTCGATATCTGTCATTGCTTCCTCATCGTCAGGATCATCGCCTTGCAGGATTGCGAGACATCCTCGGATTTCTGCATATTGGAGAGGGCGAGTCGCGTTAAGCATCAAAGCGAAAACCACCTTCGCTATATCGTATTGGTGCGGTCTCTGTGTAGCAACTCTGTCAATAGCGTCCTGGTAGACACTAGCAAGTTTGCATGGGAGAACGTCCAAGGCAATTCTCATCATCTTTGGGCTGCGCTGCTTTAGGACCTCATCAACCTGCAGTGCGACAGCCAGAAACCTAGATCATCTCAGCAAGTCACTCCACTCTTCATAGTTTTACTTACATCCCCTCTGAAAACGGAGACAGCCTCTCAAAAAGCTTCTGCCTCAACGACGCTGCTGACTGTAGCCGACGTGATTTCCCAAGTTCCTTTCTGATGAAGTGGTCTGTATCATCGACATTGGCTTCGATCAATACCCGCGTATAAGTAAGGTCTATGACTTCACGGAATGATCGACTGGTGACAAGTATATGTGCCCACGGTTCAAGAGAAAGATCTTGAAGAAGTTCCATGATACTTGGCTGGTAGTCATTGCTGACCTGGTCGATTCCGTCAAGACAGATGTAGACACGAGGCTCCAAGGAAGACTCGAACGCCCCTTCAAAGGCACGGCGTAAAGCACTATACGTGGGAGATATGCCTTGTCGTCCAAAGTCGTCCCATAGCCACCATATAGACGCAGGAAGATGCCTCGATTGCGAAGCAAGCTGACGTAGAATGATGCGGAGAACATTTTGCTTTGACTGAACTTGGTAGTCTCTATGATCAAAGTAGATGTAGGTCAAACCATCATAACTGCTCGTTTGACGAAGCCTGTCAATGACGAAAGAGCTAATCACGAATTAGTATCTGGACAGTCTTCGATCATGTACATACGTACCACAGTGTAGATTTCCCCACACCAACTGTGATTGGATCAGTGTTAGACAGACCTTATTCCATGGGAGACGAAAAGGGCGCTTACTCCTGCCTCCAAGCCAGAGTAACCGCGGTGTATCCCTGCTACCGGAGTCCCATTGATGGAATTCTTTGCAGTGTAAGAACCATTCACAGGTTCCCTCAAGTCTCGCCGCCTGCAGATCGAGATACCTCGCCTCAAAGTCGTAGGATGAAAGCCAGTCAAGGACCCTATGCCTATCAAGCTCTACCCGGTCCGAGGTTGCCATTGCCATCAATTCACTGTTGTTTGAGCTGTTACACCCTGCCATCAGTTCTGGGCTTCTCAGTCTATGGATTTGCCATCAAGACTCGCTTACTGCGAAGATGCGATTAAAGCCATCTGGATCATAGCCTTGTGCCGATCGAGTTGGCTCATCAAGACTGCCATTCTATCTCTCTGCATGGCCCACTTGAACCGCTTCGTGGCTGAAGGACTTGCTTGGCATCTCGCTACAATGTTGCATATTTCCGTCAACGTCTTTATAGTTTCGAGATGTATGGCCTTTACTGTCAAACTTCGTATCAGGGTTCAAGTTGGCAAGGGTAGCAGCGATTGCTCACGAGAAGCCCCATTATTGAGTGCGTCATCTTCCTCGATGCCCCGAAGTATGGCCACCAGTGATTCTAAGTTCCTCGTTAAAGAAGCGATCTCCTTGGGCTCGTCGTGGAAACCATCGGAGAACTCGCGAGTAACAGTGAATATACGTTGAATGACGCCGGCGATTTCTGCTGGAGAATAATCGAGTGCCGTCATGATTGTCTACTGTGCAGCTCATCTGGGTAACAGGCGTTCCCGAGGAGCATTATGTTCAAGGCATAAATTTTCAGCTGAGACTGGAGCGAATTGTGAGATCAACATTCTGCCATCCTGATGCCTATATATCAATTAATATGCATTGAATCCACAAGTCCAAGTCTTATGCCTCGGATGTAGAAGTCAGAAGTAATGAAAGAGCGAGTGTCAGGACATTTGAAGAAAGATTTTCAAGTCAGCCTCACGCCGTCTGAGAGTGGCGCCTGCGCGTTCCAGCCCCGAAAAGCCCCTGCATGACGGGCAATGGGGGATGATCCCCACATGGCTGGCCAGATTCGTAGGTAGGATCTGAGCCCACAAAGCTGCAGATATGGCTATCGCCGTGTGCGCTAGGGATAGCACATACACGATCTGTTGTACTGGCGGGGCGCTGCTGTTCTTGGGGGTGGAAAGCAGGGTCACCGAATCACCCCAGCGCTGCCATGCTTGTCCATATTTGCCTAAAACTGGGTTTCGTATGGTACTTTGAGGCTATCCCTGTTGGAGACTACCGTATTCTGGCGCCCACTAGGATATCTAAAGCATGAGGCCGTTGGGTAGGATTATCATATCCCTACCAAAGAAAGGAATGACTATGTGTTTATCACTAGAAAAAGCTATAATACAGAAGCGCCCCTCTATTCATCGTTCAGTAAGTCAGTCATCAAGGCATGCGCCTTTCCCAACACCGCCGCTCTCAATGAATGAATGCACATCAGATTCGCAGTATCATAATAATCGTCCCTTCATTCGAATGCACCAATGACGACATATCACTTTCTTCTACCTCCTAACCACAACTCATCTCCTTTTGACCCGTCTATGCTCCCCTTGCTGCCTATCCGCCTTTCAGTGGTTATGATTTCATGTTCTCCAGATCCTCACGACAGCCCTAACATTCTTCCTGCAAACCGGACACTGTTCCACCTGCCTCGCACACTCCTCACAGGCAACAACATGTCCACAATCGTAGAACAAGGCATCCATCTCGCCCTCGTAGCATATCTTGCACAAATGCATTTCCTCGTCCGCAACCTCAAATACCATGTGTCCTTTCCCATGTCTCTTCCTCTTCTTGAAACCCCCAGTATACACATTGCCCGTCTTCGCGTACACCATTTGCCCATGCCCATTGGGCTCGTTGGCTTTCCATTCCCCAGTGTAGGTGTCCCCATTTGCGTATGCCATGGTCCCTTGCCCTGCTTTATCGCCTGCGGTGAAGTTGCCCGTGTAGGCATCACCGGCTAGGGTGATGAGGGTGCCGTGGCCGTGGGCGCGGCCCATCGAGAGGGAGCGGGAGCTGTAAGGGCGCCCGAAGTAGGAGCTTGTGACGTGGGATTGGAAGTAGGTAGGGTCGTCGTGGCCGTGAAGATACTGGAAATAATCTATGGGGTTCGTGCACTTGCCTTGAGCTTCGAGAACAGCGACCCTGGAGGTTTGACTTAGCGACGTGTTCTCGGCATCCAACGGGGGAAGTACTTACTGTGCAGCACTTAGATGGCGCTGGGCGATAACGATACCACCATCAGCGCCATCAAACTCGGTCTCAAAGGTCGCGGTTTGTTTGACCTGGTCTTTGGGCCGGATCTCAAGGCCTCGCTCATGGAAGAGGTCCCACGACTCTTGGGCGTCGACTTTGAGTAATTTCTTCACCTCTTCTACAATCTTGGCTTCGCTCTTGGCCAGGTGTCCACATACTCCACGCAAGCTCTGGCTCTCAGTCTCGAATATCTTCAGGAAGAAGTATATCTTCTTGACAGGCGTGTTTTCGAATCTTCTTCGATGGTTCAGCAGTGCACGAGCATGCTCTTGCGCAATGGCAAGTGCTACTTCCTCATCGGCATTACCGCTTCGCATATTCTGCTGCATCGCTTCTACGGCTTCAGCCGCCACCGTAGCGTCTTCGCTAGTCACCGCTCGGTTCATTTGATCTATCGCAGCCTCGAAACCTTCAGAAGAGGCTGGATCTATACCACCCAAAGACCTCGCTTCTGCCATCAGCGCAGCTCTTCGGGCTACTTCTAAATTGAACTCGGCAAGGAATTCCGGGCTAAGGATCCGGGGAATTGGCATCGGGTCATGTACAAGAGAGTCCGCTTCCACAGGGGCCAGCCAGAATCTAGAGCCTCCAGTGCGGTTGACCAGCTCTTCTAATGACTCAGACTTGTGAGCTTCGAAGGACAAGAGCTCTGGATATGCGTTTCTGCTTGGCGCTAATGTGTTCATCGGCCATATATTCATGCTTTGGCCACATCCTTCTACTTCTCCCATCAGAGATTTCCTCACTTCGTCAAGCGTGGTCTTGGGAGCGTAGTTGAATTCTTTGACCCACTCCGCACGGTGATGTTCAGCCCATGGCTCACAAAGTCCTCGGCCCGTGTAATCCTTGAACAACCCTGAGAAGTATATGTACACTGGCATGGGTTCCAACATGCTCTCTTCAGTGTCTTTGCTTGTTGTCGGAACATCTGCCTCTGAGATGACTGTGACTTGAGTGTCGTCGATACTCGTCTTGGGTGCCCTCTTGTGCTTGAATGGAGTACACAGTACTTTGGGGAGCATGTCCTTTCGAATGTACATTGCAATATACGCAACGGCTGCAGTCCCGTCGGTACTATCGCCAGATCCTTCATGAGCTTGTACTGCTTTATTTCTAGTCAAGACTTCCACTTTCCTGGGGCAATTGTCGCCCCCATACTTTATCCATCTTGTTCCAGGTCCCTCTGGTCGTATGACAGAGTAGTACTCCTTGGACTCTAGATCGCCTGAATGGACAATCATGCCGTAGAGGGCATATTTGTTAGAGTTGAAACAGATGTCTTCGTTCATCTCGATTTTGTGTGTGAGCTTCTTCCATTTTCTTAAGTCGGTGGAGTAGCTTTGGCGATGCAGTTCGATCACTAGAACGGGAGGACCTTCGTTAAGGGGTGGCTTTTCCTCGCCAGCAAAACTCCTCCACAGCCGGAAGGTTCGCGACGCATCTAGGCTGGCCATGGTGATCATCTCCTGGACGCTGTGGGGTTCGGAATTGTGACTTGATTTGAGAGGCATAAGAGGTGTTGGTGGATATCTTTCGCTCGAGTTGTCGTTGTTGAATGGGTCAGGTTGCTTGAGAAGAAGGATATCGTCGAACAAATTAGTATACCGGGAGTGGGATTCGGCTACAGTGTTCAGACCAGACGCTTCATAGTTGAGTATACGCCGTAAAGTTTCCCAAATCATTACCACGTCCATCTTCGAATCAATACCCGCACCGTAGAAATTTAGAATACTTAGAAAGTTGCTGAGGTAGAGCTCGGACTCGTCTGTTGAGGGGATATGCTCATCTGCATCCATGATATCCTGTAGCTCCTCGAATGCTGGTTTCTGCCGTTGCTTGGCTTCCCATACTGGATCTGGAATATGCATGTTGCGGATAAGATCGACAACGGGAGACAAATGCAGCCACGAGGATAGGGCAGCGATCATGGCACTTGAATAAGGACACTCGAAAGCCCTGACGCCGGTCATAGCCAGACAGTCCCATTCGGACTTGTCCTTCGGGGGATGCCACCACAGAGCCTTAGTATCATCCTTGATTGTACGAATATATGCAGTGAATGCAAGTGTGTCATTCCGGAGAAGCGCTTGTCGTTGATATCGCTGACGTTTGTGTATCTCGTCCCATGGACCATGAAATCGGGTCCATCCCCAGTCTGGGTTGTCATTGTAATAGCGATGGCAACCCTTCTGACTTGCATTCACTCGAGGTTCGTCCGGGTTGTAGATGACACAGCTGATTTGAGCAGCAATGCCCCAGGGTTCTTCCTCTTTCAGACTGCTTTCCTTAGGTGGTGTTGGTACAGATTCCATATTCTCATCTAGTGCGCTAGGCGCATTATCCACGCTGACCGACGAAGCCGGCTCATCGGCGGCAGATGTAGGTTGTGGTGGGGTGGTTGGTTCACTTGGCTCAGCATCTGCTACAACACTAGGCCCTTGGTCGGCGTTTGAGACTTCTTTAGAGGCTTCGGTCTTCTTCGCAGCTGCTTCAAGCTCCTCCCATGGAGTAGGTGAGCATTCAATGTAGATACTCAATTGCTCAGTGCCGTCGTTCCCATGCGGATAATACTTAATGTTCCAGTAGTATCCATCTATGAGTTCAGATGGGGACCTCATGATCTTCTCTCTATTTGGTTTCTCCGGAGTTCCGTGTACCCCAGTCACAGTCCAGGTAATACGATGGCCCTCATTAGGGATGTACTCAGGATCTTCAAGCGGTTCGAAAGCTTTCAGTTCCCAGTACTCATGGTTTAAAGCACTGACCTCCACCATATTCTCCTCGATAATCTTGAGCTCACGTTCATCTGGTGAAGATGTATCTTCTTTCAGGTTCGCCCAGTATGGATGCTCCTCCTCATCCTCCGAGTCTTCGCTGTCATCGTCATCTCGTTCACCCTCATCTTCTGCATGACGATCCTCACGTCCCTCACGTCTCCTCTCTTGTCTCGCCCTGTCAGCCCTCCGCATATCTCCTAGAGCTGCCAGCTCCCTCTCTGCAGCTCGCAGTCTTGCCTCTCTTTCTTCAGGTGTGTTTGCTTGTCCCGCTGCATTGACAGCTTCCACAACTTGGGCAGCATTGACATCATTGGTCGGCATCTGCACATGTACAAGGCGAAGAGCAGTTGATTGTCCAGTGGCTTCATTCGTGAGGATGCCTATGCTTGTCTGCGGAGGTGTAGGAGGACGCTCGTCGGCCGTTGGATTATCTGGAGATGTATCCATTACCTCATTGTCCACTGGAGATTGTGCGTTCTGATGTGTGGGAGGTGATGTAGTGTCGGCGGTAATGGGGCCCCCCTCTGATGAACCAGCCTCTGGCGTATCTGCCTCAGCACCTGACTCCGAATCCTCGTCCTCCTGGTCCGTTTCCATTCTGTCATGGTTTTGTCCATTGACCTGTGGTAATGGTGGTGGGATGCTAGGGTGGTTAACCCTGGTGGATGAAGCGATGATGGGGGGATGCGGAGGCGGTGAGGCACTCATATTTCGAGGACTCCGGTGGGTGTTGGGAGGTGGTGGTGACCTCGAGTGTTGACTGCTCATAGCTGCTTCGAGGATGAAGTGAGGTGGAGGTGGTGTAGAGGCTTCAGGCGTGGCGTAACGAAGGTGTCGTCGTTGGTGGTGGTTTGGATTCTGTTGCGGAGGAGGCTGATCGAGTGGGGGTATGTCATCTTCAGTACCACTCATTGTTGCCTCTTCCATGGCGACTGTTGAGGAACGAGAGCAAAAAGAGCAAGGAAAAGGAAAGCACCTCCGGAGTTGCAAAAGCAGGTCAATGATTGGTAGCGGTTTCTAGTTACGGCTTGGGCGCTTTCGGTACGGGGGAGATGGATTTTGGGCGTGAAGGTTGAAGAAGGCAGGCCACAAGAGAAGTCGGAAGAATCTTGATGCGGGGTCGTCGGCTTTTCGAAGATGAGGCTGCAACTTATGCAATGTGCGTTATATGATTCAGAGCTGTGTCATACATAGTCAAGCGTGCAGGCAGAACCTTCAAGGTTACAGGGCGCAGTAGTAGCAGTAGCGGCAAAGGTTGGCCCCTAAGCGTGGGGCTTGGAGTGACTTTAGGCGCCAGTGGTGTCGATGAGACGGTAGTGTAAGGCTGCCCGCTAGAGACCCTCATTGGCACAAAAACCTCAAGACCAATACATGGGAAAGTTATTTTCTATGTGCTATGTGCTGCTCCAACAACGGATCTGGGTATTCACTCCTCAAGTAAGGTACACTGATACATCAAGATTCACAATTGAGAATCGACAATTGAGAACACTTTGTGAACGACCGGACTTCAATCACGTCGACTTCTATATCACTGTTGTCGAGGCTGCCTCCACAATTGGCCTTAAGCCTGCTGAAACATCAACTCCATTCGGCTGAGCAGCATCCCCAGATCTCGCTTGGCCAGTCGTAGGCTTTTTCCGGTTCACTGCCCTAGGATTTATACCATTCCTCCTCAACCGATTCCTCTTCGCCTTCTCGATATACTTCTCATCCCCCGACTCGTCGAAGCCGCCAAAAGCACCCTCTTCTTTCCCGTCCTCTGTAGCAATAGGTGTCCGGTCCACCATTACCATATCTTCACGATTCCTTGCCATATCTGGGTCCCCGTCCTTCGCTTTCGCTTCTGGTGAAGGAGCTACCTTCTTGAATTTGCTAACAAAGAACCCATCAACATTGTAAGCATGCGGATAGAATCTCTTTGTCATCTTCATCTTCGAGTCGAACTGCTTCCCCATGTAGCTTACAAATCCATCCACACCGAATGTCAAACCAGTCTCGACAAGTTTGACATTTGGTCGCTTGGTAAGAGCGTATTGCACGACCTGCTCATTCTCTTCGACAGTGACGCTGCAGGTTGAGTAGACAATGTAACCTCCAGTCTTGCTCGTGTGGTCCACCGAGTCTATTGCACATAGCAGTAGCTGCTTCTGGAGATGGGGTAGTTGCATGAAATCCTTCTCTGTTTTGTTCGTCTTGACACTGGGATCTTTGGCTATCACGCCTGTGCCAGAGCATGGGGCATCGAGTAATACGCGGTCAAAGCCGCCGATGACTCTGGGGAACTCCCTTGCGTCGTAATTACACACTATAGCGTTCTTGACTCCTAGACGGTGTATATTTCCTATCAAGCCTTTCGCTCTGGATCTATTACTATCGTTTGCGAATATGGAACCGGTATTCTTCATCAGGGCAGCAATATGAGTTGTTTTGCCTCCTGGAGCGGCCGCCATGTCAAGGACTCTCTCGTGTTCTTGAGGCGCAAGTGCCATAACGGGGAGAAAGGAGGATGCCGCTTGCAGAATGTAGTGGCCAGCAAGGTATTCAGGTGTCGCTCCTAAGGGGACCTGGCTTTCGAATACCTGCAGGCCGACCTTTGACCATTTGCCCACAGGCTCTAACGTGACTCCTCGGTTGATGAGTGACTGTGCTAGTTCTCGACGATGAGTGCGGAGTGTATTTGTACGTATGACGACAGGGCGGGCAGATTCGTTAGCTTCGAAGAATGCGAACGCTTCCCGGGGCGGGAACAAGTTGAAGAGCTTCTCGGCGAGATATGGAGAGTAGCCGTAGTAGAGACAGACATCTTTAAGCAATTGGCCCGTGTACTCTGCCCTTGACCGACCAACTTCAGCTAGCTTAGAAAAGTCATCCAAGACACGGATTGTGTCTGTAATACGTGACCGTAGCACTTGCAGATCAGGTGCCAGCCCAGAAGCTACGCCTTCATCTTCATCTTCATTGTCCAGCACTTTCGGTCGATCACCATCGATGTTTGTTTGTAATGCTGCCTCTTCCAGCTCCAATTGTGCCTCAGCTGCATCTTCCTCTTGTTCCAGGTCCAATTTTCTCGACAATCCCGCAATATTTGCAGCGGTCAGTTTTTCCTCACCATCAGATTCGTCTTCATCCTCTGAGAACCGCGCTTTTTCTTGTTGCGGATCTGAATCGTAGACTGAGGAACCCGATTCTAAGAATTCGTCTTGCGCAACCAGGCCATCCCCACCAATGCTCCCTGCTGAGCCATTTTCGATATCTAGAGGGATCTCTTCATCGTCATCTTCATCGTCGTCGACGTCGTCATCCTCTCCCCCGAGCAGATCTGCGGCATCGTCATCCGAGCTCACATCTTGCAACGCGCCAGACATAGTGGGCTCTTTCGCCAGATGTCTCCATTTCAGCGCTTGAGTGGGTTTGCCATTGGTAAAGTTTCCCTTAGTAGAATGCCTCAGGCCAGAATTTGTACTTTCGATTAAAGACTTTCCTGCAAGTGACTGTATTTTGATTTCTCCAGACGCTTTCCTTTTCTTCCCTCTTTTCGATTCGTCGAACTCTGCCGCCTTTCTCTTGTTCGCCGATATCTTTCCAAGGTCCGGAGGCGGTCCCTGCTTCTTCATGCGCCGTCCGACACCCATATCCGTGGATGCGTCGTACCCTTAGCCTGTGCAGGTGTACAAACCACTTCCCCGAATTTTCGACTGCAGACCTCGAAAAGTTCGTTGAATTCCAGATAAGGCTGATCCTAACCCATTATCTTAGCGCTATCTCCCTCGCCTTGGCACTCTTCTACCAAACCACCTAGGTACCCGCATCCCCAATCCTCCCTCTCCCACAGCATGACCTCTGAAACCCTCTGGTCCAAATACAACCGCGCCTACCCGTCCGGCCTCTCCAACGGCAAAATGACCGAACTCTCCTTCGCCAAATCCTTCCTCTCAACCCTTGATTCCCGCCCTCTCAAACTCCAGCCCGATCATGCTATCGATCCTAAGAATTTGGAGATTACGGCTCCGTATACGCTTCCGCGTATGCCGAATGCCTTCAAAAAGTCTTCAGCAAGCTCGCAGGTTGATGCGGAAGCTCAAAGACCATCAACGCTCAATGTCACGTTGAAGTCTTCTAAGAACCCTGTTATGAGTCTCAGCTTGCCGGATACAGACTTGGGAATTAGTGTGTTGGGGTTGAAGGAGCGGGTTGCGAAGGAGTTGGGGATTGAGGGGACGGACAAGATTAGGGTGTTGTTCAAGAGGAAACCGGTGGGGGATGTTAAGACTGTGAAGGAGGTGTTGGGGGAGGAGGATGTGGGAAGGGAAGTGGAGTTTGGGGTTATGGTTATGGGATATAAAGAGGAGGCAACCAAGGGGGATACGGAGATGAAAGATGCGGAGGTAGAGGTGCCGGTTGCACAAGGGCCGAGTGGGGAGGAGGTGCTAGCGCAGGAGGAGTTTTGGAATGACTTGAAGGGGTTCTTGGTGCAGAGGTTACGAGACAAAGGGAAGGCGAATGAGGTCTTTGGGGCGTTTAGAGGGAGCTGGAACATGAGTGGAGGGTAGTGGGCATATGTATGATGGGACTGGGAATGAGTCTCCTAGGGTGCATTATGTTATTAGCATTAGCGGCATCGGTCAGTACGTATGGCATGCATTGTGGAGCCTGGACCACAGACTGGTATAGTACGGGCCATAGTTCATAAGG
Source organism: Stereocaulon alpinum (assembly GCA_018257865.1). Classification (NCBI taxonomy): domain Eukaryota; kingdom Fungi; phylum Ascomycota; class Lecanoromycetes; order Lecanorales; family Stereocaulaceae; genus Stereocaulon; species Stereocaulon alpinum. The sequence continues at coordinate 99,337 of JAEUBA010000020.1, read as the reverse complement.
CTCTAGCGTAGAGCAAAGGCTGCGTGGAACAACCCTTGAATATGAAATCCCAAGCCTGAGCGTAGTGGCCCTAACATATCCCATGTAGAACGGGACGGCGGACACGTCAGCATCGTCTTCCAATCGAATTTCAATGTTGACGTGCCATGTGAGGAGTGGGCAGTGTGAAGAAACATGATTGATGAGCACGAGTCTATGCAAGGCAACACTCTCAAGCTATCCTGTCCGTTCAACCAACAATCGCTCTCCGTCATGTGATCATCGCTTCTCTAATCGTGCGCATGCTTGTTCTAGCGCGTCCCTCTGCTTATGTCCTTGAGGATCGTTGCATACTCGATCTCATCGTCTCGGTTAGCCTGTACTTCAGGGCCAAGACCGCTCAATGCGTTCTTTAGAGACTCTTTTGATGATGCGTATGTCATCTTTGGCTAGAAAGCAAACACTGTTAGCCGAATATATGTCGAGTGGGCGGCTGCGGTGGGCTTACGAAGACCAACGTTCCCTCATCTGGGCTCCATGAGATGAACACGATCTTCTTTCTGCACCAGGGGTCAGCTTTCTATTCCACCTAGGTTCCTTTCAGCACCACAGACCTCTTGCCCTCACCACTCTCCAATTCCCATTCAAAATCATAAACTGCGAATCGCGGTCCCTTGCCCTCCTTACCCTTTTTGTCTGGAGCTTTCGCGTTCAGGAGCTTGTTCCGGAACGATTCCCAATCAGGGTCGCTGGATGCGTCTTCCACAACGATCTCCTTGTAGTCATCGGACAGCTTGTAGATGATGTACTTGATTGATTTGCCGAGTTTGAGCTCATTGTATTGGGAGACACACTCGGGCGCTACGGATACTCTGGGTGTGGATGTATTAGATGGCGCCACGGTGACGGTCGGATGTAGGGTATTCGTGAGGGAGAGGGAGTAGGGAGGAAGGAGGAAGGAGGTATTGCGTACCCTGATTTACTCTGTGAGCCGCATTGTTAGCACGTGCGCTCCTCTGTCGGGGACGAAGTGGGTAGGGCATACCATGACTGCGTATGTTCGAAGATAGGAAGCGAATGAGGGTATGGAGGAGGAACAAAGAGCTCTGAACAAGAGGACATGTTAGCGTCAGCTTTGGAAGGTTTGTAGCCTAGCGTTGTTGATAAGGTCGGCTGGGTGTTACGCAGGAGATGACGTGGACGAGGGACACGAATTTGTCATACCGGACGTCACTAGAGAGGAGCGATTAACGGTAAGGTGTCCTAAGCAGTGGAGTAGGCAATGGGGTATGTAGGGTAAAGGAGATGCTTCTATGTAGCAAGGACTCTTTGGTGGGGTGCAACAAGCAACGAATGTCGCTTGGCGGGGCCATCACTTCCGCATCCCTGCTAGCGCCTGGAGTCCTCCATGAGCTAGCACACTGAAGATGGGCAGTGCCGTAGCACGCGGTCTTGTATGCGACGTATTTTTGGACTTTTTGCATTATTGTATTAGCTATGGACGCTCTGTACATGTGGATGTTACAAGAAAGGGACCGCTTTTGCTATGCTAATGCACAATGCGAGAATAGCCTGAGTGGAGTGACCCGAGGTGGGAGGTAACAACATATGGTTAGAAATGAAAAGACATCCAACACGCCGGCTGGTGGTATCGAGGACGAGTGATGAGAACGGTGAGTGCGCTTAGAACATGCCTCCGCCACCCATTCCGCCCATGCCGCCCATTCCTCCACCCATACCGCCGCCTGGTGGACCCTTCTCCTCTGGTGCTTCTGTGACAGCAACTTCGGTCGTGCCCAGTAGCGATGCAACTCCGCTAGCGTCAACGAGGGCAGTGCGGACAACTTTGAATGGGTCGACAATACCGGAGGCGATCATATCGACGTATTCGCCCTTCGCGCTGTCGAAGCCCTTGTTGAAGTCTGATCCGAATTCGTCCATGAGCTTGCCGACGACAACGCTACCTTCAGTTCCAGCATTCTCGACGATAGTCCGTGCTGGACGAGTGATGGCGTTTTTGATGATGCTGACACCAAGCTGCTGATCGAAGTTCGAAGGCTTGACGTTTCCCAGACTGTTTGCTGCTGCCTTCAGTAAAGCTGTTCCACCACCTGGCAGGATGCCTTCCTCAACGGCAGCACGTGTAGCATTTAGCGCGTCAACAACACGGTCCTTCTTTTCCGAGACTTCAATCTCTGATGCGCCTCCCACTTTGATGACAGCAACACCTCCTGACAACTTGGCGAGACGCTCTTGTAGCTTTTCCTTCTCATAGTCCGACGTTGAAGGATCGTTCATGACGCCACGGATCTGCTCACATCGCTGTGCTATCGCATCCTTGCTTCCCTCGCCATTGAGGATTATCGTATCCTCCTTTGTGATGGTGATTGATCCAGTAGAGCCAAGGTTGTCTGCTGTAGCTTTCTCAAGCTTCAGTTCAAGCTCATCCGTAAAGACCGTAGCGTTGGTAAGGATGCCAAGATCGCCAAGGATAGATTTGCGGTTGTCACCAAAGCCAGGAGCTTTAACTGCGGCAACTTGAAGCTGGCCACGGAGCTTGTTGAGGATACAAACTGCTAGGGCTTCTCCATCGATGTCTTCGGCAATAATAACAAGAGGCCGACGAAGCTGGGTAGATACTTCGAGTGCGGGTATTATGTCCTGGACAGCGGAGATTTTCTTCTCTGAAAGCAGTATCAGGGGCTTCTCGAATTCGACCTTTTGCGACTTGGTGTCGGTGATGAAGTATGCTGAGGTGAATCCGCGGTCAAACCTCATGCCCTCTGTAACTTCCAGCTCGTCTTCGATGGTCTTGCCTTCCTTAACGGTAATAACCCCCTCCTTACCGACCTTCTCCATAGCGTTCGATATCAGCTTGCCAACATGTGTATCGCCGTTGGCGCTTATAGTGGCCACCTGAGCAATCTCCTCACCAGTCGTAATGTCCCGCTTGTTTTTCTGTAGGTATTCAACCACCGCTTCGACAGCAGCTTGTGTGCCTCTCCTCAAATCCATGGGGTTACATCCTGCAGCAACATTCTTGACGGTTTCTGAGAAGATGGCATGAGCCAGGACCGTAGCTGTTGTGGTTCCATCGCCGGCCACTTCATTTGTCTTTGAGGCAACGTCTTGTAGAAGGCGAGCGCCCAAATTCTCGAATTTGTCCTGTAGAGTTATGGCTTTGGCGACGGTGACACCATCTGTAATAGTGGAGTTAGTGGATGGTCTGAGTACCGATAGACATAAAGAACGTGCCTTTTGTGATTTTGGGAGAACCGTAGCTTGACTCTATCAAGACATTCCGTCCCTTAGGTCCCAGTGTAGTTGCTACAGCTTTCGAAAGCGTTTCCACACCCTTGAGTAACGAGGCTCGGGCATCAACACCAAATTTCAAGTCCTGCAGCGGGTTTCATTAGCCATACTGTCCGTACTGATGGGTTGGATGGTGCATTGGTAGAAAGCGCGAATGCTTTGCCTGGTTCCTGTGAGCAAGAAAGGAACGCAAGAAATGGCATACCTTATGTGCGGACCGCTGCTGTTGCAGACTAATTGCACCTTGCCGCGCTCTGGAGAGAGGATTCGAGTATGAAGAGGCTGATGGCAAAAGCGAAGACCGCGTTCTTGAACTTAGAGCTCGCTGCATAGCTTTAGTGGAAGACTGGGGCCCTCTACAAAGAATGTCCTAAATGCGTAGGAGACGGTGGATTTGAGATGGGGGACAAGCACTGAACAGAAAAAGACAGCGAAATATGGAATTTTCGAGATGTTCTATCTGATTGGGTTTAGCTCCCATAAGTTAGTTCCGGCAAGTTCCTGCCTCATTAGCTCCAACATCTCACTCTTCTCCGTTTTCTTTTTACCCATCTTCGACCTTCTCTCATGTATGCTATAGCTTTGCAGTGAGGTCTATTATCCTATAGTGCTTATCAGGTCAAATCAAACCCTATGCGAGCGTGGAAGACTGATTCCGGCCTCCAAGCCCGCCTAAGGCACTTATGAAGAAGGACTTGGACGGAGAGCTCTGAGATGTGGGTTGATCACATGCGTAACCTCCCTTTAAGACACATAGAATTTTATTGGAACGTCACTTATATCTCTCTCGCATGCTAGTCCTGAGAAGATGTCTGTGAGAGTAGGTATTCAAATATTGCGTGTATCCTATGTCTCCTAGCTATGAAAGGCATTGTACTTCTTGTGCAGAAATCGCCCCATATCAATAGCTGTGATCAAGCTTGCCCTGCTGCTGTGTATCCAATCATGCTTCAGGACACCTATCGTTAGCCCATAGACCTGCTAGGACTGCACAGTAGGCTCGAAGCCGTGAAGGATATATAGCAAGAGTGACGCCGCCTGAGTCACAAGCTCCTCAGTCAGAGGGAATTGATCCTGGTGGCAAATCGCCTTCACGAGGTAAGCTCACAAATATTGATGTTATTGGCCGGTCTTTGCAAAGAATATCTGGGCTAAGTGAAGGGCATGTTATTTCCTTACCAATGTCCTTCTTCCGCCCTCCCCTAATCTTCGTTGGCACAAATTGCCGGAGTACAAAACTTTCTTCAGCGATGCATCGATGCCCAAAAGCGCCCAATTTGAAAGGGTTTGATTCCCACAAGGACATTGGTGCAGTAGGGAGGCACCGCCGAAGACAGCAAATAATCCTGACGTGGCCAGGATTTGACGCAAAGCTGGCCTAATTGCATCCCTAAACCTATTGTCAAATTCAGGGAATTTGTTCAGCAGATTAACATTCGGCATTGAGTGACTACCTTTCTGAAACAAAACAGAACAATTACGTTCCTTGGATAGGCGTCAAGATTGGGACAGTGTTTAAGTATGATTCCCATGAAGACGCGGGGCTGTAATACTAACAAGGTGAGTTGAGATGACTTTCCTCCCAGTGCTACCTCGCAACCCGAGTACGAAGAAGTGAGCGAAACAATTCACCACTACATCAAAGCCTCAACACGATCAGGAAACAGTTTTGTCTATTGATATTTCTGAATTGAGGAAACATGCATGTATGTGAGTCTGTCTAATCTGCCGTTAAGTCTGCCGCTAAGTTGTGTCATCCACCCATCTGGTCATGCTAACGCGAATTAGAGCATTTTCCGACGTGTACGACCGGAGCCAACCCGCCATTCAGCTTCTATCCGAAAAAAGGAAATGCACTGAGATGTCGCCGCCAGAAGCCGACCGTTGTGTCTCGAAAAGGAAGAAAATATGTTGTGAATTGAGTTTCCTCAGGGGAAGGCTCCAGGGTAATCACTGCACCTGCCACGTTCTGAAAAAGTTATCGAAGAAATCACGCAAGAGAAAAAAGAAAGGACTGTCGCTCTGGAAATTATCGTGTCTTCGGTCCTCTGTCCTCGAACTTCGGAGTCAACCGCTGTATTCATGATCATACTCGTCTTGACTACCAACGGTGGCGAACACATCATCAGTCTCGTGGTTCACTCCAAAGCCTTCGCCTGGCATACTATTCTGCACTGGCCAAGAATCGTGGGTGTAGCCTGCCTCGTCGGAAGAGGGAGTCATGTTAATGGTGGATCCACCTGCCGAGGAGTAGTCGCCGCCCACTGGAGTCACGTGGGGGTAGATGATATCTGGGACTGTAGTCACAATGTGAGGGCGACTCGGGTTCGAGTGCCCATGAAATGCGGTCGAATATTGAGGGATTGACGATGAGTGCCCGTGGAAGGAACTCGGAAAATGGGGACTTGGTGCTACTTCCCATGCGTCTTCAAAGTGTGCGGAAATATTATTGTCGTTGTAGACAGCTAATTCCGGACCTTGCCAGAGGTTTGGAATGGTGGGGAGGTCACCGCGTCCATGATTCACTCCGCTGAAGTCCTCGAATCCAGCCGGATACTGCGTATGCTGGTCGTGTATCATGCTGCCGAAATGATTGTCGTCGGGGTGAGGACCAGGCGAAAACAGATCTTGCCCGAGATGTGTCATGTCTGATTGAATGTGCTGGTGAATGTTGGGCGGAAACATAACATGGCCATTATGATGACTACCATATGAAGCGGTATCATAAGGTGAGGCCGTGTGAGCAAAGGTAACATCTGTCTGGACGGGGAGTCCTCCCATGTGCGCCATGGCATGGTCTGAGCTTGCTTCGTTCGGATCATCATGGGTCGCTTTGCTATCGCCATCTTTAGTAGAATTGGCCTCCTCGCTCTTGACAGTGTCTTTGATCTGCTTAGCGAATGGCAATGTGACGACCAAGCTCTTAGCTTTCTGGACACACTCAGGCCCCGTCTGGTCCTTTCCAGGAGAAGCATCAACCAAAGATAAGAACGCAGCTCCAGCGGCCACCATCTCTTCGCCATCTTGCTGAGCATCGTCCCCCGAAGCGGCCCCTTCCTCAGATCCTTTTCCAGGCAGTTTGCTCTCTCCACCGGATCCCTGACGCAGCTTGCCGCGCTTAGTCGGAGTATCAACTTCGTCCTCAGAGTCTTCAACCTTCCTACGACCCTTCCCTTTTGGAGTTGTCTTGGTACGCTTTGCTCTAGGCTCGCCATACTCGGCATCGGAACCGGAACAATAATCGTCGTCGTCCGATGTTTCAATTACGACTTTCTTTCCCCTACCCGATTTGGTCGTGGCCACACGAGCTGTCACACGCTTGCTGGGAGTGATATTACTCGAAGTCTTTAGGCTAGCGGAATTGCTGAGGCCGCCGCCACGACGAAGAGGAGGGGGAACATCGAGACCTTGATTTACCATACCTAACATGGGTCAATAACGAACACCTTGGGTATTGTCAGTGGACTCACGAGTACGTAGCTTTGCCAGATGCTGAATCACAGCGCCGCCCGATATGTGCTCTCCCATTGTCTTCCCGATTGCATCCCACGGGAGCGGAATATATTGCTTATTGCATTCGGACTGGATGGTCAAGAGTAGCTTCTTGTCCAATTCGTCTAGAAGACTGTGAGCTTTGGATAGGGTAAAGCAGCGGTGCATGATCATAACAAGAGTTGAGACTTACCAGACCAACGGACAAGATGACGCTTTTCGGGACGTGGGGCACGCTGCTTGGCCATGGTTTTCTTACGTGCGTCCGAAGTGGAGGCCTTCCGCGCGTTCAGGTCAGCAATGTATGCAATACAAGGGAAGATGAGGAATTCACCTGAGCTACAGTGATCTGAGAACTGGCCTTGTCAGTTACAGTCGAGCCCACTCGGGCTTTGTGAAGCTACGGCAGTCGTTAGCAAAAGTCACAATCAAAACGACGAAGAAAGGAGCCTACCGCAATTGCAGCTTGTTCCAAGTCACTGTTCGTTAGCCCAGCACGGTTTTGTCCGGCTGGGTACGGCTTCAGCGAAGTCAGCGAAGTCCCTCATCAATACGGGCGCACACCGTACCTGGGACAAGATGTCGGAGGAGTTGATGTCGTTTCGGTCAGTGAAGTTCGTTACAAGAGCGGAGTTCTTCGGAAGGGATCAGTAGGGTCTACGATCAACACGAGGAAAATTGCTAACCGCCAGAGGTTTCACTTGAGACCTAACACTAGGCTGTGATAGGGTTATGTCGAGATTTTGCTCTGGACTATCGACTAGCACAGGGCTTGATGTCTTTGAAAGAGGTCAGCATGATGCGCGATGAACAAGGAAGGAAAGTACGTACCGCAATTGCAGCTGTGGAGGGGCTTATTCCTGGGTCTGCAAAGAAAAGATCGTTAGGGTTAACCGTGGTTCTTGGGTTGTAGGACTATGAGAGGCGTTAGCGACTCTCATAATGAACAATAAAGGCAAATTGCTGACGGCAAGTCCACTTCCAGAGAAGTTATCGCTCAGGCTTGGTGGAAACAGATCCTGAGGCTGGAATTCTTCCTGCGCGGGCCCGAACTGTTGTGCAAATTAGCCAAATGATGTGTCATACAGCAAAGCAAACGTCAAGAGGTGAAAAGAAATGGGAGTTCTGTCCGTGCAGCCCAAGGGGAGTCTCGTACCCAACAGGTTGGGCGAGGCGCTGCCATACTGTTGAGGGAACAACGCAAACTATTCCAGTGATACAAAAGTCGACAGCACGATAGAGGACGGGGTGTATAGCCAGTGTGATACTGTGTAAGAAGAATCACAACAAAGGGCCGGCTGCGTAGTGATCTCGGACCTCGGTTAAGGTCCTGTGCACATCATCGCCGGACTGTGATGACCATCTTGGCCAGGCTAGTGAGGGCACAGCAGCTCCAGGGATTTGGCACCAACATCGCTGTGAACTGAGACATTTTGGTACGTACCTTGTTCTAATACCGTGGTGAGCTGATGCTTGGTGTAATGGTAGTGATATTGGAGTGAGTTGAGTTGCTTTCCAGAAGATGTAATATCAGAGAGAAGAAAAGCTGAGGTCGAAGACGTTGGATATGTATAAATATCCATAATTTGTGCAACTCAATTGGTCGAGCCGTCTCTACGAACAAGTGAAGACTTCGGACGGGAGAGGAAGGTCTGACGAAAGGCTTCCTTCATTCAGCAATGCGTATCTACCTATGATCAACCAGAAAGTGCATTCACTCCGCTATTCGCCTCCGTTGCCCAAGGTTCCCGCGATCCTAACCCAACCATTATTCCAAATCCTCTCATTCACAGCGCAAGATCGTGGCGGTGGAGGGTTGGGGGATCGGAACGTAAAGAGGGGGCTTGAGAGAGTTTTCGGCAGCCCGAATCTGCTACTACTGTTACTATACGAGGCGGCTTTTGAAGGTGATACAACGGGCGAGCGGCTCTATCGATCGACTTTCACACTACTGGGATGCATGAACCCTCCTAGGAAGTTCCCATCCGATTTACGGATCAATAGAGATTATCTACTTCTTGATCACGCAAGGCCGAAGACATTATTCCCACATGAAGCGGTCACAATGCTAAGGAGATCGTACGACACCGATGTTCTCCAATTATGACAGAAGCTTCCAGTTGTTGTATGTCCTGTGCTCCCTAAGCGCCTAAGCCTACAAGGTAGTGACGTAGAAAGGGTCAGGACATCAAAGAAGGACGGCTCTTCCGTCCCGAGAGGCAAAAGCAACGACTAGCCCCCCTCATCAAGCTACGGAGTGATTGGAGGGCAGCAGGCACGTGAAGGTCAGTGTAGCCAATAGTCTCAGGTGCACCGATCGCTACTTAGGCAGATAAGATCGTACGATCCTAGTGGTTGTGAAGGAACAAATCCTGTCCCTTAATGGACGCTGCTTCATTGGCTAGGAAAACGTGACCGTGTGCTTGCTCCTGGACCCTCGCCCCTTGTTCAGACGGTGAGTTTCGATTATTGTGGAGCTATAGTATCACGATCCACTTGGGCATGATTGCAGCCTATACGAGAAAGTGGATACGTAAGTTATGGATACTGCTTCGGTAGTTGCAAGGCCTTTGAGTAAAGTTGCGGTCTGTATGGTGTAACAACATTATCGGTTGGGACATCAAATAGTCCGGATGCGGGGCAGTAGTATGCACGATTATTAGATTCGTTATAGTGAAAAGAGTATAGCGTGGGGGTTGAAGCGTTGTGCGAAGCATACTCTGGGGCAACGTTGAGGGCGCTACGTGTGGCAGGGATTGAAGGGCGAGCTACTAGAGCATAGATTCTCACAATTGAATGGTACTAGCAGAAAATCGTCATGCTTGCATGAAGCTTGTAGACAATTCGCTCCGAGGAAGGACAACTCCTGAAGACCAATTAGAGCGAGCGGATAGACAGTAATATTCCTTTTGGAGATGCAATGGAACACGTGCTACCCAAAAAAAAATGGGGAGCGTCTACAGTCTTGTCGACCTGATGGAAACAGTTAGTCCGTCAAGGAGTCAGAGGCGTAGGATGGACTGTTACAGCGTAGCCTTTCGGGTGTGCACGTCTAGCAGCAGGTACCAGAGATGTTGCGACAATCTTGTCTCTCGAGCTTGTATCAATAGACTACACAAGGGTGACCCCTGGTGGACCATCTACGAGAGCGGAGCATTAGCACGGCATGACCTTTTACGAGGGAAGTGCACGGTCGGAAGGTAGATTACATCAACATATCGACGCGCGTGGGCACTTCAATAGCCAATTAGAAAGCGAGAAGTGCATAGCAAAGGGTGGAGGCAGAGTGGTAGGCAGTAAAGATGTCACGACAAAGGCACAGCATATTTGCAAAGGCGAATCTATTGCATTCTCAAGCTATGTAGATAGCTATCGAAAGCTATTGCGCTTCGCCATCATTGTGTAGCCAGCATATCCTGCCCTGTCTCTTGAAAACCACGTCCATCAAGTCACGTATCTTACTTTCCTTAACCACTATGAATGAGCGCACCCATGCGCTATTGCCAGAGCCCAAGGGTCGATTTCGAAAGCCAGGTCGCTGTCAAGAGAGGAGAGGCGAGCGTACAAGAGAATCCGCTGTTATGTTGTCGAGGCTTGATATCGATCACGATGGACAGCTAAGCGAGGAATGGGCTCTGGTCGACGGCATCCACATACTCGCGAACTTTCTTGGTAGAGATGGTGGCGCCATCGGAACCGGCTCCCTCGGTGTCGTCGCTGAATTCGCGCTTCTGTGTCGATGTTGTTAGTTTATCTTCTTAATCGCAAATGCGTGTTTGCAACGTACCATGGCGCTGGACACGGCAGCATCAGAGGACTCAGCCATAGGCTCGTCCTCGTCAGCGACGTCGACAGCTTTGCCTTTTCCTTTTTTGACCCGAGTAGCGGTGCCCTTCTTAGCACGGGAGGCAGGAGTTGCTTTAGTAGCAGTAGCTTTGGAGGCTTTGGTCGGGGTCGTCTCGGCGGCGGTGGTAACGGCAGCTTGGGTCGCTGTTTGCTTCTCAGCGGAGTGATTGTGGAAGGCCTCGATGTCCGCAGCGCGCAGTGCTTGCATCTTTGCTTCCGTCTTGGTTGACTGACCAGGGCACAAAGGGGAAGTCGGGTGGTTTTCGGCCTTTGCCTGCTTCTTAAGCCTCTTCACGCGCTCTTCGACAGCACGGGGAGTGCACCAAGGTCCGAACTGATTGTAGAATGTTAGTAGAACACGAATAACGGTGGACAAATCAGAACTTGCCTTGGCGGCGACAAGAGCAGAGTCGTACTTGTAGTCAAGTTGAGCCATGATGGCCATCAGGAGCTGCTTGTCGGTTTGTTCTGTGCAGACGCCATTATTAGCAAATAGAAGGTCTTGCAATTGAGGTCTGGGTTAAGAAGGTGGAACGTGAAATAGAACCAGTCCTAGCAAAATGATACAATGCATAAGAGCTGTGATTCATCCACAGATGGCGAACTTTCAGATAGAATGAAAGACTGTTTGAAGCACGTGGTACGACTTAGCAGATACGCTTACCATTCCAGGTCATGGTCTTCTTGACCGGAGTTGTCGCTGGAGTATTTGGCGACATCCTGAACAGTCGACGTGGTTTGCGTCTGGAGTTGTTATTGGTCCGGTCAATCGTCTGTTCGATAGAAGGATGGTCAGCATCACTCAAAGATTCCACTTTCGATGACAGTATATCTTTACACGTAAGAAAAATCGATCGAGGGTATGACGAAAAGGGATGATGGGGCTCAGGAACGAGAAACGTTAAAGCTAGAAAGGAGATTTAATAGGTGTGTGGATGCTGAGACTCAAGCCCACGGTCGGAACAGGAGCTGGTTCAAGCCTCTGTTTTGCTTGTTTTGAGAAGTTGCAGTGCTTTGTGCCACTGGATGTAGGGGGACAGAGGCCAGTATAGTGTTGCACCGATGCTTGGACGACAAAGGAGTATTATCGCAGCAAGCTGTGAGCCCAATGTGTGCTCAAGCTCACATTTGGAGTGGAAAACCACAACTGAACAACCTGTTGGCTGTTTCATACAAAAGCTTCTCGAAGACTCTTGATGATCCAGCCAGGCAAAATTGTTGAGCTGGTGCTGCACAGTTGAGGTAGAAGGAAGGGAAAATGTAGGAAGGGAGGAGAACGTAGAGGGTGATGGCTGACGCTAAAGCTCACGATCGGAACGATGAGCTGCCTCACACGTTCTGTACGTTCTGTTGTAGGCAGCGAGCTGTAGAAGATCTTGCTGAAGCAGCTAGATAGATCTCACAAATCGTCAACTACTCTTGCAACGATGGAGGTAAAGGGGAGTGCAGAGGAAGAGGAGCCTGAGCTCACCCTCAAGCTCACAATCAAGCTGGAAGATCACTCTCGCAGCTGTTGCGGGCTTGTGGGACTGGCTTGTCGTCTGACTGGACAAAGGGGGTTGTCGATGAAGAGGCAAAAGAAGAAGTAATGCACTTACTGGAATTGTTAAGATTCGAGAGCGAAGCGGAGGATGTGGGAGGGAAAGTGTTGAAGCAGGAAGTGGAACGATAAGAGGACATTTGTACTCCGCCTCTCGAGTGAATGGCAGGACTTATACGGCCGGCTAGTCTTACCCCTTTAGTCGCCTGGTGAACGATTGACGCTCCGCTGCTGGAGTTGCTGGGTATAACGATATGGTTGTCTTGGTACTCACAGCATCTGTCATAATTTTCGACTTACCACAGCAAACTCTAACAATAATAATAGAGGCTGTATGGAGCTGCAGACGCCTAAGACGCCTTAGCCGGATTAAGCGTAGGTAGACCTCCTGCAGTGGAACCTCCGGAGATCAACCGGAGATTTCCCTTGCCCTCTCACAATCATCAAACCACTGCGAAAGATGCGTGCGTGTATTGAAAGACTTAGCAAAAAAGGGTGCAATAGCTACAGACCCTCTTCAGCAAAGGTAAGCCCAAATCGATAGCCTTGGATACCAATGTCATCCGCTGACCCAAGGCGCGTCCGAAGGCGTTGGAGATCGAGGCAGATTCTGCACAGCTGGAAACGGACCGCGCAGCTCAAAGTGTAATCTTTAGAAAAAGTTGACTCTTGCCCTCGAAAGTTTGACTTTTGTACTGACAGAGATTGGGGAAGGAGTTTGAGGAAAATGCTATATCTGGCGCACTGTGCTATGGTGACATGCGCTCTTCACATCTGGGGTCAAACGCAAGGCATAGAAGAGAGCACCATGACTACACCGTCCTCTTGACATATTTCGGGAGCGGACGCCCTCCACGGACTTAGTGGAAAGGCTACCTTTGTACATCATAACGTGTGGGAACATGCCCTTGTACGGACTGTGTTTCGTACGCTTGACGAGCCCACGTATACTCGTCCTTGAGCAGATCTTTTCTTTTCTAGAGAAAACAATTACGTTAAGAAGTACAGATGGGCAGGCGGCCATGGTCTTCGCAATGGATATTCTCAGAGGATATCTTTCACCTCAACCTAGGGAAGAAGACCTGTGCGGAGGAGACTACCACATAATGGCACGCCCAGCTAGATACACGCTATTCACAATACTAGAACCACCACAGGGAGTACAGCGGAAAGGCGAACGGAGTCACAATAGATGCGAGGACGTTAACCGCCGTTGGAACAGGGAATGGTGTCCACGACGACACTTACTGGTCAATTCACGAAGTGACACCTGACCGCAGCTACTCAGTAATGACGATGCTTGCTGGCACCACGCTCTTGCTTTCCGGCACAGTGTTCTTGGCAGGCTTCTCGTCCAGACTAGTCCTCGCATCGAACATGCCCCCCAAGTCTGCATCTTGTCCGCCAAACGCACCGAATGAAAGAAAATCGCGGAATGTTGCGGAATCATCGTCGTCACCGAGGTCTGTGGCGGACTTGATAGAAGTCTCTTCTTTGACAGACGTGAAAGCCTCCGGGTGAACTGGTAGCTGCTGGACATCGGGGGTATCGCGGCACGCTTGCTGGTTATTTGGTTCCTCTTTGAGGGTCTCACCCTTAATCTTCTTGATCGAAGGCTCGGACTTAGCTTTGCTAAGACCTTCATCGTCATCCGTGTTTGTGCTCGTTTCCACAAATTGCGCATGCTTTCTCTTTTTACTGGATATGGGGGCCGTTGAATTCGATGTGCCTGGGACTGAAGCGGTCTTCGTTTTGCTGGAAGAGATGGAAGTGTCGGCTATCGTTGAATTTGTCTGGTAGATGCCATGTGCCTTCATCATCCGTTCGTACCGCTTGGCACTATGAAAGCAATTAGGATTCTGTGGTGGAGAGGATTCTTCAACGCTTGAGACGTACGCGGCGCCCTTGGAACAGATGTCACACTCCATTCGAACAGCCTCGAAATCTACCTGAGCTCGGGTCAGCCAGGTGCGCAAGGTGACGAGATGGATTTCACTTACTTTCCCATTGCAGCTATACCTAATGCAGCTTATTAAAAATTTAAACTGTTCATCGTTGCTCGCGGGAGCCATTGTGGAGGATTGCGTGAAGTCACCTAAGCGTATCAAGGATGTTGCCTAGGTGCCGAGTTCGATGTTGTCGTCGTTGTTGCTGTTGTCCTCACTATTATCTTCTTCTGAACCGAGAGCGGCACTATAAATATCACGAAGGAGCTCTTGCTGCTGATTGGCGATGATCTGAAGCTCCTCAAACTGCTGGTTGAGTTCTTTGAGTGCAGCTTCCTGACGCGCACAGAGATCTTGAAACGTCGCAACGAGTTCTTGCTGGCGTCGATTGTGCGTTTGTTGTCTTATGATGATTCTCTGCAGTCTAGTGATAGTACGATTGGCTTCTTGACGGGCGTATTAGTGAGTAAGATGTTCTGAGGCAGAAGATGAGTTGGTGAGGTGACAAGTACTTACTGCGAAGCAAGCGGCCCATTGTCTTATCAAATGTATGCTCAGGACTGCTCAGGATGCTAGATATGCAGCTATGTCTATGCTGGTGGTGCTAATGTTGTGGCAATGGGAGTCTATTCGCAAGCAAACTTGCTGATGTCAAAGGTGGGTGAAAGAAATGTGGATGTTTACATGCCGAAGCTTTCAAGGCTCGGAGATCCGCAGCCCCTAGCCGCATTCAGACCCTTGTGTTAATTGGAACATAGGGCAATCAGCATAACTATGCATGCTTGATCGTGAAAGACGTTGTATACTATGTGCCTCATTCTATGTACGGGGTTATCTCTTGGTGGGCATTGGGAAACCACAGGCTGTCACCTAGCGCGTGAGTAGAACTGATGGAAGAATTCAGCGATTGAGGGCTCTAGCAATGCTATCATGGCTACGGAAGATATGCATGAGCCGCGGTTGATGTCATTCTCACTAACTAGGCCACTGGTTTCCACCTTCTAACGAAGCCAGTCCGAAGCCACAAAGGCCAAATTTCACACAGGAACATCCAATAGCAAGACCTAGCCTCCTGATCGACCTCATATTCGCCGGTATGTGAAGAATTCTCAAGCATATTCATCGACTTCGCCGGCTGTGGAAGCGTTAGATGCGGTAGTCACACGTTTACGGAAGTACGAACATTCAGGCTCCTGCTTGATATCAACTTCAGTATCCACCGACTCCAACTCGTTGTCCTTTTGATCGACGGCAACCTTCGACTCCAACTTGTTGTCCTTTTGCTTGACGGCAACCTTCTTGGAGCTGGCAGCTGCACACTGTTAGTTTGGATCATGCACTAATCAGTTACATGCTTACTCTTCTTTGTGGATGTTCTAGTCTTCTTAACTGGCTTAGAAATAGTGATGTCGCCATCCTCAGCTTCTCCATCTCCCATCACATCCAAACCACGCTTCTTTGGGGCTGATTTGGTCGTTGCACCGGCTCCGTCAGCATCGGAAATCTTCTGTATCAGGCGACGGAAGCACGTGCGGGCGTTGGATTTGTCTTTGTAGCCGTATTCTTTTGCGACGTTTTCGAAATTGACCTACGCGGACCTGGTTAGAAATCGTCGTAGGAGCAACACGATGTGCGGCAGAATGTTGGCATATTGCCCCATTTCTGGTGAGAATACTACTTGGTTGGAGTGGTATAAGGCAATAACCAATGCACAAAGGGCATACGCTTACCAGGTCACCAATATCGCCTGTGAGATTCTTGAATACTACTTGCATGAGCGCAAGGTCCCGGTCGCTTAGGATGGACATTGCGTCGGTTGATTGTGTGGGTCGTCGGTAAGTGAGGGTTTGACTGCGGAAATTTTAAGCAAGCTCTTTTGTTCCGACGAACAGTCGAGACGATACGTACGACTGATGTGTATCCCTGCAAGCAGTTGATGCGAGAGAGCAAGTGTTGGAAGAGGAAAGCTCGAGGAGAAAATTTGGGAATTGGATAGTGATATAGGCCAAGTGAGAGGGCGACGGTGAAGTAATCGATGAAACTCGACTCCCGCTATTTACTAGCGCTAAGCCGGTAACGGACGGATATTCGCCTCTCACCAAACGTTTAGGGAGGCCTTTACCAGTGACTAATGCCTGGACCAGGTGGCGAGCTGGCTGGATTTGCGTGCTGGTGGGCTAATCTCCTCTATGTGGTATGCTTCGGTCGTCGCCATTAAGAACACTTGAAGCATGGTATGACTATGATCAAGAGTGCAGCTGCTTGGGCACCCGGATCGCTGAGAGCCTCGTTTATGAAAAGTAATACATCGTCTGTCTAATTCTAATGATATGAGGTACTCAGATCTCGCAAGTAGATTCTCGCTTCACAATGGACACTTGGGTGTTCTCAGAATCCTCCTCCTGAACGAATGGTTCTAGGTACAGCTGATGAGCTACCTTGTCTGATAGGTAGGGAGCCTCGAACGATTGTGGATGAAGCTCTGGGGTGGTTTCCTGCGTCGATCCAGAGTTGGCGATTCCCCCGTTTGCCCACAGTAATCCGTCCTCTGTTATCTCTTCTTTGATTGTTGGCTCGAGTTTAGCCTCCAGCTCAACGTCCTGCATGACCGCGTCTTCTAATCCTGGCTCCGCCTTGACGAAAAGCTCGCCTTGGGCACCATCTTGTCTTTGGAGCTCAGGCTCTCCCTTGACGATAGGTTCTCCCTTAATATCCGCTTCTTGTTGTTCATCGACTTGAGGGTTGATGGGGGCTTTTGTCGAAGAAGGAGGCTTTTCAGGCTTAGTCTTCTTGGGACGAGGAGCGGCGGGTTTTGGCTTGCGAGGTTGGGATGCGGTTCCTTCCATTTGCTGCTTGAATCGCGAGAATCGCATGCGCGCAGCGTGGCCATTAGTGATATCAAGGCCATTGGCAACTTCCTGCCAGTCGATCTGTTTGAGATATGAGCTTGGAGTCCCTGATGTTGGAGTTGTGACTCATTTGGACATACCGACTTAAGATCGAGCTGTTTCAGGATCGTATAGAGGAACTTGGCAATCGCGCCATCTGTGGGCATAGTACGATTTCTGCGGAGGCTGGCCATGATGGAACAATTTGCAAAGCTTCTTGCAGTGGGTTCGTTGCTGTGATCTTGTATGGTCTCCCTTCTCTGAAGTAATTGAGACCCAAGAGAAGCTGCACACGTCTCTAGGCTGACTGTAGTAGGAATAATGTTTCGATCAATGATCGAGTGAAGAGGAGTGAGAGAATCTAGAAATATGTAACTTCGCGAACGTTAGCCTAGGCACACAAAGCTGAGTTTCCGCAGTTCTTTCTATTGCGCAAGGCTGCATTAAAGAAGTTCCTACTTTATTATAGGTGGAAATCTGGGTCCTTGTCGATCGGCTTGCCGCATCAAAGTCATGAATAAAAGAGAAAAACTATGATCTACGGACCCTACGTCAAACAACCGGCCTACGAGTCTCGCAGCAAGACCATCTATAATTGGTGCCCTTGATTCTTACCCTATATCAAAGAAAGATGAATATAAAGGGTCTGAGGAACGTGACTTCGCCTGTTACACTGGCTAAACGCAATGTCACCGAACTCAACCGTACAGCTCTTGATCTGAGCACGTTCTTTAGCGCCCAGATGACCTCTATTCCAAGCAATAAAGCATTAAAGATAGCCTCCAATAGCAATAGGTGAGATTATGTAAGGAGCCGCGTTCTACGAGCCTTGAGCAAGATATACGCTACCAGTGAGGCTCTAGGACTATAGGCTAGGGCCAGATATCCGGTATAGCCAGTATTTCTAGCCGGCAGGTAAAGCATCTACAGTAAAAATAACTCAAGACCTTACACATAGTGTTCGCTAAGCGCAAGATATTCAGGATGATAGCCATATGATCCCAATTTCCGTTGATCTGAAAGCATGATCTTATTACCGAGGCTATCCGTAAGATTGCAGGATTACTAATAATTAAAGGAACCAGTTAGCGTTTAGGCCTGATATCAGATTCACTTCGAAGTTAACATTTCGCTATATTCGGACCTCTAATAATACTGAGCTTATATCTCCATAATCACTTCCCCTCTTTAGATTAAGTTGTCATCCACTTGCTATACTACATCTTAACGTTAACGTTTCGTCTTTCAACCACCCACTTAACAGCATCGCAATTCGAATCATATAACGACCACCATCCAACGAACACGTTAATCATATCCCTCCACCTTCACACCCACCAATCACCACAATCATGGTCGGCAAAGTCTGGGATACCGCAAACAAATTGAAACTACTACTCACCATAATCGAAATCTTAGATCCCAAAGCTCTACCATGGCCCCGGATCGCAGCCGCTATGGGCGAAGGCTACACCGTCGAATCCGTCAAGTAGGTATCATGCCATCATTCTTTCTGTGCTCTGTTACTGACAATCCATAGACAAGCATACCAAAAGGGAATCAAAAAGGGTTTCAAGTCCAGTGCAGCTACTGACACCAGCAACAACACTCCAGCCTCTACTAAGACCACCAAACCTGCTGCAAAAGGCCGTAAACGTAATGCCCCAACCCCTGCAGTCGCAGAGGACGATGACGAAGAACCTCCTCGTCTTCCCCCTACCAAAAGATCCCGCAGGACCAAGATCAAAACCGAAGACACCAAACATGGCGAAGCTATGTCACCTGCACCGAACAATCTCGGAGCTAAGCTCTTCAAAGCCGAGGAAGACGAGGATAGGGAGTAGGGTGTAGATCTTGAGCGTGATGAGTGAGTCATGTGATCTCCATTATTTGTCGGTCATGTACTGACAGGCTGCAGTCTCTACGACGCTTAGGTCTCAGAAGGAGGCATGAACGGTATGCATGTATCAGGCGCCTACTTTCCAAACCTGAGCAGTGAGATTAATTACGAGCTTTCATGTTATGAATGGTGTACATACTTCCACAGCGCTTCTTTTCGCGCGGGCTGGATATCAGGGGAAGTTTCATATGGGAGAGAGAATATCACATCGCCACTTCAGGGGCGCGAGATAATCACCAGATGGGTGTCAGGAGACGACTTAAGCGGTATCAGCATTAGCCAGTTAGACAGATAGCCACCAAAACAAGACTCCAAACACATCACACTCTCCCCCCTCCACGCCGTCTCGTCTATATAAACCAGTATCATTCCAACACCAGATTGAGTACAAAGTACCCAAAACCAATATCCAAACCAAGAACCCACCTCAACAAGAACAAGCAAACAAGCACAACTCCCACCCTCACATCCCACCAAAAACAAGCAAAAACATATCCCAAAACCAGCCCTTACAATCTTCTCCAATGACAAAAACACGCAGCAAATGCATACTCCCCAACCCATTCTATTCTTTTACCAACCCAACCCCAACATCCTCTCTCCCAACCGCATGGCCCAACCGCTTCCTATCTTCCGCGTCTACGTTAAACCATACCATATAATATAAGCATCGCATGTGTCGAAATAGAATGTGTTTAGCAACGCCAATGCCAATGCCTACCGCAGCTGCACACCTTCAGTCTGTCAATATCGGAACAACGTACCGGGGGGTGGGGGGTTGCATTCAACCACATACTCCCTACCTCACCTTAGCTAATCACCCGCTTCAAAACCCGATTTCATGGAACACGCCACCTTGACTCCGGGAATGGCAGTATAAGATAAGATACCCCATTGGACGACTTGACGAGGGGAGCTATGTTGCTTAGAAGCAAACACGTAGAACAATCCACGTACTACAGCCCTGACGCGAAAATCCTAGCCTATACAGAGAAGGGGGGCATGTAGTATGAATTCCTTAGAGGCGAGCCTGAACTGCAGGAAAGTGAAATCGCTATCAGCGTACTCGAACCTGGTCCAGGTATCTCCGGATAAAGCAATGCGGGCGGACCATCAACGCGCTGTATGTTGTCTATGCAAGCCAAATCGCATTTCATGTTTCCTCGATTAAGTTGAGAAAAACGGGAGCCGATTACATGAGGCATTAGACGCTGGAGGCCTAAGGTGTGAATAAAGACGAAACGTGTAGGGCTGGACGGCAAGAGGGTTGGTTTCTGTATTGGTTTGTTGTAGATTGAGGAAAAGTGCGCAAGGAGGAAGGAAGCTTGGGACTTGGGACTTGGTGATTGGGATTGTTGTGGGTTGAATTGATTGCGTTAGGGAGGAGATGTGAGAGCTCGATATCTTTTCATTCATGGATTTGACGTCGCTGTTTTGATTCATGGAGTGAAAGGTAAGGTAGGGCATAGCGTTGCATGCGCGATGCGAACGAAGTAATTTCCAAGTCTACCGTGCGTGACTTCAGAAATAGAGGGTTTCCATCAAAAACTCTCATCCATACCAAAATACCCATTCGCATCCATCATCCCCGCAGCCATCAAATCTCCCTCGCTCTCACCCCCAATCTCTCCATCCTCCTCCAACACATTCCCGCTCAAGAAGCTACTAAAACTACTGTCCGGCTCCTCCTTGATACCTTTGACGCTATTCCCACCCTTCTTGGTGGGAGTGTTATTCGTAGATTTGCTGACGCGGCCGCTAACGGTCTTGTCTTTCTTTGGCGTACTAGTGGTTGTTTTGGGTTTTTTGGGTGTACTGGTGGTGGAGTTGCTGTCTTTGCCACGAGCAGGGGCCTCGGGACGAGCGCCGGTGTCGATTTCGGATTTTAGGACGGCGGCTTCTTTTTTGATGATACGGAAGCGGCCTTCGATGCTGTCGTAGGTTGCGCCTGGGAGGTGTTAGGGTTTGGTATGAAGAGAGGGAGGAATGTAGTTGACGTTGGTTGAGTGGAAGATGGTGAGAAGGAGAAGACGTACCGTTGCCGTACATGGTGGCGATCTTGCGGTAGTCGAGCTGGAAGGGTGACGATGTTAGTGACTCGTTGTTCAATGTAACGAGGTGTGGCGGAATGCAGCGAGCGAGGACGAGAAATCTGCAACGATAGGACCAAAATGCACGCAGGACAGTACATTCTTAAGGACATGGAGTATCATGTATGTAGAAAGAGGGGAAGCGGTAGTAGTGTAAAGCTTAGTCGTGACTTACCTTCATGTCTTGGGCTGCGACCATGGCAGCAAGGAGGCGCGTGAACGCATCCGCATCCTTCCAATTGACGGGCATTATGAGTGGGTAGTAGCTAAGGCCTAACTGTAGGCTGGTTGTTATGTGACAGATTGTGGTTGTGCGCGATAAGTAAGAATTGTGAAGATCTGTGTTGAGGTTAGTGATTCAAAGGCCGAGTTACATCGGCTTTTTGGGATGAGAAGAGCGGGGTTCAATTGAAAGATGTAAAATGACGTTTGGTCCTGGTTCTTGATTGGGTGAGATGGATCGGACTCACTGTACTGTGCGTGACTGATGAGAAAGTGTGCGATGTCGTTGAGTTCTAGATCTGAGACAGATGACGGAGGCGGGGTAATGGAAGATGTAAAAGTTCTGATATGGTTTTACGCAATAACAGTGAATATCTGCGGTCTTGGCCGAGGTTGCACAGTCTGACGCTGTAGATCCAGCAATCACACAAGCATGGTACTTCGGGATTCGAGTTCGAGGAGAATATGGACAATGAGAGGTACAAGTTCCAGGAAAGGAGTCCACACTTATACACAGCACACACTCTTGCCCACAGATATAGTCACTCGAACCGGACAGCTCACCGGGTTCCCCTAGCCCACATACTCAGATGCCGGCATGATTCTACCCCCCCTCCAAAGTTTGAGCGCCCGGTTTGGGCACAATGCCCCACGCTATTATCGCTATGACTCACAACCCGCCTCTGAACGTGACGAATCGTCATATCAGGGGCTGCTCAGACTGTATCCAGGAGCAACGTTATCTATCACATTCTGCAAGTCTGCGCGTCGTCAATTTTGGACTCGATCGGCGCCACGCTAATTTAGGCTAATGCAGGTGCCATACTTCCCCGGGAAGTCAACCGTAAGGTAACGGAAGGTAGGCCGCGTTCTAGCGTGCTGGACAATCATCGATCAATTGGGTGAGAACGTGGCCACGAGAACGCCACAGGGTTGCGGGGATTGGAGAGGCTGGGGGCCGTATGGGAATATGACGGTTTGGGGCAGGATTGCGACAGGGAAATGACGCCTTTAGAAAGCGTGCGAGCTACAGGTCTAAGATCTATAGCTGATGGGGGATATCTCGAAGACTCAAGACACGGCAGTTGACACTCTCCGCCGCCCAAAGCAAACATTCACATTGTCCTGCATGCTTCGAATTGAGACATGCAGAGGTTTGCGTTGTCCAGCTCTGCAGGTCTAGCGTCAACGGGGAAGCAGGGATTAAAATACGCGTGAAACCGCGTAAACGGGTTCGCGCTGCTGCAAGCACTTTAGATCCTTGCGATCGATAGCTTCAATAATGCTTCCTACCTTAGGCAGCAGGATTCGGGGAGATAACCAAGGAAGTTGACCGAAATTACAGACATAGTGGCTGTATAGAGCCATTCGGAGCTTGGATTTCCTGGCTTTTGGTCAATGCTTTGCACAGCGCAAAACACGAGCTGTCGAGCTAGAGTACACGTGATTGCTAGAGATCACCCTTCTGCCACTTGTTGCGCTGCTGACGCCAAAAGTGCACGTAAGTACGAGCTTTTGATACACGAAGTGGTCCTGGCCCGTGAAGTTCGACCCTTCGAAACGATCATGCCTTCCCCTTGCCCCCTTGAAACGCCCAATGTGCGTGTGAAGAACGTAAGAAAGTTACAAGTATGGTAATGATTCGTCGTTGCTGTTTTGAATGTCCCACCCACTGTCTATCACAGCGTTGAAAATGCCGACGATGCGCATGAATGCATGAGAATAGCGATAACGATGTCGTCTCGTATCAATCGATAGCATCCTGAACGGTCTCGTCCATTGGGACAGCGTCATCTTGCTTTGCTACGCCGAACTCCTTATCGCTGGCATTTGGGTCCTCGCTGTCCGACATGTCGGTCTCGAAGATTTTTTCGCCGTCCGCATCAGTGGCTTCCACCCCAGCAAAAGGATCCTCCAAGTTTTTGTAATTTTTCTTGGTATTTTTGCGAGGTGAGATCCGAGCCTTGGTAATGCGACCACCTAAGGTTTTACCCCGCTTCGCTGATGCAGCTGGCGTAGTAGAACCATTGGCGGTAATCGAATTCTCGGTTTCCTGCACCTCACCACCGGCCTCAATGGAACTCATAGTCTCATCATCGCTACGAGCGTGTCAGTGTTCGATCTGCAAGTGGCACGTTCTACAACATACCTGGCGTCATCACTCAACATTCCACCACGCCCACGGCGCTTGGCTTTGGCCTTTCCGCTAGACACTACCCCTGCGCGGTCCCCATTCTTTGGGGTAGATGCCTTTGATGGAGACGACAGGGACGGTTTCGACTCGGCAAGTGCCAATGCAGCGCCCTCTTTACGGAGGACTCCCAAGCGGTATTGGATAGCTGCAACGGGGACATTGGGACCTAGCTTGCCCGTTAGTGGGCATGTTTCTCCAAGAGGTGTGCAAAATCATGGGGAAAGCGCCCAATCGTGGCGATCGCAGATGACCCTTACGAGAAATATGACAGGGTACAGGAGCGAGACATCAAAATATGAGCCAAGAAATAGAGGAATGTCCCGATCTGGGTGAATGTAAGTGTGCCATGTAGGGACTGTGACAATTTGCTCGGGCAGATTACCACTAATCGAGCAGAAGACTGACAAATAAAACACGTCTGACTTGTGCTGGAATATATCTGTATTATTGGACGTATGAGGGCAACTTACCAAAGACAGCGGCGAGCTTTTTCTGGTCGATTGCTCCGGCGTGCATAATCACCAAGGCTTGAAGCAATTTGGTGTTATTCTCCGGGGTCCATTTCACTGCTGGGAGACCTTGAACCATTTTGACGCTGATTAAATTGACTACAACCAGGCTGAGGATCTGACAATTGTGGTGGATGCTGTTATGAAGCAATGAAATGAGGTGGACGAAGCGGATATACTTCGTTCGATGAAAAATCCGAGTACCTACTACTGCTCTTCTGGCCGGTTCGACTAGTGTAGTGACTATGTTAGACTAAGGGTAGAGCTCAAAAGTCAAGTCGAAGTGGATGAAAGGGTATAGAAGCTGAAAGAGGAACAAGGTCTAGGAATTAAAAGGAAGTATGTCGCTTTGAGATTCACTTTGATGAACTTTGTGCGAAGCTCCAGAGTCCGAGACTGAGAACTCCAAGACCGAAGTGAAGTGAGGGGTTGTGTTGATGGAATACTAGACAAGTATGTAGGAGGCAAGTATGGGAACGTTCCGGAGGCCTGTGACCAAGTTGCTGGACTAGAGGATCTTGGCAAAGGCTCAAAGCCCCAACGGACAGCAATTTGCCACGTCTTACATTACTTCGTGGAGTGAAGTCTTGAGGGCTATACGAAGGGCTTGTCAACGGCTGTAGGACAAATGTTACCGCATGCTTGGGCGAGGCTGAGGAAATCCAGACAATTGGACCATCTTCTTTGGGAGGTAACCGCGATTCCCTGCCCCTGTAATGTAAGAGAGCCTAAGAGCAGCCCGGAGAGCACGAAGTTGAGGATCTGATCCGATCAGCCTAGCTGTGCCAACAATGAGAGTCGACACCAATATACATGGCTTCGGCACTTGGACCGACCAGCTTCTTTCTTCCTAACCGCTTCTGACGCTTGGACATCCTGCAATTTCCTTGCCACGTATTCGCGAAGAACAGCAAGCAGATGTGACTCATAGCTATCATTGCCCACGCAATGTTGTAGAAAGATGCCTGACGTTTCCCAGACGGGTGTAGCGTCATTAGTCAACCCCACTTCTTTGAGTTTGCTCAGGGGCCGCACGCTAATTTAGCGTAGTAGATCTCACGAACGCGTTATTTTCTTGGCGTGGGCGACGACATTCTGTCTCGTCACTTGCAGTACGGGAACCGGTACGCGATGTGATTGAAGGAATGGGACTTGCGACGCCCGCTACCATGCAACGGATTATGAGCCTGCATTTGCCCCTCAAAGTGGGAATGAGCGGGCCCTCCGGACCCGGAACTTGGGAGCAGTTCCGTGTACTATCGTCGAAGACAGGTGTGCCCACCAAGAACCCTCGTGGGGGATTGAGTATCTTTTCAAGTTACGCTGCCTAGAAGACACTTTTCCTGTGATGGTCTTGATCATTCCACAAGCTTTCAAAAATCATCACAACTCAAGCTGTATTACAAGCACATATTTGGTCTTGCCCCCTTTTGAAGATTAGACCAATTTGCCACTGAAATCAGTGCTTCGACATTCACTGTTGTGGCCTAGTGGACCTTGATGTACCGATCTAGATCTTCAACTCCACAAGTCTTATCTTCTTTCCCCTCAACCTCTACATGTAACCTTTTAGTCCTCCCAGCCTTCCCAACCAACAACACAGCTAATTTGTACTAAGTTACGCCATCGCTCTTGTCTGTCTGCTCTGCTCTTAAGCTCCGTCACCCAGCCTCGCTTCCAATTTCACTCTCGCTCTCACTCTACACAACTCCATCACGCTAGTTAAAAACCAACGTCGATATACTGGTTCCAGATACCACGTGGAACAACATCTAAAATGCCAATCAAGTGGACTCCCGAAATCGACCAAATCGTATGTCTACTCAATATTCCACCTAACTCTACTCACTTCGGCTACATCTCTTCTATGCCACCTATATTAACATCCCTCACCCAGCTCCTCCTCAAAATCCTCGAAACCTCGCAAGTCAACGCCGACGTCAAAGCAATCTCAGCCGCCTGGCCCGAAAACCACGAAAAGCCCACCCCGCGCGCCATCACCGAGCGGCTGGTCAAGATCCGTAACGGCTCCAAAGCAACCGGTACAGCGAGCCACTTCAGCGTTTCTGGAGCCAAGACAAGTAGCCAGGGTGGTACGCCGCGTAAGCCGCGTGCGCAGAATCCGAATGGGGTGAAGAAGAATGCTACACCGAAGAAGGATGGGAAGCGTAAGCGTGCGGGGAGGATGAGCGATGAGTATGTCTTTCCCAGAATATTGAGTGGCGGGTGGTCGTACTGACTGGATACAGGGATCCAACCGATGACTCCGAAGTCGAAGTAGACTTCAAGTCCGAGAACAACAGCACTCACGTCTCCGACATCGAACAATCTCCAAGTAAGAAGACTAAGACTAAGGTTAAAGTCAAAACCGAAGACGGGCAATTCCGTGATAGCGGCTTCAAGACCGGGTTCGGCGGTAATGGTGCGGAAGATATAGAGGAAGGGATGTATGCTTAGAGGGATGGGGAGGAATTTTGAGGACGGATGAGGGAGGTTAAGATAGGGGGGTTTATGCGGGCAGGAAGGAGAGGAGAAACGTTGTGTTTCTTACGTATGCATCGTTATTCTTACAATAGGTGGGAAAGCAAGGAATGTAAGGGGCGCAATATCGCTACTGCAGCGCAAGGACTTAGTTTACTTGGCGGTAATAGCAGCCGCTCACGCAACATGGCATTAGCACAGAGCAATAATAATCACATGCAATCGATTCTTTGAATCACGTTATCATCCCTGGTTCTTGCAATCGAAACCATCGTCTTCATTGGGCTCATAGCTCGGCAGGGGTAGAAAAAAGTTCCGCCGGGGTAGAAAGTTTATCTGGGGTAGAACTTTTTTTTTTCTACCCCGGATGAGCTTTTTGTATATACTAAGTATTAGTTATAGTTATACTCA
The DNA here is from genome assembly GCA_018257865.1 of Stereocaulon alpinum. Taxonomy (NCBI): domain Eukaryota; kingdom Fungi; phylum Ascomycota; class Lecanoromycetes; order Lecanorales; family Stereocaulaceae; genus Stereocaulon; species Stereocaulon alpinum. The sequence goes on along the minus strand of JAEUBA010000020.1, from coordinate 72,527 downwards.
GCTGAGAACTTCAGCTTAGTATATACTTCGCGTGCGCTGAATATTTATAAATATAGGTTACTATATATATACCCTCGCGTCCTCTTCTATTATAATATAAGCTATACCTACTCCTAATATATACCTAAACTTAACTATTATTAATATAACTCTTTTCTTAAGTTCGCTACTATCGTAAATATATCGTACGTATAAGCTAGACTTATCTATATATATATAAATATCTCGAATTAACTTCGATAACGCGTAGGTGCGAGGCGCCTAGAACCCTACGAACGGAGTATACTACTATAGTAAGTATATACCATATATATAATAAGCTTATATTAATCTTAAGATATAGGGCTAATCCTTAATACTAATATTAGTTAGGTCCCTCCGGGTGCGTATCTTACTATACTAAGATTATACTTAGTAGATACTAATATTATATATAATCTAAGCTACAGCTATAGCCGCTGGAACTCTAGATAGATCTTATAAGACTATAGAAGCCTAGTATATACTAAACTTATATAGTACCGCCCGTCACCGCCGCCTAAAACGCTTATATATATAATCGAACTACTTAGTAATATATACTAAGTATATATAGAAGTACTAAACCCCGCAGCTATTCTATCCTTATTAAATATCTTTATATATATAATATATAACTTCTATATACTTTAAGTATATACTAACGTTACGCAGATATAATATCGAAGTTAATAGAGCGACTTAGTATAGCTTAGTATTTAGCGCCTAACTAGTAGTAAGGGGAATATATACTAAGTATATATAAGGGTTATACTTATATTAACTTAGTTTTAGTATTATTTAAGAGAGTAGTATTTAAGGGCTAGTAAGTTTCGAACTCGATTTAAGCTATATATATACTAAATATATATAGTCGCGAATCTATTAAGGCGAAATATTACTTAGGCTATATAAATTACTAGGTTAAAGTATATAGTTAGTATATATTAAGTATATACTATACTTATATTAAATAGTATAATTCGCTTATTCGTCCTCTTACGTATATAGCGAAACGTATTATATCTAAATAAACTAAGGTATACTCAGCCTATCCTAAGTATATACTTAGCTAATATTCGAAGATATAGATAAGCGAACGGTTACCTTAATAAGTATACTACGGAATATAAATAGATAACGTAAGTTAACTATATACTATATATAAGTTAAGCTAAAGTTATAAAGTACTTCTAATCCTTAGTTCGCTACTATATTTAGTACCTACTTCTATTATATAGTAAGTATAGTATATACTCTCTATAAACTTACTATATATTACTATTTATCTCTATATATATACTTATTTATTCTAACTTAAGTTTAATCTAACTATAAAGAAATAGCGGGGGATATCCTCTATATATATTTAACTTATCCCTAATACTATATCTAATTCTAATTCTAAAAACCGTCCCCCAGCGGTCGAAGTATATATAGAGTATATATATAAAGCCCTAAAACCTAGGTATATACTAACTAAGGATAACTTATAGTAAGTTATTACCCCGACCCCTAATTCTAAGCGTAAACGTAAGGTTAGATTATACTTTATATATATAGTATATATACTAATTATATATCTAGTATAGGCTAACCCCGCCTCCTAAATTACGCTCACCTACCCCTATACTAAGTCTAAAGGGTAAGTATATCTATCTTATATTTAGTATATACCTAATAGCTCTAGGACCTACCTCCGGAACTTATATAACTAAGAAACCCTACTATCGCAGCGGACTTAGTAAGTTAAGTATATATATAGTATATACTAAGCTAACGCGCGAAGCTCCCTCCTATAAGTCCGCTTAGAATTAGGGCCCTACCTATACTTAGGTAGGATATATTAGTAGTATATATATTATTTATAGTAGTAGATTATATTTTTCTTTTCTTTTTACGCAGTTAAGTATATACTTAACTAGGCCTTAGTAGTTAGTATATACGTAAGATAGTAGATTTAGTATTAGTTCCTAGCTAGGCTTATACTTAGCTTATACTATAATTATTTCGTTATACCTTATATATAAATCTTTAAGAAGTTTATATATAGCTTCTAGTCCGTATATACTCTATCTATAATATATATATACTATAATATAAGATAATTAGTTAATTCCTAACTTATAGCGATTACTTTTAAATATCTATATATATCGGTTAAATACTTAGGATAAGTATAGTATATACTTAATATATATAAATAAACTTACTACCTAAATACCCTTTTCTACTTTTTAGATATAAGTTGGAGTATAAGCTAGGTTTTATATAGATTTAGTATATACTTAGTATATATTAAAGCCTTAATCTCCTACTAATATTATAGGATAATTTACGGTTTATTTTCTAGTCTAAGGAAATCGAATATAATATTAGCTATCTAATATACTTAGTATATATTTAATATATACTTCGTATATATTATTAGGCGAATAACTCCTAACCCTCTATAGAATTATTGATTTCCCCTCCTTCTATATATATATAGACCCTTATATACGGTTACTTACCTTAGGATTTAAGGAAAGCGTTATAATCCTCCTTATTATAAAGATCTTTCTCTTCCTTCTCCCCTTATTTTATAGGTAGCCCTTCTATTAGTAATATCTCCTATATAAACTTAGTATATCCTAGATTCTCTAAAACCTTATAAGAAGTAAGACTTAGCCTATTCTTATACTCCTTAATAACTTATAAAATATACTCGTCTAGAGGCGGGTCTAGTATATACTAAGTATATATAGGATCTATACTTAGGGGTAGCTAATTCTCTCTAATCTATATTTCCTATTCTTCGATTTCTTTATTAATTATAATCTCTTCTCTTTACCGCTAAAGCTCTAGGAAAAGTTGCTTCTTCCTTTATATACGCTTAGTATAAGCCTTAGTCTTAGCTTCCTCAGCTGATAGTATGTTTCTATACTAGCGGGTAGGTATAGAGCTTAGTAGTAGTATCTACTAAGAAGGTATTAGGTATATACTAGGTATAATAATACTAGATAAAGCTAATTTACGCTCCCTAGAAAGTCTAGCTATTAATAAGATTATTAAGCCTATACTAGACTTACGCTAAGCTTATCTAATCTAGCTATTATATAGATTCGCTGGGTTATATAGAAGAGTTAGGTTATTAGCTCGCTAAGAGGCTGCCCTCTTACTCTAAATATCTAGCAGAGTATATACTTAGTATATACTAAGTATATATAGGAGCTCTATATACCTAATTTCCTAAACTACCTTAATAGGCGCTTTATATTACTATTATTATACTAGGTTATATTAATTCCTTAGAATTCTATTATCTCCTTCTGTTAAAACATCTCTTACGTATATACTTTTAACCTAGTAGTATTAGCTTATATATAGTATATAGTACGTTTATACCTTACTTTAGTATAGTACTTAGTAAGGATATCGATTAGCCTATAAAATTATTATTAGTAAAATAACTACTCTCCCTAAGCAAAGTATATTTCTAAGTATATATCTACTAATAGTAAGGTATTTTCGACTATTCTATTATAAGCCCTACTAAGATCTATAGCTTTCTTTTATTATTAATCTACCCCTTAAGCTTAGGATAAAGTACGTATATACTATCTATACGCTTAGTAAGCTGCCTAAGCGTTTATTCCTCCTAAATCTAATTTAGGCTATATTAAAAGGGGTACTTAGGCTATTTTTTAGCGAAGTTGCGTTTTATATATACTATATAGAAGACTAGTATATATTAAAGATACTCTTACTAAGTTCTTCCTAGGTCTAGGGAATATAGAAAGTTACTAAAGCCTAGGGTACTTAGTATATACTCTATATATATTATTAATATATTAGATCTTACTTAGAGCCTACTTTTTATATATATCTACTATAATAGTACGAAGCCCTTGCTCGTAAATATATATAAAGCGAATTAGTTAACAGGCGATATCTTAAAGAGTTTCGAATATTAATATAAATATCTTCGAATATACTTTCCGTATCTCTAGGTTAATAAATATATAGTAGTAAACGTTAATCCTTATATAAGATTAGTATATACTATATATAAGTTAAGCTTTAGCTATATATACGCTTAGTATTAGTATTTTAATCCTTAAGAGAGAATATATTTGTTTTCCCTTAGACTATTTTAAATACTAGATCTATCTCTATATATTTAACCTTTAGAAATACCTTCGCCTAAGTATAGGTATAGTATATAATAAGGTAATACTTATTATTAAAGAATATAATTAATTAAATCTATTACTCTTTATTATCTTATATATAATTAAAGCTAAATTCGCGCTAGATACCTAGAGAGTATAAGTTAAGTATATACTAAGGTAAAACTAAATCTACCTACTAGGCTTATCCCTATTAGATAGCTAAGCTATTTCTATTTTCGAATAAGAGCTATAAGCTAGTCTTTAATATTAAGACTTTAGTAGACTATCTATAGTATAGTTATAGCGTCCCTAGTTTACTAATTAAGGCTTAAGAGTAGCGGAGAGATAATAAACTAGCCTTAAAAAGTTTATTACCTAATAATAATATATATTTAATATATACTCTACTTACGTGCAGTAAGATTAAGAATATTATACTAACTAATAATATTAACTACTTCCTTTACGATATCCTTAGATATCTTAGTAGGATATAATAGATAATAAGTATATAACCCGCGTATAGTTAGTAGTAGGAATAGAAATTAATCCTAATATTCTAGAATATAGAGGTCGAATTAGATATTATACTTTTATAACTAAACTTTTCTAGGTCCTTAAGGATAATTATACCCTATATATACTTAGTATATACCTAAGATATACTTAAATTATATTTAGTTAAACTTACTATAAACCTTACGCCTTACTTACGTAGTACCTATAAAAGTATATTCTTATAATACTAACTAAACCCCCTTAGAGATAAGTATTCGAAGATATTAAATATTAATCCGAGTACTTATAGTAGCTATAGCTTTTATAGTATACTAAGGTTCTAAGTCGCTTAAAAGCTAGTACCTAAGGAAATACGTCTATTTAGGTTTAGTATATATTTAGTATATTATAGGTATATACTAACTCCGTTACGTTTAAATACTATAGGTCTTTAACCTTTATATATAGGTATCTTAATCTTTAGATAAACGTAGGATATACTATACTTATTCTAAATATAAAGAAAAGTATAGTACTAGTCCTTAGTATTTATCTAAAGCCTCTTATTAATAGGAATACTACTAGATTTATAACTAAATCTCTATTAGAGCTTATTAATATCCTCTAATTTAACGCGATTATATACTAAGTATAAGCGAAGTATATCCTTATATACGTATTAGTAGTATTTAATTCTACTATATTTAAAAGACTAATAGTATCCTTTTACGTACTTATCTTTCCTATTCTTAGCTAAGATTTTAATTATTATAGAATTAATATAATTAACTTAAGTTATCCTAAATTAGATCTAACTTAGTATAAGCTTAGTATATACTTAGTATATACTCTATATACCTTTAATATATACTACGAGATAATTAGGCGAAGGCTAAGTAGATTAGTTTAGTTAAATATAGACTTAAGATAGATAAAATAAAGGATCCCCTCTTCTTATATTATTAGGTATTCTAGAATATCGAAATAATCTTATATCTTAGTAATAGTAACTCTTTTATAACTATTTAAGCTAACTATAAGACCCTATTCTATAACTATACTCTATATATATTTAGTATATATAGAGTAGTATATCCTAAATAGCGCTATACCTTAGATAACCCTATTATCTAAAGTATAGGGTAATTATCGTCCTCCTCCTCCTCCCCCTAACTTTATTTAGTATTAGTATCCTTTTCCTAGCTATCTTCCTTATTATCGCTATCTATACTATAGGGTTAAGGTAGCTTTAGGTACTAGGAGATTTAGCCTATATTTAATATAAGCTAAGGATATATATACTAGGATTCTATTTAGCTAGCGGGAGATAGTATCCTTAACTAAGGTAGGCGGGTTAATTAATAGTATTATTAATATTATATATACCCTACGTATATATAAAGTATATACGCACCTTATATAGGTGTAAAAGCTTATCTAGGGTAGAATAAAAATTTGAAATCTCTACCCCAGCTGAGGTTCGGCCGAATCTAATCTTTCTACCCCAGCGGAACTTTTTTCTACCCTTGCCGAGCTGTAACCCGGTCTTGATTCCGTTGCGTTGTCATCGCTATCGACTGATTATCGAGGCTGCCACGCTCGCAACTCAATGTCGATGAAATGACATGACTAAGATCACCATCGACACTGATTGGCGAGCCATGTGGAAAACACAACCCGAACCAACGTATCATCTTAGAAGAAGGCTGCCACCACCTCAAGAAATCCATCCATCCTCATAAGCAAGACCAGACCAACTATCCACGAAAGAAAGAAAAAGCCACCTCCACCACCCATCAATCTCAAGCTCAGATGCAATGACACCAATGATACCGCCATTCCATCTCCACCTATGCCATCGAAATCCTCGCTTAGACGGGTTAGAAGCCCTTAAGCATACTCCCCATCCCCATCCCCATCCCCACCCTCCCCACCCCCAACATCCCCCCTACCCTTCTTCCTCATCCCCTCCCCCTCCCCATCACCCCCACAATCCCCACCCCCCTTCCCCCCCAACTCCACAAACTCCCTAAACGCACTCTCCGCGCTCTCAGCCGTCCCAAACTCCCCAGCCACAACACTCCCAGCCTTACGCTTAGTCCCCGCTCCAGCGCCGAGAGGGGTCCTCGCATTCCCTTCAGTCCCCAGCGAGGACTTCGTGGTGGCGATCGAAGGAGAAGAAGCAGCAGTAGCAGCGGCAGCGGCAGTGGTGGCGGTATTAGCTCCACCACGAGGACGTTTATTCGGCCCGCGGTGGCGAGGGCCTGGGAGACCGATTCCTGGGGATGCGGAGGCTGTGGGGAAGAAATGCTCGTCTGCTATTTGGCGGAGTTTGGCGATGCGGTGGGTTATGGCTTTGGGGGTTACGTCTTGGTTTGGTGTGTTAGTCTGTGCTTGGATCGGAGTGAGTGGGAGTGGGTGAGGGGGGATGGAAGTTGGTGTCGTGCGGGGTTGGGGCTGGGTTTGGTTGGTAGATGGAGTTTTTGAGGACAAGGCTGGATGAGGCTGGAGGTTTTGTGGTGGAGAAGAAAGAAAAGTGTGTAGAGTGAAAGTGCGGGGCGGGAAAGATGAAGTGAGGTGAAGAATATGGTTGCTTACCGTTACCCATGGCTATGGCGAGAGCCTGGTAATCGAGCTTGACGTTATGAATCTTCAAAACGTACATGAAGAGCTAAGGATAGTGTCAGCATGTTGCTACAAGCAAGCAGACATCCATCCAAAAGGATTGTCCAAAGTGAGGATAATAGCCCATGAAGTCATCGTTCAGTCAGGGATTATAACTTACCTTCGCGTCAACATCTGGGCCCCACTGCATGATGGTTGTGGCTTTCTTCGGTTACCTGATGGATGGTATGTATGAGTGATAGGTTGGTTGCCTTGGATGTTGCTGATGTTCAAGAATTGTCGATATTGGAAGGTGACTGAGGAAGGGTTGTTAATTAAAAGAAGTAAGATGGGAGAAGGGAACAAAACGCAGGCTTTTGTAGCTAGGCGGGTTGTTTACCCGCTAGTGGTTGTGAAGTGATGAGGTGACGAGCCCAACAAAGTCTGAGTTGGAGGGACTTTGACCTAAAGATATCAACGACTAGTGAGTTTTACCCCAGGTTCTTTTCCTCAATGCTAAGGGAAATCGCCAAACTTGGATCGTATAGATATCGCGATAATCGCATTCGTTGTGTGCTCAACATGTTCCCATTCTAAATGGATGGATGGTATTCTCTTGGAATCATGTTCGAAGGTTGTCTTCTGTTCACTCCCCCCTCCCCCAACCATGGCGAGTGATACCACAACCAGAGTGGAATAATTACCAGAAGTTACACGGTGAAAGGAATTCATGAGATGTCCAATTTCTTGAATGGTCACATAACGTTCGAGCTCCTTGGGGAATGAAGATGCCAGGGTTATTGACTGGGGTAGTGATTTTAAGAAAGCAGATATATATTACGATGCATCTTGAATGTCCCCACAACATAGCAGACGCTAAAGCAGGTACAAGGGCACCAGTGATACATTAGGGGAACGCTGTCTCACTCGTATACTCGTACAATTCCTTACCGTACAATGAAGTCCCCACATATTGTTACAGAAGGAAAAACAAGACTGCAATCCACCAGAGATCTAATCAAAGACTCCAGCGATCTATCGCACAATCAGCGAACAGCAAGGACAGGGACACTCACAAAAGCTTCTCACAGCACCCCTCACTCGCACATCAGATCAGTCTCCGACCAATTTATAGGCACCGCGAATTTGGGCGCCTCATCCGGCAAGACGAGAATCTGAGTCTGATCCTCAGGGGCAGTAGAGTAACCGCTAGAGCCGGAGTTCAGTTCCCCCAGAGTTGTGTAACAACCACGCACATTTTCTGTGTAGCCCACCAAAGTCGCGCCCATATCCTCATACTCTTGTGCTTCAAGTATCCTCGCGGAGGCGATGTCTGCAGTATTCATCGTGCACCCGTTCTTATCGCACATGCTACCTTCCCAACCTTTAGAAAGGAGTGGAACGATGACATGTGCAGGATACGGCGCGATCTTCGTCTCAAACACCTCTAGCACCTTGCTGAACAGGTCCAGGCTGTTGATACGGCCACGTGGGTCCCATGTGAACGCTTCGAAGACGACATCGTGGAGTTCGACGGAGTAGACCTCGTAAAGCGGCATCGGATCTCGCGCTTCAGGTTTGGCCAACCACAACATGCGATAGTCAAGGGTGTTGGGCCAGCTTTGTGGTGGGTCTGACACGGGAGCATCAAAGAAGGTCATGCAATGCATGACCGCACCAACAGCCCACACATCAGCCTTTTGGCTGCTCGAAGGCGTCTCTGGGGGCTGATACTTGAGTGTGCCAACAACAGGTCTTTCCTTGACGTCGGCCAGGCCAAAGTCACCCAACACAAGCGACGGATACTCGCGGCATAGAGCGTCATGAGAATTCGCATCTGGTGGCGAGAGGAATATGTTAGCGGGCTTGATATCACCATGGATCACGGCAGTCCAGTCTGAAGGTCCCATAGAACCGGTGTCACGATTGTAGCCTGTATGAAGAAAGGCTAGAGCCTCTGTTAGTTGAAGATACGCGTGCCACATGAAGGCCTCCGGAATGGTATCCCACTGCTTGGCGTAGTTCTTGATCAATTGAGATAGATCACCTTCGGCGTAGTAATCAAAGTACAGCTGGACGGTTCTGGGCTGGACGATGAACCCATGGAGACGCGAGATCCGATCATGCGGCGGCAAGATGTCTAGGAGGATTGTGGCTTCGAGAGGCTCCTTTTCGTACTCGCCCTTGAAGTTAGAGATGCGTCTTGTGGTTTTACATACCCGCAAAGCTTGATCTGATCGACGCTTTAGCAAGAGACAGCTACCGTTGGAACCAGCGCCCACATGCTCAAGCTTTTCGAATCTATCAACCTCACCGAATCGAGACCGCTTCAACTCCTTGACACTATGGACACTCTGGACACTCTGAGATGATCCGGATGCGAGGCTTGTCGACTGTTGGCCGAAGATTCCTCCATTATCTACCGTCACTGTAAAGTCCATCCAAGTAGAACCTAAGCTCAAATCTGTGTACATGTTGACAGGCGTCATTGTATATATGTCGAGCTTTCTAGCCGAGAGTGTCGATGGATGAGATCCTTCGTGCTGAGATAGAGGGGTCGAAAGAACCCGTGGAGAGCGGGCACGACTGTGTTTCGAAGATGTGTCGCTTGGATGGTGTTACAGTACTTGTAGGCACGACAATGACCAGCAACACAAAGACCCCACCTAGATACGATGACAACGAGAACGGCTCTACAGACAAAGGTTGGCAGCATCTAGACAATGCAACAAAGAGGAGCTTGCACAATGAACAACGTACTCATAATGGCCTTCTTGCTGTTCAAGAACCTAATTTCATCACATCCGAGACGAGACACAACAATGGGTTTATGTTAGACTTGACATGATCCGACACGATCACTAAGTGTCACAAAAGGTCGTGCATATATGCTTAGCCTGGCCCCAATCCCATGATGTCTTTGAACGTCTCCAATCTTAAGCACGATACAAGCACTGATCTGAAGTATTTCTTCGCATCTATGGCGCCCAAGCGATTGCCAAAACGTTCAATCCACGTTAAACGCGAGCAAATCGTGAACATTATCTGCAGATTCGACATCGAGGACGCTGGCAAGCTTGTCTCGCCTTGTGCACCTGCTCAGGCCGGGCCAAACGGTAACTCAGACTGCAGCACATGCGCTCTGGGGGATACGAGTGCAAATCCAACGGAAACTATGGAGAAGATCGCTATGCCAACAGACTTGTCGTCAGACATTGAGGGGAATACTGAATGTTTCGAAGGCTGGGGTATGGCAAAAGATAAGTACGTACCCGATATGAAACGGCCAAAGGTCCGCTTGTCAGCTCGGAAGCTGAAAGCCAAAACTAGTAAGTCTAGGTGGTCAAAGGAGATCTCTGGTACTGTCGGTGAAAAAGCTGCCTCGAAAGAACCGACGCCCATAATCCCAACGATCTCGGGAACTCATCATAAACTCACGAACGGTTCGGCTATTAATACCCCTGCGAATGCTAAGGCACCTGTCGAGGTCGCTCGCGCTTGTTTCAGTTTACCAGCTTAGCCGTTATCTATTGACCTAGCCCGGGCTGGTGGCCATGATATGAAAGCTTCTTTCATCGAGTCTGCTGATGGAATTGGCGCTGATTCGGCTAAGGCAGTGGAGGACAGTCTACTCTATAGTGCCAAGACTGAAGAGGCACAGTCGGCCAGTGCAAGCGAGGACGTGGCTTCGGGATTATGACATCTGACACCAGTAGTACAACGAGTGGGTGACACGGAACGATATTTTCTGTACTGTCTGCAACGGCGATCGATGTCTTCTTGATTTGACATTGCGTTTATCGGAATAAATTGTGTTTCGAACATGCTCACATGATGAAGTCGAGATCCGAGTTACAGTGATGGTATAACACGAGCACCTGCGCAATCTCAACACCCCACGTGTAATGTTTAGCATCCCATGACGATGACTGGTGAGTAAGTCGCACAATTGACACCATTAAGCAATCGTTGTCTACGGTTGAGTACTCAGACATTGACTTACCATCCTTCTCCCTACCTTCACCCTCCCCTACCTCTTCGCGTCTATCCTTCAGTACCAGTTTCATCATTCCTCCAGTTGTGCTCTACTCTGCAAGAAGAGACTACCAGTCTCCGAAAGGAATGTCCACTACTACGGACTGGGATTGGTGGCGGTTGTTTTGTAGGTTGGATGGACTACCGAGGCACCACCGCACACAATCGTCTCGAGTCTTTGATTACTGGAATAGTCTCCGCCACAGCGAGCGCAACGCGGAGAAGCAACATTACTCCGAAGAGCCATGCTCGACCGAGATGGATTGGACGGAGTTCTATGCCACATGCCATCTGTTCCAGATTAGTGGTATGGAATTATCGGCTTTGACACAAGCAGGAGAGGACTTCACCATGGCTTACTGGAACTTGGACGCAAGAATAACTGCTAGCTTCACCAACACTATTCGTCCTCGAGGTTCGATGAATATTACTGGAGGCAACGAAGTTACGTCTTCGAATCATTCGACTCAGCAATCACGTACGCCTATCTCTCCGGCTGTCGCTGCTCGTCAGGATAGAGGCGACGATGGCCTACCCCCATACGTAAGTCTGCAGACCGATCATGCTGCTGACCGCCCTCCTCCATACGATTCGCTTCCCCAAGGACGGTCTCATCACGAACAGCGTTCGAGGTCAGGCCGCTTTCTCGACTCTATCATACTCGCGTTTGCCGCAACGCAATCCGGGCACCCGTACTTGCTGCCTCCGCTTCCCATTAATGTAACGAGGGACGAGCGAAGTTCTAGCTGCGATGCTCCGAGCGGTCACGGTAGCTCCACATCGCCGGGTAGCCAGACTGACTCTCGCCAACGGTCACGATCAACAAGACGACCGGTATGCCAAACCTCCCGTTCGCGTTCCCCTACCTTCCAATGTGATCAAGCTCGCTTTCCAGCTTGGTGATGACTTTGAGCGGGGCTGGTCAGAAGAGAACAACATAGAATCCTTGGCTTGGAAGACGAGTGCCGCTTCTAGAGTGTTTGTGACTGGATGTGAGTTGACTGATGGGGTTTGGAGACGTTGTAGTCGAAATCCGCTTGCGAATCGTGAATACTTTCGGCCCTGGGGATCATCACTAGTTTGGCAGTGATTAGCAAGTCTTATGTACAAAGTCTAAAGCTGTCTGAAAAAGCTTAGAACAACGTCCATCATCAATGCTCCTATCTATAAGATCGACTCAAAAATCTCCAGTACACATTCAAGCAGCTTAATTAAAGCAGCTATACGGCCTATTTGCACAGTGTACGAAAGAAGGGTTGGTTCGGAGGAGGCGCTGCTGACTTTGTTGTTCATGCTGAAAACACGTGACTGTACGGTTGACCAGAGCAACCAGTAATTTCCCTAACATACATCTGCGATCTTGAACATATTGTTCGCAATCATGTAGGTAGAGTCAATATCAGAGCACCTAAGGCTTTGCACGAGGGATTCGTGCTGGTGATATGCCTTGCTTTCGCAATCAACAGAAGCTGGCCGATCCCCGCTGATTGGTTGGCCGCCATTGGCTGCCCTGCTATGCACCAAGAAAACATGGAGGGTGGATCCGGCGGGGCAATGGGGCTGTGACTTGCTTCATGTTTGCTTTTCGCTCTTTGTACCATCACTTCATCATCTGTGTCACGCCGTGTTTCATCTTCTTGTTCTGGCGTGTCTCCGTCATGTCTGCAGGCTTTGGCTGGTCTCTAAGCGATGTTCATCTATTTGCCCAGTACGCGGGTAGAATCCATAAGGCGCTGAAAGATGAGGGTGGCTCAGCCTCTGATTATCAGCAAGCGACGAAGATACTGCTGTCTCTACAGTGCACACTCGAGCAGATACAATATGGCTTGAAGAACGCAGATCCAAGCTTTCGTAACGCCATTCAAGGTCAGCTGGAAGGTCCAACGAACACTATTGCTGGTTTCAACGCGAAGCTTCAAGATAAATATGGAGACAAACTGGGAGTCTCCACCTTCCCGAGTCGATCACATGGTACCTGGCAAAAGGCTAGGTGGGCATTCTCTGCTGCGGAAGAGGTTCGAGAATTCTGGATGGGTCTTTCGAAACAGCTCGAGATAGTGAAGTTGCTGATCATCTCCGAGACGAAGAGCGACTTGACTGCAATGAATAGCAGACTGAAAACAAACCAGCAGACTTCAGAGGCTATTCAGGAGCAGCTACGTATCGTTCAGTCGGAAACACAGCAGTCTCAAGCCTCATCGCAGGCCTTGATTGGTGTTGCCGGCAACGCAAGCAACCAGTCGGATGCGGCGGTAACATTAATGCGAGAGCTACATACTTTGTTCCTAGAGCTCAAGCATCAGCAAGGGACATCTCAGCTGACCAGTCAGTACGCTCAGATACAAGATCGTATAGAAGAGATCAAGGAGACCCTGAAAGATCAGGCAACAAGACCTGAGGGATCATGCAGTGGCAGAGGCTTCATGCTCTTACAAAGTCGTAATGGTATAACGCGGACGCTGCTTGGGGTCTTGGACATTATAGGTGAAAGGGTTGAGACGAGGTTTGCGAATCAGTTGATTTCCCTACTTTCGATATAGCCTGACCATTGCCAGCCTACCCATCATCCTTCACACATTGCGATTATGCTACAACAGACTGTTGTAAGTCTCCGTGGTCGCCAAGTACAACTCACAAATTGATGCAGAGTAGGTCATTCTCTCCTAGCATCCATTACTGGCGTCTGATGCAAAGTCTGGCCAACATACCGTATAACCAGCTTACCGGTCACTACATACATTTTGAAGACTTTCTGGGCGAGCCGCATTGGCTGGACACATCCTTTGTCTTGCATTTTCAGGTAACATTCCGTCCGCCACCGCGCAGGGTTTGAGACAACACTGATGTCTCTAGGTGCTCCAGTCGTTCCTTACCCACAAGTACAAATGCGGACCAGCATATTGCAAGATCATGAGCAGTGAATACAGAGTCCATGTGGAAGGCCATCCGGACTGGCTAGTAACTGCTGCGAATTGGGATAAGTATGTCAGAGATAAGGCGCGTTTGACTATGTCTGCCAATGCGAAGAGGTCACTGATGAGTTCGTGTCCGTCATGTCGAACACGATTGCACTTCGATAAAGCGAAGTCTTCTTATGTCTGGTTGGTGGATTCAGCTCAAGACCTATGGCGCTGTTGCTGATTGATATGCGACATAGTGAGAATTGCCTACGAGAGTGCTACTTCTACAAAGCAGACATATCGGACAGCGCTGGATCCCCAAGCCAGAAATCGTCTCCAAACATCGATCTCGGCCTGGCCATCTTCAAGCATTTGTCCGTAAGACAAGGCCCAAGGCTCAGGATAGCTTGTTACGACTGTATAGATAGGCAAATTAAGGCATGTTATGAATCTGAAACCCCATCGGCTCAGTCCCCTTCGCTAACACTCACATACAATGCCTTCATCCTTATATTACCACCTCCTCATTGAAGGACTCATCCTCCACCCTCCTCGCAGCTGAAGAGTAAAGGTCCATCCCCTACACTTGCATCACGTCGCTCAAGCACATAAACCGACATCAAATCGACCCAACACACAGCCACCAAGCACTCGACACCAAACGACAGCTTGATGGCCGTACATGAGTAATAGATCGTTTGGAAGGATTGATCCACTGCTCAGTGGGCTTTTCCCCCCAAAGCGAAACCTATGTCTCGCGTATGGTATCATAGGTCTCACTTACCTCTACACATCCCGTAACAACATCCTCATCGAAAATCATCTGGTTGACGAGCTGTGGAGTGGCTGGCCCATTGGCGCGTGCGGCCGGGTTGAGCGGTGGACCCTTCTTCAAAGGAAAATCAGCTCCCGCTTCGTTACGGATAGGGACAAACAGGTAAAGGCAAAGAGAAGCAGCCATTGCGGTGGATATGTTTCTATAGGTATATATTACTTAGATCTATATAGTATCTTTTGTTCAAAACACCCAATCCATGCACATGTGTTGAGGCACCATGCCAGCCAATATACTATTGCGAATGAACGTCTTGCACGGAACAACCATGCCGGCCCGCAGTCATAATATCATGAAGAATATCCCCAGCTCGAAGACGCCGCTCCAAGACTTCGATGCCAAATACCATGCAATGACTTCCAATATGGCCCTCTATCACGAATACTCCCTAGCAGCAAACCTCATCTGGCTAGCTCCGACATCGAAAACAGCAACCACATTCTTCAAAAACGTATGTCCCAGTATCGAAATCCCACCCGGTCCCGTTGCCGAGATCCCAGTGATGCATTTTGTGGGCGACAGTCTCAATATGTTATCCAAAGGATTCACATAGAAGATCTCCGGCCCAATCTTGATGCCGAATTCTGGCGCCTTTGCATCGCAATCCACGACGTAGTAGCCTAGTTGAGTGTTGTATTCTGCGGGCGGGATAAAGAGCTCGTTGACCTGATCGGCGATTGTTTGCGGGAGGTAGTTTACTGTTGTGCCGGAATCGATGATGACTTGTGCGGTGGAAAGGTCGTTGGGGTTGCCGAAGTAGGTGAGCCAGGAGGCGAGGTTCCAGTTGCTTTGGGCGGATTGGTATTCGAAGCCGTTGACTGTTATGGTGTAGAATGTGTAGTCTGGTTTTCCTGTAGAGCCGGGGCTCGATGCAGTGAGCATTTGGAAGGGCGTGCTGGCGAAGATGGGGACGTAGGGGACTGGTGGGAGGCCGCCGATTGCGAGCATGCCGCCGTTTGGATCACGGGAGAGGGCGAGGGAGAAGAGGGGTGGGACATTGCCTTCTGTGTAGGCGGAGGTGAAGAAGGGGTTGTAGTCGACGCGGGATTTCTGGGAGTTTGCGCCTGGGTTGATGCCGCTGTAGGCTTTTGTGTTGGCTGGGAAGCCGAGACCGAGCACGCCGCTTGAGTAACCGTCGCCGTTCCAGTTGGCGCGGGTGACCACGGCTATTTGTTGGTCTTTGACTGTTATGCCTGCTACTGTGACCTTCTCTTTTCCAAACGATCCTGTCAGGAGTTCACCGTCTGAGTAGGATATTGCGAAATTCTCGTTGGCTATGGGTTGGAAGGTATTGGTTTTGTTGTAGGTATCGCCGAACTGGCAGAAGGATTGATCGCCTTTGGCACAGGTAAAGCCAGTCTCTACCAGCCAAGTGTCACTGCTGCCGGTGTCGACAACGGCGGTGAAAGTTTCGCCACCGACTTCGATCTCTGTCACGAAGACTAGACCTGTTGTTGCGCGTTAGCAAAAGGCCCACACGCTCAATGGTGGCTCTGGCCGGCCTACCTGATTCGACAGACGTTACTTTGCTATTGCCGTACACGCCATTGACCTGCGTGCCCTTACGCAGGGACTGGACGTAGCCGGCACTTGTTGCTGTGCCGACCGATCTCTGCGTTAATGGCAGGACATGAACAGCTTCGTTGTTTGGGCTGGCTTTGCTGAATTGTTCCGGCTTGTATTCGCCAGTCTTGAAGTTCTGATTGTTCGTCGACGGAGCCGCGAGAGAGCATGAGACACAGAGGACGCAACAAATGGTAGCCAAGGAGGGAAAATTATACATTATGAATAACGAATGGAAGGTGCTCGTCGCGAGTAAAACGAGCTTGTAACGAGCGTATAGAAATCATGAACGAGTGTGAAAAGGAATCAATGGCAGAGAGAAAGCAAGATGTCTAACAGAGTGTTAGAGTCAAGTCAGCGGCAGGAGTAACTAGTCAGGTATTCTACTCGCGGGAGTAATTAAACCAGAAATAGCTTTTGTCTTATTGCTTGGCGGGATAGGGGGCCAACAAATCATCATGGACATGGTCTCCACAACAACCCACACTGCTTTCCTAAGACTCGGTTGGAATTGCTGTTGGAACAGGCAGTGTGATTGGGTCAACTACCTGTTGCGATACCTTCGCGCTCCTCCATGCTGGGGCCAGCTTGATTAGGATGGAGGGCCAGTGTTTGTTGTCTAGGGTGACGTACTAAGGCCGGGTGTGCCTGATTGATCGGCGGGTGGCGTACCTTAGTCCCTGTAACCAATCTCTTGGCGCGTTTGGCGCCCAACTGCCTCGATTGCACCATGTGCACAAGTCACGTACAATACAATAATACATTCCATCTGCAGTATCCCACCCTGACTTCAATCAATCTGTGACCCTAAGTTATGTGAGGGCTGTGAAAGGCTACAGGCGCAACGGAGAATGGGCGTCTACCTTGGCAAGGGTGAAACGGCTTGCTTCTCAAACAATCATACTGCTGCACTTCCGGGACATAATTTCGCGACGCAGTGCGCCTTACCCCCAATATCATTCCGCTCTAGCGACCAAGTCTCTTGATGAGGGCTGTGCAACAACGACGTTGAACCCGAGAACATTACTGTTGCTGACGGGTAAGCCTCATCTCACCAAGATGTCAGTATAAGTTGGCCTCTAAGACTGTTAAAGCGTACTGAATGAATATGAGCACTAATGTTAGCTCGTTGCGTACTTATGTACCTTATGTCTCATTGCCTGCTAAAACTTCTCATTCCGAGTCAGTCGCAAAGTGTCATGAGATGCCCAGTACAGTCCATGTCTCACAGCACTGCCAAGTAGAGTTCAATGCCGATACTCCATTCCTGGCCATCGTACAACATACTTTTATATGTCGTGACTTATATGTACATTGTCAATATTCATGCGGTCACGGCAACACGTCCAGGCTCCAAGGATAATACTCCAGCGGCCCACGAGAGATCAATGCTCTTCCCCTCCTCTACATGTGCTGCCAGGGCGTGAGGAAGTTGACTCCTAACCTCAAACAGTGCACCCTCCAAACCAGTCCGACCCGACTGCTTGGCTTCGGATGATGTGTCGAGCAACTCCACAACATGTCAGATTTCCGACCATGTTATGCCCTGTTCCTTTTCTTTTGTGCCCGGACAAGGTCCAGTGATGCAGCCTCTCGAGCGAGTGCGCCTAAAGCTACTCCGATCCCGATGCCAATTTGTGAGCCACTGCTGAGGCCGGAAGATGGGGGAAGATGGAGACGTTGCGGAGTTTGACGCCGTGAATGATGGGGAAGTGGGGAATGAAGAGTTGGAGCTAGAGCAAGTTCAAGTGAAAAGTGGTAGGTAATTGCCGTTGGCGTAATGTGAACATAGAGTAAGGATAAAATCATAGTCGGCGAAGTGGGCCTTCGCTTTAAGAGGTATGGTTCACACTGACAACACCGTCCGTCCGTTTTGATTTTGCTGAGAGGACGGATCTAGGACCTAGCCGTCTGGAAATGTCTTCTGACGTCAGCCTCAAATTGACTCTTCCTTTGGGCTAAAGTACAGCGTTAGACGGCAGTCTTGCTCTCCAGTTCATACAGGTCCCCATTGCTAATGAGTGACTGATTGCGGGCTGTCACGGTTCTGGCACCCAAGGTCTCAGCCCTCCTGGGTCAGCTGGTCTTGTCACTCATTCATAATCGTATTCTTCCACTTCATAGAACCTTCCCAGCTAACATTTTCTTAGATCGGGTTCTACTACTACCAGTCAGGTCTCACTCCGTTCCTTGTAGGAGCCACCTTCGCTCCCAGCAAAGCTTCAACAATCTACGTGTACTGCCATCACTATACTTGTACCTCTCTATGTGATACATTCAACCAGCTCTCGTCAAGATGTGATGGACACAACGCCGAGAGCGAACATGAGCTAAGCTGCGAGCGAGGTCACTCACACAGATACGTCATTGGCCAGGAACACAAATCTGGCAGGAAATGAAGCGAAGTCTGGACGAAGAGTGACGTTAGTGATGTAGGGAGCTTCCCTTGGGGAAAGCTCGCTACCTCACTGAAACTTAGAGATCAGGTACTGAAGTCACTATTACACTTATACTATCCCAGGTGTTCTTGGTATCCTCGCCTCGTGCCTTCCGATTTCGAATAACATTCGAGCAAGCGTCGTTTACTTGAATCATAAGTCGCTCGCTGCCCGGACTTATGCTCCTGACATCATTGTCCATATCAATCACAAATAAATATATACTCCAATATACCACTCGCCTCTATTGCAATTCTATATCATTGTGTTCGGTCGGTGGGTGGGTGGTCGTTTCGTTTGGCCTTTGCGTTGACAGCTTAGGAGTCCTTCAGAGGTAACGAGCTTTCACTTGCGAAAGCACGAGGATTCAGCATGCTACGGTTAACACGAAACTACACTGGCCCATGCTGCAGAAATCATCAGACAAGAGGAAGCCTCAATTACATTTTCAGCAGTCTACGGGAGTTTGCAACAACTGCTGAATCCTAAGGATGTGCCTAAGGAAGCTCCTAGGGATGATTATACGGATGCCCCTCCCATCAACCCCGCTGCTATCGATTCCAACGATCGCAATCCCCCTCCCCATGCTAGCCAACCTGCCGTTAGCAGCCCTCCCCGCCCCCTCATGTTGCCAGACCTCGTACTCAAGATACCAGCCTTAGTCGCAATGGACTTTACTTCAACGGAAATTCGACGTATAAATCTCGACGCAAGAGCGCCGAGCACTCCCTATAAGCAACCACCTACTAATAATTCAACCAATTCACCACAACCTATGTCGCTAAGGTCCACGCATGGGTTCCCAACACTACGAAGGCCACAAACACGCCCGCTGTCAACTGAGGACCAGGTCGTCATAGATAATTGGTTCCTCGAGTCAAAGATCACTATTGGTGCGGTAGCGGACACCGAAAGTAAACAGCAGCAAAAGTAGTGGCGAAACTCGTATGGATTCAGCAGTAGCGATTGGCAGTAGCGTCTTAGTAACTTGGCCACCATAACTAGCAGCAGGTCCTCCAAAAAGTAGACACTCATTCATAGCAATCAATCAGCTGAATCAACCACTTGCTTGTGTGCTATTCTCAGCATTCACGTACATCACGAAGGAAAGGCATCGAGGACGTGCTGAACGGTCACCGATTCAGCTTCAGGAGACAAGCAGGGTGTTATGGACTCATGTAGTATCGAAAAATAATCCATTCCCCATCTACTATGGTGCAATCTCCTATCAAATAGAGCGCCAAAGCAAATCTACACCCTAACCCTATCCTCCTCATAGGGCTACCATAACCTAACACAGTGCCATCAAACGACTCATCCGTGCACGATCCAACTAGTCTCTTTGCCTCGCGCCATACATTTGCCACTGCTGGCTCTATACCCAACCCCCTTCCCGCACCAGAGGTTCGTGCCGCACGTCCAGCTCGTTCCACAGCATGCGCTCTCTTTGCTGTATGCATTGTACGGTATATCATGGGTCTTGCGGGGAGGATCGTAGCTGTTGTTGTACTGTCTTATCTGAGCGGAGCAGGATTGAAGCAGGCTAGGTAGGGCAAGGAAACTTGATTCGGGCATTGTGATGCAGGCAGGTGCTATTCCGACAAGAGCGAGAATGATGGACACTTCACTGGGAAGGAGTAAGGGGTATAGGTCTTCTGGAGAGTAGTTTGGATTGCCGAGGCATAGCCTTATTTATCACGTCCAAGCGAGAGTGAATACTCGCTTGATCTTGCTGACTCCGGCGGAGTTAAGACTAAGTTAATGTGAATCCGTGGAACAAGCGGTGCGCAGCCGGGGTCCGCTGTCGTTGGATACGGATTGTTTCCATCGCTGTCTTTTTCGATAGTGTGTATGCAGGGCGTTTGAAATGGTCTGGATGCCTGCTGCGCAAGTTTGCTTGTTGATGATTATGTAGATGTGACTGCAGTCTTGGGTTGAGACCGCAACCAACAGTCTCTATCCTCGTTATTCGACAGTGAGTAATCTCAATTTCTGTCAACTTGTAGCCGGTCGACGCATTCCGGATACTCATAGACAAGGCTTGATCAACTTCAGAAGGCGCTTGGACCCTGGATTAGTCCCAAAGTAGAAGTAGTAGTAGTGCTACGTATCCAACACCTAGGCTTGCCGTGATCTGGGTAAGTGAGTGCGTGCAGTCTGAACATCTGTATAATTTGGATCAAGCTTTCCTTTGATATCATACATCTCACTGAATGATCGCACAGAATACTCACAGTTTCGCTCTAAACACCGCTATGACAATTGTCCAGATTAAAGATCTCCCACCCAATCTTCGCACAGCAATGCATGTATCACGAATTCAGTGCGTGACTTCACCGGTTTCTGGTGTCTCAGTACCTTATTTTGATCACAATAAGATCCCTCTATCCATGGGTAGAAGACGAAGGCTGTCTATCCTGGGCCTCTCCATAGTTCTCATCGAAATGGCCCTTAGTGTGCACCATTCATCTCCCGCAGCGCAGAACGATTGCCTTCAGCCGGCATCTCTTGACGATTTTCAGGCGTACCACTCATATAAGCACTGTCTAATTCGGACCGTTTAACCTGCATCGGCGGCAACGCTTCCGCTACTGGCTTATCATCAACGACTGGAGCGTCACCAGGCATCTCTTGTCTATATCCGAAGCTGGATCTTTGCCTGTGCCGGCGAAAAAGGTATACGAGTGTAGCACTGAGAATGCCGATCACTACTGCAACACCTATGCCAATGCCAGCTTTGGATCCAACACCGAGACCTGATGATGGTGCTGGTGATGATGATGATGTGATTGGTTTGGGTGAGGTATTCGTTGAGGATCCTGCACTTGTAACAGAAGGAGACGGCATGGTCGAGCTGGCAGATGTCGAGGGAGAACCTGTCGAATATGCGCCACCCTCGTAATATGTGCTCAGTGCGGCGGCTAGATTAGCCGGACTACTTGGCAAAGCTTTCAGATTGTGATATGTGGTTTCCGTAATCCCTTGCTTGTTATCGCAGCATGTTTGGTTATTTGGGAATGGACAGATGGTCCCGTCATTGCACTGGGTGGTGTTGAGTGCATAGCTAACTGAATGAAGGACATCGTGTTAGTGTTGTTTAGGTAGGGATGCGGAGTCGTGGTCTCCGTTGATACTCACAGTGATCGAAATTTAGGACCCTATTGGCTGCATCTGAATGAAATGTGTTGTCAGCACTAACTGCGATACCAAGGAGGGCAGTCAAAGAAAGAGAGGAAACCCACCCAGTCTGAACGGGCAAGCGGAATCATTCCAGCTCCTCTCAGTGCACGATCCGACTACGTTCGCGCCCAATGGCGAGATGCAGTATAGGTTCGTAGCGCAGACACTCCCTTCATCACAACACGCACTAACCTGAGTAACTGGATCGCATGGTATCGCAATATTTATTTGTCCAGCCCAGTCATAGCAGGTCCTAATCTGACCCAAACATCGATTGAGAAGAATTGCCTGTAAGATTATTGGTAGGAGGACAGAATGTTGACGGTGCATCATGAAGCGAGGAAAGCTGTATGAGAATAGAGATCGAATAGCGACGGGAAATATTTGGTCACAGTCGCCAACGCTGTGGGATGTGTTGAAGTTTTGTGGAAGGAAAGTTTCACTGCGAGGGCTGAAAGGGTCATGTGCCGCAACTCCCGCACCTTGAGATGAAACGTCTTATATGCAACATTCATAGCACGTAGCTGCGGAGCGGACTTGAAACATTCCGCCTTTAGGATTTGGCAGACACTTTTCGCGCTGTGGCCAGAGAAAGACACAGTGCCTGGACAGCTTGGGTGGTCCCCTGCTAGCTTCCGTCGAGTCGTTACATCGCTTGAAGGCCATAAAGCGAGGTTGCAAGTACTAGTTTCGTTGGCTGTAGGCTACAAAGACTTTAGTAGGGGGCCGCTAGAGGTGTCTAGATACCGCTATATTTTTCAGGGACGACTTTTTGCAGCCCGTGGTGGCGCAGTTAGCACCGCCCTAGTCTAAAGGGCGCCTATGAAAGCTTAGGTGGGCGATGCATGCGTCGTCTTACAAGGCTGCCCAATGATCTCTCATCTTCGGTTGCCAGCCAACAACCCAGGGTTGATTTCAGGATCGTGGCAGATCGTGCCTCGCCGTATCGAACGAGGCAATGTTTTCAAGCTACTCAACTGATCTCCATTAAGTGTTTCGGCGTCAAGGTGTAGCGAATGAGCGTTCGGTTAAAGTGGGCAGTGTGCCAAGAATACAGTGGATTCAAACCCTGCAAAACATGGCCCTGCCGTCTTCATGCAGGCCGGGCTAATTTAAGGCAAGGTAGGATCGGATTAGTGTCCAAATGGGAAGCTAGCCTGATGATAGGATCTGATTGGACGGGAGCTTATCTCAGCTCTCAAAAAGTGAGTCCGTTGCCTGATACGGTTAGCGTATGTAGATCCGAATCCTCATGTATTTACTCCCGCGCAGGCGCAGCAAAAATACTATTAAACCACCATTTTCACCAATCTAATGGCTTCACACAAGTACAAGGTCTCAATCGAACTACGCGCTGCAGTAGCTACATGTAGAATCATCTTCCAATGCAAGTATGGAGTGGTTGAGCGTAAAAATAGGGTGCAAGCTGACACCGTGCGTAAGATAATAGTGCGACTAAGTTAAAATCTACTAGTTCTACTGGTGGGCACACCCGTCTCGGCATACGCTAAGGGCTCACTTTTTGAGTGCACGAGGTACAGTCACACCCCAACAGCTGCATATCTCGCATGTGAACGTACAACAGATTATCGTCCATGGACTCACCGTAGTGAAACAGCAGTAAGGTTCTTCATCTTTAATCACCGTAGAAGAGCAGTCACTGAGCCAAGTTCTACTATTTCATTTCCCGGCACGCCAAGGTAGCGATAGAACTTGCTAAGTCAATCGTAATTGCAAGGCTACTCTAACAAAGATACGACGACCAAGCCGTGGACAAGGAATTTGACCCTATACGTTTCAAAGTTTGTGTTCCGCGAGGCTTTCATACAGCTATATGCTGATCGACCAGAATGGCATGCATGATGGCGCCTATTATCGTTAGGCAAAAGAATCAGAGGATAGCGTACCGCCAAAAGCAATAAGAAATTCAGCAGCAACGCGTTCGAGAAATCGAAAGAGAGCGCAAGTGTCCCCAATAGCAAATACCTCTAATCTGTCAGCACTGCCAAAAGCAAGGGATTCCGCACGCTCGTCAAACCCCAAATCGACACAGTGACAGATTCAAGGTCGAGATTCCGATGCCGAAGTATCAAGGCTGGTCATGGCGGTGGCATCCTAAGTCCAACGTATGGGCCACTTTCCCACGTGGATTACGCTGTTCTACTCGTGATATACCAAGTTCGCGAGCTGGACCTTGCTTATACGAACTTTGGATCCAAGAGAGCTTACGGGCAAGACCCTATTGGAGATATTGGATGTATGTTCACATGGACAAAGGTTCGTACAGGGCTTTAATATTGCGAATGACAAATATTGCGTAATATAAGGTGTGCCATCGGCATTCATTAGGGAAACAAATGGAATGAATTTGAGCCCGAAGGTGTTCATATGGCGTATGGCTGTGAGAGCTTTGAAAGGAATTATGTGGAAAATTCATCTCAAATCAGACCCTTTGGTAGCGTCTCTTACCACATTTTTCGCAATGAGAAGGGAGTCGTGCAGAATCAACGGATGATGTTGAAATGTATCAGATAACCGGTACTATCATAAGCAGCAGCTTACAAGTGTAGAAGTTCGAAGATCGCCAGACCACGATCCGTTGCCCCCACACACTACTAAATTATCATCATGATACCATTAGAATGACATCACCGGCCAGATATCATTACCCAAGTCAAAAGCGCTGAGTGCATCCTCGTCTATATGTACACACATCGCGTCCCGCCAATAACTCCTTGCCCGCAGGCTCTCCTGTATCCACAGCTCATGAGAAGGATCATAGTACCTAACCATATTCGGTACATCAAGGATAGATATACGTTCCCCTGGTGGAGGAATATTTGACATCTTCTTATCTGGGTTCCATCGCCATGACCAGCCTGGGAGTCTCGGCTTCGGTATCGTGACAGGGTATCTGTCGGAGTGAAGGTATGTAAGTTGAGCGGGGCTGGGGATCCCTTCGTGATGGCACCATTCACATCGTTGTGGTACGCTGGGTTTCGGTGGCAGGGCTCGTTGTTCCTCCACTTCTTTCTCATGTGGGAGCGAGAGTACCCTCTCGACCATTTTGAATTCAAAGCGGCAAGTTGGTAAGTAATCGCCACACCCGATCCGACGAGCTGGTTGTTTCCTCCGCTGTGAAGAAGTCCAGCTGGTGTGTAAGGCATTTCGACGGAAGAAGACGTTTGTTTGGAAGATTGTATTCAATGATTGCTGAGGCTAATTTTGTATATGAGCTGAAAAGTCGGTGCAGTGAGAACGTCCGGGAAGTCATATCAAGACAAGTGGCAGAAGTCTATATTGGAACATGTGTGGCATCATGGTTATTCCCCGATGAACTCGCGATGATGTGAGCATACGTATTTGCCACTTCACTGCCTGATATTCACGTGCTTCGCGCTGATGACCGCTAGATCGTCCGTATTTTTGAATGTGAAAGCTCGCTACTTCACCGATGCCACTCTTCGTCTACACTTTACTCTTCGTCTACACTTTACTCACTACACTTTACTCTACTCCCACGTGCAGCTTTCCTTTCCTGCACACTGCTGCCTGCCTTGATCCTCCACTCAACAGCCTGAACAGAAGACGCACCAGATTGTTCAGCTCATCAAAACAGGTTGACTTACACTCAGAAACATCCAATCATAGTGCTTTCCCTTATCAAACTTTTCAGTTGCGGTGCTTTCTATGTTGAAGTGCAATAAATCATAGTGCCTTCCTCGTGTGGGTGTTCGAAGTCGCAGTGCCTTCCTCCTTGGTATGCAGTCAGTTATAGTGCCTTCCCTTTTCAAATTATATTTATATCTGCTGCTTACCTCAGATACTCGATCTTTCACTGCTCGAATCCTCTCTTTTCTTCCTCATAGTGAAACAATATATTCATTAATAAATATAGCTATATATCACTAGCAACACTCGCTTACCGTGTATGTAACACGTCTTGAGGTCTAATTCCTCGATCCCTTGTGCTCTTTGCTAACATGTGGGTGGAACAGTCGATCTCTACTCGATATGTTCCGCGTTCTTCAGGTTGCAATCGGGGCTATTAGGAAGAGGACTGGCGCTACTCTCCTTATCGGGGCCGTATACATAAGCCAAGCTTATTGGTAAATACCCTCTCCATCTGCTTTCGTGAGTCGTCCTCTAACCGGATGATTGACGAACCACTAGGCTATGGAGCCACCCCTGTATACCAAAGGAAGCAACGGCCCCAACCACAGAGACCGTCAATATCCGGGTGTCGGTCGCCTCCTCGACTAACCCGGACCCCCACAGCCCCATCAACCTCGAAGTCGCGGAAAAATAGTTTTTTTTTTTCTTGCATTTTATCTTGCACTTCTTCATTGCATTCCTTTTCATATTCGAAAATCAAAGAACCAGAAAAACCAAAAGATCCCAAAAACCCAAAAAATTAGAAACACCCCAACCCCCCCAATAAGGCCCTGCTTTCGGCGGGTCAAAGACGCTGGTGCTAGGCTTAAAAGCCAACAGCATGCCAAATAACAGATCGAAAAACCCCTACATGCAAAATATGGTCTTCCGTCTGGTCGGGGTCATCTACACAAAGAACAGTCTGATGGAATTGGGAACGAAGTTGGTCATACTTTACGGACCTCCAAAGATGTGGTGATAAGTTTAGGTCAAAGGCAAAGCCACAGAGGAAGCGTGCCAGAAAAGAAGTACGCCAAGGGGAAGCTACACGAAAAAGCTATGCTGTCTGGGAACAGAGGGCGCAAGGGGGAAGGGACAAGGGAAAAGTCGACGGTAGAAGAGGAGGAGGGATCTGGATGTACAACATAGGCCCACTTGAACAGCGACGAAGATCGTTGAGGAGGGTTACCATGAAGAGAGCAAACCAGCAGTCATGCCACGGCGGGAAAAGTCATCATGCCGTCTAGTGTCCATCAACGGCGCTAAAGATACTACAACCAGCGCAGGTGTGTCAGAATTCATAGACGAGAAAGCTCGGGAGGGCTCGGAGGGGAAACTGTCGGGGCGGAACATCATTGAGCCGGAGAGGCGGGACATTACCGCGGAGGAAAGACGTTGGGATTGCACATCATTGACATGAGATATTAGAGGGGGACCAAACCACCGAATATCAACACCCCTGAGAGATAGTAGCGACAATCGTGGGGAAGGGATGTTGTCGAGGGAACGATCATTGCGGAAATCGTGGATTCGGGAAAGGCATCATCGAATTGCGACATAAGGAGGCGATCAAACCACTAGAGGTCTACATCACTGAAGGACAATAGCGGATATCATCGAGAGGATACATGGATGCGGTGCCAGCTACGTTGGACGGACACGCAAAGGAATCTATGTTGAGGCTGGGTACATCCTTTTGCATACAATACTCAGGACACGAATAGCATCATCGTCGGCTAGAATATCCCGAGTGTCAACACCAAGAACCAAGCATCGACAGCTTTCGGGTACATCACTGCTGCCAGGCCAGGGTGAAAAGTATCATCGCCGTATCATCATGCGTCAAGCTATAGCTGGAAGGACGCAAAACTATCATCTAATGACTAAGTCCACATAGCCGAGAACTCAGACCCCACCAGCTCAAGTTGATGCCCCTCGAAATAGCTTTTCAAGGCCAATAGCGCGTTCTCATCCGATCTAGCAACGTTTTCGAGCTCGTCTTCACCAGAATAGCGAGTGAATGCTAAGACTAGCACAGTGATTGAGCCTACAACAATGTCCTTCGGCGGCCGGCTGCGAGAGCAATATCACCTCAGCATATACAGACCCTTTCTAGGCATAGACGCGTTCCAGCATGCTGACATGCTCTCTTTCTCGTACACTTGTCTTGCTACCAAGACAGAAGGGATCCGTTATCGGAAGCACTGAGCCACTGGACAAAGGACCCATCTTGAGAATGACTTTCGGATGGGTTAGCGTGAGCATGATGACCTAGCAAGGGCGCAATTGGCAGACACTTTGTCGTGGAAAGACCCTTAAGGTTCTCTGAAATGGCAAGGCATGGATACCGCTGCTGGAGTCAGTGCAGATGCCGTCGGCAGATGACCATGGACTATCAATGTGACCTATGGCCCATAATGCTAGCAAAGATAGGCAGTATTTGACCCGGCCTTTCTCTATCATAGTTAATGAAATTTGAAGTCTCCTTAAAGGACCCTCTAGCATTCGCAGTGCTAGAATCCGAGTACAATTCCTTCATCCGATGCTCGTTGATATCCAATCGCCAGGATGAAGTCATTTTGATGCTTCGTGAATTCGATATAGACCTCATCGATATCCATGTTTTGCCACCGCCTGCTGTAGGCCTCAAAAATCCTTGGGAACTGGCGTCGCATACCGGTGCCTTCCTAACTACCTAACAAGCTTCGGAGAGCCAAAAACAACACGATATATGAATGGAAACCTCCAAGCAA
Source organism: Stereocaulon alpinum (assembly GCA_018257865.1). NCBI lineage: Eukaryota > Fungi > Ascomycota > Lecanoromycetes > Lecanorales > Stereocaulaceae > Stereocaulon > Stereocaulon alpinum. The sequence continues at coordinate 43,895 of JAEUBA010000020.1, read as the reverse complement.
GTCGTAACGGGCTCACAATGTACTCCCAAGTATAATTGTCGCTGCTGAAATCCGCTACGAGCGGTAAAAATTCCCTCGACTCACATGCGCACAAATTTCAAGAGCATGTGAATCACACGGCAGGCCGAAATTGATTATATAATTCGCTACGAAGCCTACTCCTTCCTCTTTACTACATCCGATAATCGTCTCTAATAATTACAATGATTCAGCCGGCAAACTTTTCAGCTTCCTCCTCACCGAACAACATCCGCTAAATAAGAAAGGAGGACTCCTCACTAAGATGTCTAGAAACTGGTCGGGATCATCTCGAATTCTACTTATGGGTATAGTCATAATAACACACAGGATGATGTAAGTCTAGTGGCCGCTTATATCTTATTCGAATACCTAAATCATTACATAGCTTGCAGACAATGTTACCGCTACAGCCAGCGCAACCTACACCTGGAGAGCTATGGGATCCGAACGTCACTCGGCTCCCCAAATCTAGCGTGCTCAACAAAATCAAGGTCGTGGATGGGGGAAAGTCACAGGATTCGGAAGAAAAGGGGAACGCCGGATGTTAGTCAAAGAATGACCTCTCAGGCATAGAAACGCAGAATAAGGGAGCTTGAAGCTGAGACCGTAAGGGCGATGGACTCTGTGGAGGTATCGTATGGAGGCCTCGTACACAGCTTTTGACGTGGGGAATAGTTGCTAGGCCTTTTTGTGAGGGCCTAGGGCGAAAACACAGAAGGTTCACATCGTTCTTTTTATATGAGATGTACAGCATCTTCTGCGAGTTTTCATTGACTATACCTGAGGACTAAAGCAGGTAAAGCAACCGGCAAGGAAGTGCTATTTTCTAAGGAGAAATCCGAACTAAGCCTCCGTGCAAGTCTCAACAGTTCAACATCCCATCACCCAAGTTCCGACGAGAATAATATACACAGCCCCTGCTCAATGCAACCCTCCAAAGCAATTGTTTCACGGCATCATGTCATTGGATTTTCTGAAACTCCTCACGCCTCCTTTCCCTTCTTCTTTTGCTCCACCTTCAACAACAGAGCGCGATTGATATGGGGCAGCACACCACCGAAGGCGATGGTTGCGCGGATCAAGGTGTCCAATTCTTCGTCACCCCGGATAGCGAGTTGCAAGTGGCGAGGGGTGATACGCTTGACTTTGAGATCCTTGGCGGCGTTGCCGGCGAGCTCGAGGACTTCGGCTGTGAGGTATTCGAGGACGGCAGTGACATAGACGGCGGCTGGACGGAAAATCCCGGGTCAGTGTATGATTCACTGCTGTGATTATATGGACTGGGGCATCGCGGGGAGGCGATCCAGCGTACCTTTGACACTGACGCGCATCTTGTTTTGCGTGTTGTTCTTGAGGAAACGCTTGACACGACCACAGGGGAACTAGACCGAATCACAACGTGTTAGCCAAGGTAATGGATGCGGTTGTTCAATGTAGCGGCCACGAGAAGACCTAGTTATGATGCAGACTCGACGCGCCAGCGGTCGAGAGGTAGACGCTCCCAGAAACCTGATCGTGCAGCCTCTGCTCTGTCTGAGACGCGACCTGACTCATATCGCCAACGTTGACATTTCGAGGTAAGACACCGGACTCATATGGACGTCGCACACGCGATCAACACCAAAGTGAGCACGCGGATGGGTAGAACTCACCTGTAGGCCAGCTTTGGCAGAATGTGACTTCTGGCTCTTTGCTGCTGCCTCCTTCGGCCCTGCCTTCCCACCCGTTGATTTCCCTTTTCCTCCAGGCATTTCGCGTGAGACGCTTTGTAAAGACTTGAATTGGTCTGAGGGTGGCTACGCGACTCTCGTGGGGTGTGGATGAGTTTGGATCCGGAGGATGGTAGAGTTGTTGGAAAGTAAGCGGAATGTTGATAGTGTGAAGGTCGGAAAGCAGCGAGGCGCGAATGTTGTGATTTCAGTTTGCGAAGGAAACGAGCTAGTCCAACTCGGTCTAGCTTAGAACAACACGGCACGTGATGCCAAACATTGCTGCCACAGCTTTGAGAAGAAGGCATCATTAGAGGGGATGGAACGTCAATCCAGTAGCTTTGCAAGGAAATAGACCTGAATATCGATCATCTTGATACTTGCCGCTCATCTCAAGTAAGCTCGTAGGGCAGAACAGCCCTCTGGAAGCTGCCATTTTGGCATCGCTTAGAAGCTCTATCTGGGCTGTGCTGCGAGAGCTGTTTGCAAATTTGACGTTGCCCTGGGGTTCACAGTCTTTGACTGATACCTTGACAGGTAGTATCCCCAGTTTGGTGGTGTCGAACAGAGGTTGAGAAGTCACATTCCTTGAGTAGTTTCGTGAACTATAGAGGTATAGTCCGGTTGATGCGATGGTATTCGGGTGATCGACCGCTAAGATAGTGGCACCCATAAATTACAGATTGCTTCCTCCAGCCTCACATCGCAAACCACACAACGTACCTCTAACATAAGCAAAATTTCCGCCATGGCCGCAGTAAGGCCTTCCCTAGATACTCTACAAAAACTGCTAATGCTTACATAGGCGATCATGACGGTCTCTGAAAGCCGCGACCTTCGTGGCCTCAACCTGGTAGCTGCCCACTCTCATATCCAAGGCCTAGGAGTCGATGAAGACACTCTCACGCCAAGAGCGTCCTCCCAAGGCCTCGTTGGACAAGAAAGAGCCAGGAAAGCTGCTGCGGTCATCCTACAGATGGTCAAGGAAGGCAGAATTGCTGGACGAGCTGTATTGATCGCTGGTCCACCAAGTACTGGGAAGACAGCAATAGCTATGGGAATGGCCCAGTCGCTGGGCCCGGACGTGCCGTTTACTATGTGCTCTTCATCAGAAATTTTCTCGCTCGAGATGTCGAAGACGGAGGCTTTGATGCAGGCATTCCGGAAATCGATTGGTGTGAGGATAAAAGAGGAGAGCGAGATGATTGAGGGCGAGGTCGTGGAGATACAGATAGATCGAAGTGTGACAGGAGTACGGAGCGGTCCTGAAGGACTCACCATGGACATTGGCTGATGGAATTCCAGGGCAACAAGCAAGGCAAATTAACCATAAAGACCACAGACATGGAGACAATCTATGATATGGGCACGAAGATGATCGACTCAATGTCGAAAGAGCGTGTCATGGCTGGGGATGTCGTTTCAATCGACAAATCATCAGGCAAGATCACAAAGATAGGAAGATCATACACCCGATCACGCGACTACGACGCGATGGGTGCAGATACCAAATTCGTACAATGTCCAGACGGCGAGATACAGAAGCGGAAAGAGGTGGTGCACACAGTCAGTCTGCACGAAATAGACGTCATCAACTCGAGAACACAAGGATTCCTCGCTCTCTTCTCAGGAGATACAGGAGAGATACGGAGCGAAATTCGGGATCAGATCGATACCAAGGTTGGGGAGTGGAAAGAGGAAGGTAAAGCAGAAATAGTACCTGGTGTGTTGTTCATCGACGAAGTACACATGCTGGACATCGAATGCTTTTCTTATATCAACCGCGCCCTGGAAGATGAGCTCGCACCCATAGTAATCATGGCTAGCAATCGAGGCAACGCCAGGATACGAGGCACAACATACCGCTCACCCCACGGTCTCCCCCTTGACTTCCTGGACCGTGTGGTCATCGTCAGCACGCAAGCTTACGGCGAGGATGACATTCGACAAATCTTAGCCATACGAGCACAAGAAGAAGAGGTTGAAGTCACACCCAACGCCCTCGAATTACTTACCAAGATCGGCAAGGAGGCTGGGCTAAGATACGCGAGTAATCTGATCACAACGTCGGCTTTGATAAGTCAGAAGCGGAGAGCAAAAGAGATCGAGCAGGATGATGTGGAGAGGAGTTATCAGCTCTTCTATGATCCGGCGAGGAGCGTCAACTTCGTCAGCGAGTTCGAAAAGCGTTTCATCGGTGATGAAGGCGCTGTGAGTCTTGCAATTACGAATGGTGATGTCGAGATGTCATGATAAATCTAGCAACACAGCAATGGCGTTCGATGGAAAAGCACCATAGATCTTGTATACTAATACCCAGTGGACGTGCGTTGCGTATATGGCTATCTTCCATTATAGATGGCATAGAGCAATGCGTATATTGCAATGGGTATCAATGGCTTTTCAGCGGTCATAACATCATACAAAATCCACAGATCTGCTCCACCCTTCTTTTCCTGCTTCCCTGAACTCGACCCCTTCTCCGAAATATCCTGCATCATTCCACGAAACCATCATAGCGCCATCGTAGGGGCCGTTGGCCTGACCGCCATCTCGTCCGTCTTCCCACCGGTACTCCCACCGCTTCGTCGCCCTAACCCCGTCCGCATCCTCGTCTGTGTCTCCACCCTTAGGTGCGTCTACCCAGTCTTCGCCTGTCTCCCTCGAGTATTGCCTCATTAACAGCTCCCTTTCCGCGTCATATATCTCCATCTGACCCCGTGTAAGTAATTGATCTGCGGCCCCAGTAATAGCCTCAACAGCCTCCCTTCTTCTCGTCTCCGTCGGATCTTCAGTAGGTTTCTCTTGGTCAACATCCATAGCCTCCTCCCCTTTCCTCTTCCCTTTGTTCTGCCACTTCGGCTTGTCTTTTTTCTTTCCCTTTCCTAGTCTCGCCAAAGCCTCTAATACTGTCTCCCCACGTTCCAGATAAGGAATCAAATCCTTCAATATATCACTCGTAAGCAGCGCATCATCCTCGATCCTCTTCTGCCTCCTCTCCTCATCTCGCTTGTCTGCAGCTTCCTTCGCTTTTCTCATATCCTTCTTCGACACTCCCTCCAACCAGGAATCATGCACAGCGTCAGGATCCGCAGCCTTTCTTACGAAGTTACCCTGCGCATCAAACCGGCCTTCTTCCTGCTCATTCTTCATATTGAACGCGTCCAGCTTCGGCGCATGTGCTTTCTTCCCTCCAGCACCCAATTCCTCATCCATGCCCTCCACTATCTCCGCTCTTTCTTCCTCTCCAACATCACTCTCACTACTACTCTCCACCTCCACATCCTTTTCTTTCCCCTTGCCCCTTCCATTGCCGTTCATGAGTAGATCAGCACTAATGTGCCCCCCACTCTTACTACTCCCAACTTGTCCCTCAATCTCCTCCTCTCCCAGAAACCGTACCTCCTTCCTCCTCTTCTTTACCTCCGCCGTAGCCTCTTCGTCTTCATCTCCGTCCTTGAAGTCTCCTTCTAAGTCTGCGAACATATCGGCCTCCTCTTCATCTTTGCTTGCCGCTGCAGTCCTCTGCTTCGCCTTCGCGTCCGCTCTAGCATCGAACCCCTCATTCGAGCTATCTGATTCATAGCCGTCGATGTTCACCGCATTCCGTTTTGTCTGCTGCCCACGCTTTCCTATCTCATCGGCTTCGAGTATCGCGTCTTCTTCGGGCGCATCGGGTGCGAGAGCAGAGGGATTGCGAACATCGAAGCGCAGTTTCTTCGAGTCAGGCCCAGATTTGTCATAGTGGTTGCGGGCGAATTCCTCTCCCCCACGTTTTGGTCGGGGCGCTGGCCGGCGATTTGACATTGTGCGACGGTCGAATGAAGTAGGATGTGGTGAGCATCAATGGTAGATAGGCGAGGTATCTGGCATTCGAATGATCATAGTCCCAAGTATGTAGATGTAGAACGCTGTTTGGTCTGATAGGTCGGCCGGTAGGATGACGTTGAAGCTCCAACATGCCGAGCTTTTGCCGGGCAGAACAACACCTCCATCACTGCCATCTAGTGAACAACCTTGATACACTGACACTTCAGAATCTTTACGCTTTCAAAATGGTAAGCACCACAGGTTCCAACCCCTTGCAAAGACCTTGATAACGTTTATCCTCCAGTTTAACCCACGTTACTACGAAGACGATGCCATGATGGGGGGCATATTTCCCCCAGGCATGGTAGGCAGAGGGGGTCCTCCTCAACGTTTCGACGAATACTACCGGTGCTATCCCGTCGCCATGCTGCCAGGCCCAGAGCGAGAGAACGTGAATCACGGTGGAAAAGTTATCATGCCACCCAGTGCTCTCGACAAGCTCACACGATTACACATCACATATCCTATGCTTTTCGAGCTTATCAATGGCGCCAAAGATACCATGACGCATGCCGGTGTACTAGAATTCATAGCAGAGGAAGGGAAGATCTATCTACCTTACTGGGTACGCCATCAACATTAATAACCACCTCAATCATCCCAATAGGCAGTCAGCTAACGTCGCTTTCTGCGTCCCAACAGATGCTCCAAACCCTCCACCTCGACCCCGGTGACCTCCTCCAAATCAAATCCACCGATCTTCCCCCAGGAACCTTCATAAAAATTCAAGCCCAATCCCCTTCCTTCCTCGAAATCTCCGACCCCAAAGCTGTCCTCGAAAACGCCTTCCGAAACTTCGCCTGCCTAACGAAAGGCGACACCTTCACTTTTGCCTATAACGATAACGTCTACGAAATGGCTGTGCTGGAAACGAAACCAGATGTTGCCATGAATGGCGCTATCAGTGTGTTAGAAACGGATTTAGAGGTAGACTTCGCAACGCCGGTGGGGTATGAGGAGCCCAAGAGAGTTAGTGGGACTAGTACGCCAAATAGTATAGGAGGAAGAGGATTACCAGCGGGTGGAATGCTACATAATCAAGGGACCATGGCGCAAGCAATCAACTACGAAGCTATCGCACCCAACTCCAACTCAGCAGCCGCAGGAGCGAAAGCCGTATCCTCGAACTTCCTTCTCGGTGGCCAAAAACTCAATGCCCGCAAAGGTGCCAAAGCACCCACGCCAAAGGCTTCTACCCCTGTTGCTGGTGCTTCAACAAATGCTCCGCCTACAGTCGTACGTCGCACTAACGGTCCACAACCTCTGCGGCTAGCGCCTGGGAAGTTATTCTTCGGATATGAAGTCAAGCCTGTCCGTAAGAGTGGGGAGAAGAAAGTTGTCGAGGACGAAACAAAACCCAAATTCTCCGGACAGGGACAAACGCTGAGAGGTGGGACGAAGCGCAAAGTCACTGACTCTGCGGAAGAGAAGAAGGAAGAGAAGAAGGAAGAGAAGAAGGATTCTACACCGGCACCTGGTGGGGGACAGAAATTAGGCGGTGGGCGGACACTGAGGGATACGCCAAAGTGATCTGCATCCATTGAACGGGCGAATGCCGTGGTTGTACCTGCATTAGCGGGGCGTTTGAGGGTCATGTTGATTGCATAGCGTGGATGGGTTGGTAGGGAAATTCATTTATGAAGTTAATGAGACTGTTGCATGCGTTTGTTCCTGAGGTGCGTGCGACTATTTTGCACTTCTTCAGTGTCACTGAAACACGCAACTGACCGTGATTATGCTCTCATTGCTGAAAAAGAAAACATTCTGTGATCGTCACTACTGCCATCGACCAAATCTGCACTCCCAATGCGTAAAGGTAAAGACAGTCTCGAGACCCTACCGTTGCTCAAATCACCAAGCTCCTCGCATAGAGAACGAAAATCGCATGACATCTTCCTCGTGCGTTCTCTACCTCACCTCTCAACTCTCATCACCAGGACCCTCGCCCTTGCCCTCACCCTCAATCTGCCCTTTATCCAACCCCGCTTCCTCCCCATCCTCAACCTTAACCTTCTTCACCTCACCCTCACCCCCCTCCTCAACCCCAGCACCATCACCATCACCCCCACTTCCTGCCCCCTCCCCAACACCATCCTCCTCCTCAGTCACAGCACGCTTCCTCTTCCTCTTCTCCCCACCCCCAACACCACCACCAACCTTCCCCACCTTCCCACTCTTCCTACTACCATTCTTTCCCCCCTTCCCTACCTTCCCCCCACTAACCCCCTTACTATCTACACCCCCACCCCCACCCCCAGATCCATTAATAGGCGTGAAACCATTCGTATTCGTATCCTCAACCGTACGAGCGTCGGAGGTAGAGGGCGTGGTCGCGTGTAGAGCTTTTGATTTATTGCGTAGAGTAGATATGTGTACGCCGATGGCTTTGGGGGTACAGCCTGTAGGAGGTCAGTTTGATGGTTAGGTATCTGTGGTGGTTTGGGGTTTGCAGGGGGGAAGGGGAAAAGGGAGGTGGACTTGCCATTTCCGATAAAAGTCGCGAAACCTTCGATGTCGATGTCTTTTGTTTCGATGTGGTGGAGGATCCAGAGGAAGAGCTTTGGGTGGTGTTAGTTGGTTTGATTGAGATACTTCAGGAAGAGAGGGGGGGGGGGATTTCGTGGTGAGGTTGGGAGGTTGGCTGAGAGGAAAGTGGAGGAAAGGTGCTTACTTTGTGGTCGTTTTCGCCGTTCCAGATCTGTGAGGGATATGGTTAGTGGGTAGTGGTTGAGGTGGGTGGGGAGGGGATGAGGGTATGGGTGTTAGGGAGGGAAGTGATGGTTTTGATAGAGGGACTTTGATGGTGTTGTGCGTCTGTGGTTGCTGCGCGAGTTCCTGAGATTAGGATGGGTAAGAGGAGGTGAGCTTACTATAGGCATTTTGATTGCGGTTGGAGATGTTGCAAGGTAATGGTTGGAGATGGTTGATTGTGGGTTGAAGAAAGACTTTGAACGTTTTTGTGTCTGTGTTGCATGGAACTATTGGAATTGCAACTGAAACTGCGATGGAGGAGATTCAAGGGAGAACGTTGCGAATAGGTGAAGAGCGTTGAAGAACAGGGAGAGAGCGGGACCAAATATCAGGTATATACTTCTTGCTTATTGGAATTTATACGAAGTGAATGGAGCAAAGCCGGGCTTTCAAATAGTGAAGCGTATAGGTAGCTCGAGTCATAGATCACGGGTACAATGAAGATATCTGGCTCCTCAAGGCGGAAAAATCGTCCCAAACTTACATTTCGTATATGGGCACAGCCAACAAGTGAGCAGCAGACGAGCCAACACGCCAGACTTCACACGCAGGGAAAGATACTTGGATCGTCAGCCATTTTCGGCCTCGTGACCCTGGCTGGCCATTAAGGACTGCCTTTTATTCCACAGCCACTAGACCAGAAAAGATCTTAGTATCAGGGACTTCTATGTACCCCTTCGTTAGAGTCCTGCGGATGCCCCGGTCAATGTTCTGGATCGCCCGTCATGTCATACGTCGAGCGATACGTTCTCAAGGTTTCGACTATGCAAAGAAACCGTCTAGCTGATCACGGGATCAGCGAATAACACTGTTCCAGTCCAATGTTCCAAGTGAGCTGCTTCATGTTATAATGTTCATGGCTGGGCGAATCTTGTGATATAGCTGCAGAAAATCCAGCCCAAGCCGATGTCGAGAATTTGGAACCACTATAGAACCAGAGCTAACGCTGAATCATTGTAGGGTTAGCATATAGCTAGACGGTAGTGAATGGAAGACGGGTGGAGAGCCAGGGTTGATACTGTGTGCTGTCGAGCGGATTCATAGCTCATGAGGAGACTCGGATGTATTCAGTGTTCTTCAACCAACGCAACATGTTCAGGTTCGTTTGGCCTGTTGAGGAAAATGAGTATCTGGGATTTGCAGCATATCGCATGCGTGAATGGCAGCCAGTTTCCACACAAGCACAGTAGCAATGCGGTTTGTTGGAGTGTCACAGGAGGCGACTGAGGGTAAAGCTTAGTATTAAATCTATTACAACGGTTGTGCAAACTCGAAATTGAGAAACATCAATCTCGAAGGTATACAACTAGGCTTATCTTGTTGCCAAACGGGTAAATGCACGACAACCAATGCCACCCCCCAAATCCTCATGCATCGTGATTTTGCAGGCTCATAAGAATCGTACACCTGATTGCACTGAGCGGGCCTAGAACACCGTGAATGAAGTATAGGATATACTCTTCGCAGTCGAATGGACATGGTTCCTCCGTATCGTATCGTATGATGTGTGTATTTTATGGCTCGACTGTCCAAGCTCCAACCATTGCGATTGCAACAGGGAGGACGGAGAGGAGGGCCGCTTTCGATGAAAACAGTGTGAAAAGCACATTTGCGGAAACGACTAGTACATGCGGAAGGACTCGGAATTCGAAATCGTCGACCAATTTCTTGAGGCCACGCCCCCCAAAAATCAAGTATGGGAACATAGGGTGGCCCCTATTTTTGTTGTCTAGGTGTCATATCATCATCCGTCGTGATTCGTGACCGAACTTCCTCCAAGCCTTTCCTTATTCGACGATGATCTCCACCTGGCTGGACTGCTGCCTTAGCTCATCACTCCCTCGACCCTGATGGCCGTTCTGTCGTCCTCTGGAGAAAGCTGGAGGTCCACGCTCGGAAGGTCCTCGTGGCTGTCTCAGTGGCAGCCCTCTGTCTTGTGATGAGTTATCGTAGGTCATGCTGAACGATCTGTTGCTGCCTATAGCTCCAGCGCTGGCTGGTCCACTCGTTGATTGCTGGTCGTCTTGATTAAACGAGCTAGACGAGAAAGCACCTCGCAAGCGTCGGGGACTTCCATTGGGCCCCACGTTGCCTCCCAAGGACATACTGCCAAAGCCATTGATGAGCCCATCGTCACGATACTGCCCAAGTTGGGAACCGGATGCGGTGGGTGTTAGCGTAGGCGTAGCGGAAGCACCGCTGCCAGGACCATAGTCTTGGAATCGAGCAATATTTGATTGTAGATTAGGTGGGAAGCTGGCCGTTGACGGAACAGGCGACGGGGTGAAAGTTCGGAGATCTGCAACAGACTTGGCTGCGCGAAGATTTTGCTGGTTGCCGAAGCTGCTTGGGGAGTCAGGAATGCCCAGAAAGCCTGAAGACTGCTGGCCTCGGAGAGTGTTGTACATTCCTGGTTCGGAGCTCCTAGCCTCGTTGAAGTCAATCGTAGCTGCACGATTGAGACCTCGTCGGGAAGGGTCTCCGCCTTGGAGAGCAGAGTACTGTGACGATGGAGGACTGATGCCTTGTCCACCCTGATTTGCGCGGAAAACATGTACCTGGCGCTGGTCACCGTTGCCACGCGAGACGTGGCCAAGTGACATGTGATGAGCTAGGGTATGTACAACACGTCGTTGCGGTGGGGTCAGCGTTGACGGGAATATCAAAGCCTCTCGAGCTGAGTCTTCTCGGAACAGCATAAGCTGAGTGTAGAAGCCCAGGTGCTGGGGGTCGTTCAGATCTACATCTTGACAATCCTCGGTTAGCTCGATTTTGAAAGTCTCGAAGGACTGGCTTGTACCTGGCATCTCATTACGAGTCCCAATAGGCGATGGAGTGTTAGCAGGTCTGTGTGATGACATTGATGACATCGACGGCTGGTTTTGTAGCTGAGGTCCGCCTATGGGCCTGTGCTGCTCTTCCAGCTGTCCACGACGTTCCCTCTTCTCCCTTTCGATGCGTTCCCTTTCTTGCAAAGGCAACATCTTCTTGTATTCGACGCGCAACTTCCGCCCTTGTAGCTCGTAATGATTGAGATGATCGATGACTTGTGCGGTCTCGTCGGCTGATGTGAAGTTGGCGAATGCCAGACCACGGAAGACGCCGTTGTCGAAATGGTAATTGAATGCATATGGAAGTGGGAGATTCATTTGCGTCATGAGCTCGACCAGTTGCTCCTTCTTTACAGCAAAAGGAATATTCTTGATGACAATGGCGGTCGGGATGAGCTCCTCGTCTGGATCGGTTTGAAATTGGTCGGAACGAAGATGCGACATTCCCAGAGGCGAAGGACCGATCCCGCCGTAAGGATTGGAGGAAGACATCTGTTGCGGATCCATCCATGTCTATATTACGCGTTAACAAATGTAATGGACAGGAAGCGCCAATGATTATGCACGTACAGTAGGTAGAGCACTTCGACCTCGTGTCTGTGACTTCATCCTAGCTGGGGCACCGAACGGTGAGAAATTATTGTTGGTACCAAAAGCATTAGGGTTCCAGGTCTGGGCCTGAGGCAGCTCATAGCCGTAACCGCCTCCCTGAATAGGCCCATTCGACCTGTCAAATCTATTCGTCTCGTATCTCAGAGCTTGATCGTCAGGAGTATATACATTGTTGGGCATTGTCCCATAGGCATCGAAGTGGCGTGAATGCTGGCGGTGGAGCATTTGCTGTTGATGCCGTTGAGCGCCTGGAGAGCGTGACGACGGTTGATCGTAATACATGTCGTTATGATGATGATGGTTATTCATTTTGTCGGAAATTCTGTGCGTGAAAGTCGTGCTAGATCACGAGGGAGCCGTTAGAGACTTGTGGCGTCGCGGAATGTTGAGGCGAAAGCTTCGAGTGAGCGATGGCCGTATACTTTGTGTGATCCTCGTATTAGGCAATTGCAGGAAGGCGTTGACGAGGGTCGCGATGACGATTCTTCACTGTGGTAGTTATTAGATCGTCATATATGGGTATCGATCTATTAGGAGGTCTTGAAGGTCGTGGATCGTTTCTTCAGCACTCGTGGATCGTCATAGAGTCGTAAGAGGAGCACTTTGAACGAGTGTCAGGAGCCAGAGCAGACCTGTAATTGTAGCGATAGTGGTAGAGCGCGGGCAGCGGCAGTCGAGCAGCAGTCAAGAGCTCTCCATGCAGGTTTGATCGTCGTTAAGAACTGCCTTCGAGAAGGATCCTCACCCCGGCCGGGACGCGCATATACTGATTGCCCGCTCTGGGACAGGCAGCTATATTAAGATGTTCTTGAGATGGTAGGGACAAGTACCAAGGATTAAGGTCTTCAAAGAATCTGCGCGGCTGGAGATGGGTGCTGTGAAGTGATCATAGAAGAGGTGGTGGAAAGGAACAAGAAGTTAGAGTTCATGACCGAGTCGTAGAATTCTGGCAACAGTAGTCTAATTTCCTCGCTTAATCCCTGTCCCCCCCCCAAAACAAGTGCACAACCTTGTTCAAGCAATTAAAGCCGCGTCTGATATAATCACAGTAAGGGCCCCCTTTAAACTTGTAGATTGCTTCAAGGGAATACGAGAGCTGTCACTTTAGGAGCGTAGTAATATCATGCATTTCATGGGGCTTTGTGAAATGTGTGGCTATCCATCTATCAAGCTCCTCCTTCCGCCAGGCCTCGTGGTCCGAGTCCCGTGCGGCGTAAGCTACTGTTCATCCATACGGAGCGTTCAGAAGCATGTCTACGACTTTAATTGGAGCTTTCCTAGCGATGCTACCCGTGCCTTCGCACGGCACTTTCTCTTGTCGATCGAGATGACTGGTCCTTCTAGCAGTATTCTAGATTTCCCAAGCATCCTCAAGCTAACCTCGCCGGTATTAGATGCTATGGCGGGAGCTGCCTTTAGGGGCCGACTGGAAAGGGTGTCCCACGCTCCGTGACAGATCCGTTGCTGTAAGTGGTAACTCGTCGCCGAGACGCCGTGGACGACAAGCCATTATTGCAGTAGCAAAGTAGTGTACAGTAGTCAAGCATCGCCGACTCGATCGCCATCAAGCGGTCTTGGTGGAGCTAGGGAAAGTGGTCGCTATCACTCTTTGACAGTTGTGGCGACGCGCAGAACGGACTATGATAGCGTTCCTGCAAACCCCTCTTCTCTTGTCATGAGGTGCTTCCATGGCGTAAGAGATCCCGCTTTAAGGATGATTTTGAATGGCAACAACATCAAGATGTCCGACCGTTTCATCTGCTTCCGTAGAGTCGTAAGGCAAGTATAGGAACCCGGTTGGAGCATGAAAACCATGTTTCAGAAGTGTGATGCAATCCCCTATAGGAGAGAAAAGGGGTCATTAAACGCCCCCAAATTGCTGTGACGATGGGCGGCACCAGTGGGGGGATGGATCTCCTAAGCTTCCTCTAGCTTGTGATCAGAGCTCTCTTCCGGGGAAATGACTGGCCCAAAGGAGACGACGGCTTGGAGAGTTGGCGGCTGGTCCCAAGCGCGGAACCACAACGCCGGTACCATTTTGGTCATGTGATCAGTAGGTACGTCAGATTTGATGCAGGCTGACGCTGAGACTCTAGAACAGTGCCTTTCCTTTTGATAGCTGCTTACCGTCGCAGTCGATGCTGGCCGCATGAAACAACCAAAGAATCTGTATGTTTTTCATACTGCATGAGATCCGAGCCAGTGCATAGAGATAATCCACTTCGAAGTATGGAACTGGAGGCTGGAAACAGTGGGGTAGACGCCGTTACACTGGATCCAGCTCAATGCATTTGAACAAGAGAATTCAGTTGTACAGCTCAGGAATGACTGCCTGCACCCCCCCGATGCTCGACAGTCGAAAGTTGAGAACTTTGGTTATGGCTAGCGTATTGGAACCAGATAGGGTTGCTTGAAGGCTACCTTATGTGCTACCTGAAGTAGAGACACAACGTGTCTATTTTGTTGGGACTTTAGCACACCTAGCTAGGTAAGTACCCACATAGAAATCTCATCTCGTAAGAGATTTAAGCACGAGTGGGCAAAGCCATCGCTCAGATTGTGGGGCTTCAGACCACCTATAGTCAAATGGAAACCTGCTAAGTTTGGCAATTCTCAGGACGATCAAGCAGCAACTCCGAAGTCCTGATTCAGATCTTGACAGAGGAGCTACAGTGTCCGACATTTGCTCTGCGAAACTTCGATGGTATTACCGCTTTATCTTGGTCAGTGGCCTATCTAGATGTTGCGCAGCGTGCATTGGTGAAGCGACGGTACGCAAGGTATGCTTATCGTTCGATAGCTTCCATGTTCGTGAATTATATCTATTATACATCTATTTCCATCACATCACTTCCCGCTTTTGCAGGAGTCTCCACTAGGGACGAAGACGCCCTCGTAGTGCCATCTACCTCTACCTTCCTCCGCTTAAACTTCCCTCTCGCCTCAACCTTGCCTTCTGCAGGCAATACCCTAGCAGCAGTGAAGACGTAGCCCTCAGACCCTCCCTTTCCCGTCATGAGCGGATGAGTTCTTCCCGGTAGCACTTGCCAATCTCTACAGCGTGCTGTGTGTATTGTTGGAGCGAGCAAAAGGGTAGGGTTAAGTGGGAAGTCTTCCGTAGGCATCGAAGCTGGATCTGGTGGGTCTTGGACGAACGCTGTTCTTCGTGCTGTCGAGTAAAAGTCTACCAATTCCACTAATGGCTCCACGGTCGGTGAGTATACGACAACTTGAGCCGCGCCACGCAGAAGAGGAACAGCATGCCGTAGTATCGAGACAGGGTTCATAACTGAAGCTACTATCAGCCCGTCAAACCCTCCCGCACGAGTCTCATCCACGACAAATTTGATACGCTCCCACCGCCGCCGCTTGCGGAAATAATTGCTTCGCTTCCCACTTTTCCAAGTTTGGAGGACTGCTTCTGAGGCAAGTTCAGGCTCAGCGTAGCCAGAATCATCTTCGGGCGCGAGGAGTTGGAGCCATGAGAGCATCTTGAGATGGCTTTCGAGAGGATGAGATGCGGAGGGATTGAAGGCGTCATAGTGGAAGTATTTCAAGAGGGACAGGTTGGGCTGCTCTTTAGCGTGTATAAGTGTGATTGTGTTCGTGGTGGCTGGCGGCAATGTACTTCTACGTGGGCGAGGGTAATGCTGTGGTGTCGTAGTTGTGTTGTTCGATGGCATATTTTCAGATGTTTTCTCTCCATTGACAATTCCAGGCTCCTGAATAGGATTCGCCTCTTTTCCCACCTGGTGAACATCCTGCTCCGGAGGATGCAGTATCCCCATCTTTTCCGCCATGTAAGCAACTAGTAGTCCCGCTGTCTCGTCGATTACGAGCCATCGTCCTCCTCCTACCATTATAGTCTCATCGCTCGACAATGATGCTATCGTTGAGGGCGTGCAATGCACGTTTGACCAGCTGCCGATCAATGCCAGTATCTCGTCTCTCATCTCCATAATTTTCATAGGCTCTTTCTCCACGAACACCCACCTAGCCAAAGTCGACACATCCAAGGGTAATACAGTGAACCTCTTCAAATACTTCTTGGTCTTGCGTAATGTATATTTGGCAAGAGCAAATGCAGTTTTCTGATCAAGCGCCGAATGTGATCCTAGTATCTTAGCAACCAAGTCTTTTCCTGAACCTGTATTTCGCGCCTTCATTTCCTCAATCTCTTCCATCGTCATGATCTGACTGTTCGGATCATCAATGATCATTCGATTAGTCCGCATCACGACCTCTCCATCTTCCCCCACTACGTCGTATTGCACGCCATCGTAGCTCGCGCTTGTGTATCCATTGTCAACGTCTAGCGGTGTGGCAACATCTTCATCCTTAACATCGACATACAGCTCTTTTGCAGGCACTACCCGGAGACCTGTCCGATTCGTTCCATTATTACTGGTACTGTCGAGGATCTCGAAGGTCAGATGATATGGCCGCCCGATAATGTGATTAGCTTGAAAGTTTCCGTACTTTCCAATGGATATTGTTCTTGATATTGTCAGCGGCAAAAATCTAATGGGGTGGTGCGACTGCTCACTCCAGTTATGTCACGTACGTATTTGGCAGGATCTGTGTGACTATGAGGGCGTCTGACGGCAGGCGTAGTGCAATATATGCAAAGGGACGAACAATGTCAGGCTTCATCTTTGTCGTGAACCGCGAATATCAAGAGCCTCCAGGTCCTTTTCACAGCGACTTGGACTGCAAGTCGCTGATCATGTCTATAACGGTAGTCATTTGAGTGCTCTAATTCTGGAACCGCACAGTTTGAGGATCCACAGGCGATGCTTAGCGCGACGGGTGTTTATCGATAAGAAGGACCCGTTATCCTTGACTCGTCCGCATCCACGTCGCCTCCGTTCGTCATTCTGCAAGAAGCAGTGTTGCCGTTTATAGAATTCGCCAAAACCTTGCATACAGATTACTCTACCAAAGATATTCCCGTTTCAGACTCCCTCCGCTGTCTGCGCTTCTCCAGCAATGATCTTCGCGCTTTTAATGCCTTCCAGAGTGCACCGCCTCTCCGAAAACGTCTGCCTGCGAAACTTCGTTGAGCATCAACACGCCTCTCAATTGTCCCGCGACGAGGCCTGGTTATATACGTCAGCTTTTCTGCCTTGACAACGAGTCTGAAGAACGGTACATTCCCATATCACAGCACGATATCCGCTGGAAGTAGAGAGGAAGAACAAAGCATGGTGGTCCGTAAGCCAGTTGCAACGGCCTTGGCGCAGGCAGCACAAGGAGCACCCTATCCTGCCACCCCCACATCTCCACGGGAAGGGAGGGCAAAGACATCAATACCACGAAGTAGCACAGACTTCGAGCGTTACGCAGCAGGAATTGGTAATGTTGATGGGTCCTCCGGCTTCGACAACGGCTCACCTGGCTGGCAAGGAACAAACGAACGAATAATGAACCAAGAGCTACCGCCCGTATTGGCCGTAGGTAGAGGAAGACAAGCTGCTGAAGTCAGACGAAATGAAGATCTACCAGCTGCACTGAAGGCGGGGTCTGTGGAGGTAACTCCACGTTCTTCATGGGAAAGTCAGCGGTCTGCAAAATCTACCGCCAAAGCTACGCCTTCTGCAACTTCGCAACCTCTTCCTGCAGCACCAGAATTGCCTCAGGGACAAAGGTCAAGATCGACTTCGAACAATCCTTACCGTCTTATGCACCACGACAATGGAAAAGCGCCTGAGCGACTTGAAGATGGTGCTGACAGTAGCGCCGAAATCTGGGCAGGAGACATCCTCTCAAGTCAGTCATATAAGGATTCAACGCCGACACGGCACCCTTTCGCAGAACCGTGGATGCAGTTTGGAACGTCGCTAGGGGACGAAGTACCTGAACAGGAAGCAGGACATCAATGGCAACATAACGTGCCCCAATATGGTGCTGGAAAAGGCCAAATAATGAACGTTGCTGACCAGAAAGCTTCCGAGGCGCCAGAGTTGTTTGTGGAGTCGCCAGGCTTGTCCCGATATCAAAAACCGCAACCTAGTAGTCCTGGGCAAGAGCCTCTACCGTCTGCAAATGGTTGTCGTCAGAACCCATTAATCCCAGACACCATTGCCGACTACAGCTCGTCTCATTCCACTAACAATGTCTGGAATAGTCTCCAGACAGCTCCTACCGCTTCTGGGCATCAGCGTACTGAGACTAGCGGTAGGAGCGGTCGAAATGATAATGAGCCATCCGATGATACGGCCAAAATCCCCATCCTCTCCCCTTACAATCAGGACACACCGCCAACACTACCGCCCAGGAGCTCGGGAGAACAGCAGCGGATACTCCCGCCACAGCCTCCTAGGCCACCAAAGACCGACGACGCGTCCAGCGAACCCATATTGCCAGAGATTGAATCACAAACACAGCGGGAGGAGGCTGCAAAGACGAGGAGAGCTAGAGAAACCTACCAGATTAGGCTTGTCAACTGGTACGATGCTTCATCTCCAACGAATCCTCGAAGATCGCCAATCATGGTGCAGAATGCTAATGGTCCATGTCCACTGCTTGCCCTGGTGAATGCACTTGTGCTCTCCACTCCGTCTGGCATCGCTACTGCATTAGTGGAAACCCTTCGAGTACGCGAACAAGTTAGTCTTGGCCTTTTACTGGATGCCGTGATAGATGAGCTCATGTCCGGCCGAAGAAGTGATGAGGGCAATCTACCTGACGTTACAGATCTCTACGCTTTCCTTGTCACTCTGCATACAGGGATGAATGTCAACCCACGCTTCGTTCCGGTAGAAGAGGCTGTTAACCTGATGGACGCTCCTATTGACGGTGATCTACCCACCAACCTGCACGGCGCTCGACAGGCTGGCGGCTTCGAGGATACCCGAGAAATGAAGCTCTACGGTACCTTTGCAATCCCACTTATCCATGGTTGGATTCCTCCCAGAAACCATCCAGCATTCGCAGCCTTGAAACGAACAGCGAGGACCTACGAAGACGCCCAGAACGTCATGTTTAGGGAAGAAGAGCTGGAAGAGAAGCTCCGGCGGCAAGGTCTGTCACGGGAGGAGCAAATGATCTTAGAGGATATTGCCAGTATCAAGTACTTCCTTTCTACGACTGCCACCCAACTAACCGGCTACGGGCTTGATACCATGACCGAGACAATGGCGCCCGGCTCGATAGCCATACTTTTTCGGAACGATCATTTCAGCACTCTGTATCGACATCCGCGGTCGGGCCAGCTTTTGACACTAGTGACCGATATGGGCTATGCGGGACACGACGAAGTAGTTTGGGAAAGCTTAGTCGACGTCAGCGGAGAAGGCTGCGAGTTCTTCTCTGGCGACTTCCGCCCCGTTGGAAATGTTGCCGGCGACACCCAGCAGCAGCAGCCGTCACCGGAGCAGGAAGGCGAATGGACCACGGTAGGCCGTAAGCCCCGACGGGCGCCTCGATCAGACGCAGCAACCAGCCACTCAGCCTTGCCTCCTTTGTCAACCTTGAACCTCAACGATGATTCCACGCCGCTCTCCCCGAACACCGAGCAAGAAGACCACGACCTAGCGCTAGCAATGCAACTCCAAGAAGAGGAGGAAGAAAGAGATCGACAGGAAGCAGCCGCCCGCCGCCGCGAAGATGAATTGTCCCAAGCCTACCTCAACTCATCAGACGCCCACGGCCGACGAACCTTTCCAGGCTTTGGACGTGGAGCAACTGGAGCCCGAGGTGGCCCATCCCCTCCACCACGAGGAGGCGGCAGCGGAAGACATCCTCCACCGCGGCAGGCGCCACGAAAGTCCTCTTCCGCAGAACCAGAAGATGCGCCTCCACCTAGCTATGAGCAAGCTGCGAAAGGTCCAGCTTACATTCCTCCAAGTAGTTCTCCCGCCAATCCTTATGCATCTACTGGTCCTAGTAACAGTAAGCCAAGGCCGACGGGTCAAAGACAGAGACAATCAAGTGCGTACACAGAACACGCTACTTCGTTTGCTGGTTCTTCTACATATGGAACTTCACCAAGACAGGGACATGCTCCTCGAAGGTCGACGGGCGGACGAGGAGGTGTAGATTCGGGCCTGAGTCGGAGACGAAGCGGACCGCCAGGCTCTGCTATATCTCTAGAGGAAGAGAAAAGGGAAAAGGAGTGTATTGTGATGTAAGATTCGAGGTGGTGGGAGGAGTCTCTCATCTGCATCTGTGGATTATGAGCGCGGCGTTGTTGGCTCTGAGGGCAAGAAGGGCTCTCCAAATGATGAGACTGGGCTTCTAGAACCGCATAAGGAGGGCATGTCTTAGCAAGGACAGCCTCGCTCTAATACATGCACAATTGGGGAATTTGCAGCTTCTGCTCTGAAAGCGGTATCTAGCCTAGACGATAACGAACTGAGCGGGCTGGCTTCCAATATCATGAGACCTTGAATGCGAGCTTAAACCTGGCATGTTTCAGAACAGACAGATTTATGAGCACTTGTTTTGCTAAGGTGCACTCCAGCTTTCTTCAAATCGTCAACAAATATTCAAGCTGCAAGCAGAAGTTCTAGCACTTTCCTCTCATAGTGGACCTAGCTCATTCGACTGCGGCCGGCGGGTTCAATGCGGAAGTAAGAAGCCAGTTTTTTGCTCACTTCCACAAGACTAAGATATCTGCTTTCCGGGGGCGTTCCTTTTCTCTCGATGCGTAGGATATCTATACTAAACAGCGACGGCCGCAGGCAAGCGAGGGAGTTCCGACTTCTAACAATCAGCTAGGCGGCACGGTCTCACTATTATCTTTCAACGCTGGTTATGCCCTTGCAACACCGAGCTGTATGCTGACTGAATTGCTCAATTAAAACGTTTCTTCCAATGATATTGACAGCTATTTACGACTCCAAACAGACTTTGTTACATGTATAGTGATGCTCTTGTCATATCATCAAGAGTGACAATCTGTTGATGGAGTATTGCGTCAAAAGGGCCTACTTCAATTAGACATGTTGAAAATGAGTATGAACATATAATCTTGTTAGGGAAGATGTCTTGCAGCGCGCGATTACTACCGCCCTAATCGAAGCATATCCCAGACCCAAGAACGATCCATCCAGCTCTCGGAACACCTCCCCAGGACCTGCCGATCCGGCCAACTTAGGGGTCATTGAAACCATTTTGACACCCCTAAGATGATTCATTCCAGGGCACTTCTTGGGGTGGTGTCTACTTGAAAGCTCTGCTTAGTTGAATTTGACGCTAGCAACGCCAAGGGGGGTG
This sequence comes from Stereocaulon alpinum, assembly GCA_018257865.1. Classification (NCBI taxonomy): domain Eukaryota; kingdom Fungi; phylum Ascomycota; class Lecanoromycetes; order Lecanorales; family Stereocaulaceae; genus Stereocaulon; species Stereocaulon alpinum. Next base: position 22,882 of record JAEUBA010000020.1, on the reverse strand, counting down.
ACAAGCACTGTGAGCGCGCTAGTGCCAAGTCCAGATGACGTAGAATATACAGGCAACATCAATGCTTCCAAATGCCTTTTGGCGGTAAATTATGACCTCGAACGACTCCCGGCTGCTGACCAAATGATTAGCATGATAGGATCGAGCCCTGGGACATTGACCTTTGGCACGATTACCCCTGATCCCGTGAGATACGGTTTTTGGCTAAGATGCTTCTACTAGCAATTCAGTAGGTGCCATTTCGAAGCGCTAGTTATTATTACAAGTCTCCGATGTAAATTATGCCAATCACACACCGATCATAGGTTCACGCAGTTACACGGCTCGAAGAAGCCTCCAAAGCACTTGAGGGCCGGTCAATTAGTGCTCTATTAATGTCGACGAGCACCAGATGACTCTCTCTTTGACCGGACAACAATACTCCCATCACGTGGCATGTTCCGCTCGTGTCTGCTCATCCGCCGTCGCCGAGACGATCTCCAGACCTTCCAGCTATACGGCTTTGAGTTGGAGCTAGTCTCCGTGCCTCTCCGCTAAGACTTGGCTGAAGACCCTACCTAGTCATCATTGAAGGAAGGTTCAGAGACGACATACTATGCACTAATAAGTCCTTAACCAGAGGTTTGAGAGTAAGAATCCCAGTGCGAAAATAACGCAGTCTAGCCTGATGAATAACTTTGCGGGCGAAACTTTGAGCTCAACTTCGACCATCGTCGAGATACCTATTCTTGAAGTCCGTCAAGCCTGCGTTCATCTTTGGCGATGAGATTCAGTAGGTTGGCTCGTTGAGGTGGAAGAAGGATGGATTCTAGTGGTGGGCAGGTCCAGCTACTTAAGCTATGAAGCTAAGCTAATTAAGGCCGCACCTTCCTCGCTACTCCACCAAATAACTAACGGACAAATAAAGTAGGCACCCCGCTACTACTCTACTACTACTAAAGCTAACTATAGCAACGTAAAGATATAATAGATAAGGTAATAAAGTAGGTAGCTAAATACCTTACTTCCCTTTCCTCTACTCTTCCTTAAGGGCTAACTAGCGTATAAGTATACTATATTTCGCTTCCTAATATATATTTTCCTATAGAAGCTTATCCTAGGACTTCTTAAGTTCTTTAACTCTCTCCTCTAAGTACTAAAGGTAGTATAATTATAAACTAATATTAGTAGCAGTAGCGGCGGTAGGTAAGGTAGGTTATTAGACTATTATTATTCCTTCGCCGTTATCTAGTACGGAGGGCTTGCGTTTTTTAGTAGGTAGTTTAGTATTACTACTAGTAGTAAAGCTAATAGGTTAGGGGCCTCTAAAGGAAGGTATTAGCTTCCTCTTATATCGCACTAGGGAAGGGTTCTATTTAAAGGTAGGAGATTCCTTAGAAAGGTCCTTTATAATAGTAGTAGACTTATTAGGATCTTCCTAGCAAGTATATCTTAGGTTAGGCGTAGATATAGCCTCCTAAACTATATACCTAGGGCTATTCGTAATATTATATTATATATTTCTAAGCCTACTACTAGGGTTTTGTTAACCCTCAAGCGTGTGCGCGTTATAGCTACGCTAACGCAATGATATTAATCAGGGTCTAGGGGCTTGGTAATAGTATTACTACCTAGGACTCCCCCGTGTTTTAGGGATCTTTAGAAATTAGTTCTGCTACCACTTAACTACTAAGTAATATAATTATATCTATTGCTTAATACCTGAATCCAGTAACTTTACGTCTCTTATACCTTAGTGCGCTAGCTTAGAGCCGGCGTCGCTAGCCTTTACAGTTCTAATTTCTCTACCTTTTTAAGGGAGAGGCCCGGAGTTGCTGTAATATCGGGTTGGACGCGCAGTCGTACTACTACGACCGTTACTAACGCCGAAGAACCTAATAATATCAACGATAACAACGATCCTACGGAGAGCTATAGGACCGACGGAGAGTCTCAGCTAAATACCTCTAATTTAGACAACGCTGATCTTAAGTAACGCTTATAAGAAGCCTAAGCGATAAATCGCCGCCTAAAGCAACTACGCGAATTATCAGTATTGGAAGCTGAAAACGATATAATTTAATACCCTAGGTCGCAGAGTACTATTAGAATACCTATAGGGATAGTTTAAGAGGAGGAATAATATCCTACTACCGCTATATCAGCACAATTAGTTGATATTACTAGCTAAAGGATTCCTTTACGTCTTATAACGCCCGCCTTTAGCGCGCCTATAAACCTACCTATTAGACTCTAAAGACCCCTAGTGCTGAAAAGCTTTCAGCTTAAGAATATACAACCCTATAAGGGAATTAGCGAGGGTAAACACCTACGCTGGTTCGCTAACTTAGAGAAGAAGTTTCTTAAGAGTCCGGAGTACTTTACTACCGAACTATCTAAGATAGTCTACTATATAGACACCTTAGAAGATAACCCGAATTCCTAGTAGAATACCTACCTAAAGGACTATAGATAGGATAATATAACGTTCGAATTCTTTAAGTAATTCCTATATAATTTAGTTATAGATCCTATTAACCGCCGTCTCCTCGCCTACGAAAGGTTTAAGGAGGTAAAGTAACGTTCTAACCAGAAAGTTACCGTATTTAAGGCCTACTTAGAGGAGTTAGAAGCTAACCTACCGCCTATAGCCCTAAAGCTTAAAGCTAACCTCTTCCTAGCTAAGCTGAGACCGGAGCTAAAGAATAAAATCTTAAGTATAGGTAAGGTATCTAATAATAGGGACGATATTATTACCTAAGCTATTATATAAGAGAATATTATAGGGCGCGAGCGTCGCAGAGGCAGCAGCTTAAGTACTTATAGGAAATTATCTAACTATAGGGCCTCTAAGTTATAAGGGAGCCGCTCGTTAGAATAACGGATTTCTAAGCCTAACAGGCTAGGCCTAAGGGTCGATAGCTTATAGTTAGCGCGAAATAAATCTCGTTTAAGGAGTCTAAAGCGGAAGACTAATTTAGATTTAGTAACTAAGCTTATCTACTATTATTACGGAAAGCTAGGCTATATAAGCCTAAATTATCCTAATCGCGATAAGCCTGCAACTTATAGCGGTATTAGTATAGTATTAGTAAAAAACGATTAGCCCCCGTAACCGCCTTAGAAGCGGGGGAAGAAACCTAAAAAGTAGAGGTAAGTCCTTCTATCCTAACTAAGGGTTAGATAACGCTTAATACTAGCCCGTAGTAGGTTACTACTTTACTAGATACCGGATCGTAGCTTAATTTGATCTCCTAGAAGTTTATAGTTTAATAGGACCTACTACCTTCTACCGCCGACTTACTACTACCAGAAGCTCTAAGTAGCTCTAGTATATACGTCTATAGTGCCTATTAATTTAAGTATATACTTATTAATAGCTGGGGCTGCGGTAAGGAGTGTAGTACACTTTTCTATACTATTAATCTTAAGGGTCCTAATATTATAGTTGGTATACTAGGGTTAAAGCAAATAAAGATTTTACTCGATCCTTCAGCGGAGTAGTAGCGGTTTAAGGTTAATACTAAAAAGTTTTAGGTTAACGAGCCTACTATCTTCAGCTATTACCTTAAGAAGGAGCCTAAAGTTTATACGATTATATACGCCGCTGTGGCGACTGATTACTTAGATAGAGGAAGCCTAGAATAGATTCTAAAGGAACTACTAGAGTTCTCTAATATCTTCTTAAATAAGAAAGCTGGAACCTTACCCTTATTAAAGGAAGGCGACTATATAATTAATATTAAGGATAGTAAGGAGCCGCCTTATAGGCCTCTCTATAACCTATCTTAATCTAAGCTAGCGGAGCTGCAGCGCTATCTTAATAATACGCTTATAAAAGGCTGGATACGCTATTTAGTTTCTTTAGCCGGAGCACCTATCCTCTTCGTACTAAAGAAGGATAGTAGGCTACGTCTTTATATTAATTATTAGGGGTTAAATATAGTAACTATTAAAAATTAATACCTATTACCTCTAATTACTAAGATATTAGACCGCCTATATAGAGCTAAAAAGTTTACTAAGTTAGACTTAAAGGATACCTATTATAGGATCTAAATTAAAGAAGGCGATAAGTAGAAGACTGCGTTCTATACCCGCTATAGCTACTTTAAATACTTAGTTATACCTTTTAGGCTCGCTAACGCCCCAGCGACGTTTTAAGCGTATATTAATAGGGCTTTTATAGGGCTTATTAATATTTTATATATTATCTATCTTAATAATATCTTAATTTATAGCGCGAACCCAGCGGACTACTAGCGGTATATTTAGTAAGTACTAGAATAATTACGTTAGTTCTCGCTTTTCGCTAACCTAAAGAAGTATTAGTTTAGTACTAAACGGGTTGAATTTCTTAGATTTATTATATCTACTAATAGCGTAGTAATAGATTAGGAACGCGTAACGATAATTAGGGAATAGCTTAGGCTAGAGACCTTTTAAGATATATAAGTCTTCTTAGGCTTTATAAATTTCTACCGGCGGTTTATTTATAATTACGCTGCTATTTATCGCGCTTTCCTAAAAGATTATGTTATTAGCCTTATAGCTAGTTTTGCGCTATCAGCAGGCCCCAGCCAAATCAGGGTCTATATCCTATATTAATTGCGGACCCTGAAATCAGCTAAATTAGCAACTTAAGGTAAATAATAGTAGTATCCGCAACCTCGAATTACTACACTAAGTATCTATAACGTTAGTATTAATAGTTACTTTACTAAACTAATATAGTAATCGCGTAATCCTTCTAGAATACGAATTATATACGCTTAGCTAATATATTAATAATATTAGTAATAGGGAAGTCGTCTAAGTTAGATAGTTTAGATATATCCTCCGCTATAGTAGGTTTATTCGAGTTAGATAGTTTAGATATATCCTCCGCTATAGTAGGTTTATTCGAGTTGGATAGTTTAGACATATCCTCCGCTATAGTAGGTATATTCGAGTCGGATATCTAGATTAGACCCGCAGGCAGTATTATCTAAGCTATACGATAATTACTTTTATATTATATATTCAATAGCTATATATTCGATTGCTAATAGCTTAATTCCGTTAGGCTTCCTCCCGCCTAAGCTTTATACTTTATTAATCTATCCTCTATCCCCTCCGTAGTATCCTTAGTAGCCTACTCCTTAAGTTCTCCTATTAGAGTAATATTTAAATATACTATTTTATTATCTATAATCTACCTTTCTACTAACTTACTCTACTCTTCTATATCTATAATACGATTCTCTTCCTAAAGCTCCTTACTTATTTATAGGCCGGCCTCCTTACGTATACGCTTAAAGTCCTATATTAAAAATACTCGGATTTCTGTTATATCTATTAAGTTATAACCGTAGGTAAGGGAAGCTAAAAAACTGTTATTATTTCCAGACTCTAAATTAGTCTCGTTGAGATACCTATTATTAAATAGTTCTTTAGTCTTAATTTTAGTATTAGCTGATAATATATACCTATAATTATATCTTATATATACTATATATTCTTTATCTCTTCTATACTCTTCTTTTTAGCCTATTATACTAGTATTATCTATTCCTAACTCCTCTAGAACGCTCTAAAAGTCTGGTTAATTCTTTAGATCTTCTAGGGAATTCTTAAACGTATTAGTAACTAGTAGTCGACGGTTCTTACCCTACCTATTTATATAGTAGTAGTCTATTATTTAATAATAAAGTATTCCTATAACTATCCGCCTTCTAAAATCACCTATATTATACTATACGTTTCTTATATATTCGTATATAGCTTAAGGTTTTATTAGCTTATAGGTTATTCTTTAAGTATTAGGTTAACTTACTACTAACTAATATACTATCCTATCTCTTAATCCTACGGGAGCTATATTCGTATTCTTCGAATATATAATAAAGCGCTATTATAACGAAAATAATAGCACCAGCGGGTAAAGGTTTCTATAGATCTATACTCTTATACCTAAGTCTAATACCGCTTATTACGCTAAAAAAGAAAATATAATATAGACTTATTATAATTACCGGTACTAAAAAATAACCCTTATCTTAGACCTATTAGCTATATATTTCGTTCTTATTTAGGAAAGAAGAATACTTATACCTTTCTCTAGATCTGCGAAAGTGAATTATATATTAAATAGTAGGTTCGATATAATATTCTTCCGGTCCTTAATTATTTAGTATAGCTATTCTACTACTGTTTTAACGGTTAATCTTATTCTCCTTATTATAAAACTTCTAAATTCGCTTAGGCTATCTAAAAGCTGCGAAAATATTAGCTAATACGCAGTATTAGATAAATAGGTAGGGGTTTAGGAGTATTAACCTTATAAGCTTCTTTAGGAGTTAGTATATTACTAGAGGTATCTAGATTACTAATAACTTAAGGCCCCTTCGTCCTTTAGAGCTTAGCCTTCTATTCTCTCTATATTCTTATTATAAGGTTACTTAGAGCTACTAGGTCTTATTCTAGCTATAGTAATAAGCTATTAGTATTATTACTGCTTATAATCTTAGAGATAAATATAGGCTTCGTTACGTAGAAGATATATTAATATTTTCGTAAGGAATAGTATCTTTACGCTTAGCGACGCCTAGAACTACCCTAAGTAATAGGTCCCGCCGCCTCCTCTATAGCTGCCTCCTTATATTTATCTTTAGGTTTAATATTAGATATATATATAGGTATAGGTAACGAAGTCGATAATAGTCTAGGCTATATCCTTTTAGATAACGGAACTTAATCGTTAGGATTAGATAATTATCCTATAGTTATAGTACTAGAATTCGGCCGCTTGCGCTATATAGGTAGTATAGTACGGGTTAGCTATCGCTACTTATATTATACCGACTATAATAATTAGTTAGTATAAGACCTATATACTAAGGTATATATACTATTAATCTATCCTTCCGTCTGCTAATTATATTCTCTCTCGATTTTTAATATTTCCTACTAGTATATTTGAACCTATCGGTTATTATCTATTAGGGTATTTAGGTAGATCGTTTAGTACGCTAGCTATTCTACTCTATATATAAAGATATTCGGTGTTATTATCCCTATACTATCGGCTGTTTCAGCTATATTTAATAAATACGCGTCTCTAATTTATTATTTACTAAGCTGCGTTAGTAGTTCCTAGTGTTAGTATTCCCCTAAGGACCTTATTTTATAGTATAGTTCTATATTATTTCCTTCTTTCTATATTAGCGTGTTAAATATACGCGTAATATTAATAGGTAACTTACGGTCTTCTTTTAGGTAATACTTATATCGCTTTATAATATAGTATTAATCCTAGACGTTAACGGCTGCGTCGGTTTACGCTATATAGTTAATAGGTTATATCTATTATTACGTACTAATTATACTTATAATAGAGGTCTAATTTATTATATAAAAGCTTATCTTTTCTGTCTCCTAAATATAAAGTTATCTAACGGACTAAATATAGGAGTAGAGGAAAGTTATACGCCTATAATAATAGTAGGTACTAGTTTCTTTATAGGGCTAGTTATAGGGTTATTAGAGAGTATATTAATATTATTAATACTAGTTATCTTTAAAGAGACCTCTTCTTTATATATTTATTTAGAGGTATCCTCGCTAAGGTTATTATTATATCTTTAATATTTCCTAGGCTCTACTACTCTATTACTTTCTTTAGTACTTCTCTTAGGCCCTAGCTACTTTTCTTTAATAGCCTTAATCTACTAATATATTAATACTTAGAATAAGTTACTTAGTTTGAAGTATACCTTTCGCTTATTCGCTTTAGTCTCCTAGGCTTTTCTAGTAGCTACCGCTTATTCTACCTTTATCTTAGCTATTATTAGAAGATTTTTGTTATCTATCTAATATATATAAGGGTCTTCGCTAGTAATAAGGTGGTATAAGGTTATTAAGGAGTATTATCTATAATAATATAGCTAGCTGTAGGTGGCTAGATAGGCGAGGTCCTTAGAGAAGGAGGCGAAGTTTTTTAAAAAGGGGAGGCTTCTTTAGTATATTATTATCGTATTATTTTAATTAATATCGAATTAGCTTAGAGTCTATTAACTAAGTTAAATAGAAACTTAGCTAAGTCGGACTAACTTCTATCTAACTTAGATAGAATTCTATCTAAGTTAAACGAAACTATCTAAGTTAAACGAAATTTTCCTACCTTTTTAAATAGTTACTACTATAACTATACCTCTAGCTATAGTTCCCCTATATAAGACGAATATCGCTGTTTTATCTATATCCTTAATAAGTATACGCTGCCTCTACCCTATTAGCCTAGGACCTTAAGACCTTAGATACTACCTACTTAAGTATCTATTAATAAATATATACGGAGCCGGACTTATTAGATTCGCTATAGTATATTAATAATATATACTTTACCGCCGGCTCTTAAGTTATATAGGTATAATATAGAGTTATATTATCAGCTTAACCGATTAAATTAGTTCTTCGACTTAGTTAATAATAATTAGATACCTCCTTCCGTTTATAAGATATCCTATAAAGAGAATCTCTACTAGTAGATATATATTAAGCTAGCGGAACTATATCCTCTATAGCAGTAACGGTATTTAGATTTATTAGAGATAACTAATTTAGGTTAGGGAAAGTAGTAGGTAGTATTAGCTAGGTCTTTATAGTATAATTCTAAGATATAAATATTATATTAGTAGTCTTAAGTCGAATAGTATAGTTTCTCTATACTCTCTAATTCGAACGACGGGGTCTGCTATTTATAGTATTTAAACTAGTCCTTAAATTTATACCTTCTATCTTTACTATTACTACTAATTAACCCGCCTAAAGTATTAAATCCTATAGTACTATATCTAGTCCGTATTTATATTTACGCTTCTAAAGGTATAGGTAAGGGGGGAATAAAATAATTATAGTTTCCTTATTAGTATATCTATATAAATAATTTATCTCGCTTTTTAGAATATATAGTTAAGCTATACCGTAGCTATTTACTAAGAAAATACTTTTTAAACTACTAGAATAAGGTTAGTATACGGTTAAGGCGGAATAGTAGAGGAGATATAAACTTACTACCGCTAGAATATATATAATAATAGGAGAGCTAGTAAATATAACTAGTTTCTCTAGTCGCCTATAGAGATCTTCCCCTAGTAAGTTAATTAACTCTTTAAGTTTTACTAACTTTAGTATATTAGCGGTGAGTTTATTAATATATTTAGTATAAATACTATCTAGCGGTATCTTAGCCTAATTCTATATTAGGCTAGCTAACTTTATAAAATCTGCGTAACCCTTACTATTATAATATAAATCCCCCCCTTTAAGCTTATTCTAAGTAAGACTAAGGTTATTAAGCTAAGCGAGTCCTAGAAGGCTTATAACTATAGTAATAGTATATAGTCTATATATATATTTAAAGTAGTTAGTAGTTATTAGCGTAGGTATCTCCTTACTAGTAGTATAAGTAATTAAGTATTCTTTAGTATATTTAGCTTTTACTATATCTTAGATTCTCTAGTCCTTAGCGCGAAGAGCTGTCTTTTATACTAATAAAGGCGGGTATATAATATAATAAATCTTATAGGGAGGTAGTTATACTAGATTAGTAGTCCTAGAAATATCTTAAGTATATAGCGTCCTATTCTTAATATATAGATAACTAATATTCTATTTATAGGCTAATAGAAATATATTATAATAACTCCGTAGCTTATTAGAAATATTACCCCCTAAGTTAAGATACTTAAGTTTAAGTCTCTTAAGACGAATATTCTCCGCTTTTTATACTTTCTTAAATATAATCTTATCTTCTATTATAGTTATATCCTCCCTCTTTTTAGCTTTAATCTCTCTAGCGAGAGATTAGTAAGTCTAGTAGTATTAATATTATTATATATTCTACCTATATAGGTATAGATATACTATAGCTTTAATATTAGATATTAAGTATTAATTATTTTAGACTATTCCCTTAGCTAGTTCCTAACGACTTTAGCTGGTATAATAACTAAAACGAACCCTTTCTTCGCTAATTTAGTCTAAAAGGCTGCGCTTTTCTCGATTTTCTTAATATACGGATAACTAATATCCTATTAATTAGCGGAGGGATATATATTATTACCGCTCTATACCTTTAACTTCGAAGGTAGGAGATACTTAGTATAATAGATTAACGCTTCTAGAGTAGTAGTTATAGATAGCGTTAGAGAGCCTATTAGTACTTTAAACCTAATTATTAGCTAGTATAATAATAAGAATAAAACCTTTCTTCGCTACCTTAGTTTTAAAGGCTGCGCTTTTCTTAATTTTCTTAATATACAGATAACCGAAATCCTATTAATTAGCGGAGGGATATATATTATTACCGCTCTATACCTTTAACTTTAAAGATAGGAGATACTTAGTATAATAGATTATACTATTCCGCCTCTTTAGCTTCTAGGAGAGTAAACCTAAGCTAATTTATATTTAATAGCTAACTATAGATAGCGCTATACTATCTATTCTTAATACTATTTTATTACCTAATAATAATATTCTATTACTGTATTAAGGTTATTTTTAATCTTAGGTTTATAAAATCTTTTAGAGAGAATAAGGTAAGTTAAGATCTACTCTATAAATTAAATTATAATTTTAGAGTAGAGTACTTATTATTAGTATATTTCTAGTTAGATCTTTTATATACTAGGCTGCGTAATCTATATATTCTATATATAGCGCTATTATAAAATAGTCTTAGCTATATATAGTTCCTATATAGGTGGCGTATTATAGGATTATTTAGAAGGGTGCCTAATCTTTTTAAAAAAGTAGACTGAATAGAAGAAGTTCCCTAAGGCGCCTAATAACTACTATAATTTATAATAAGGATAGATATTATCTCGCTTATCTCTTTAGGTATTAGTAGAGCCTCTCTTAATCTTTTCAGCCCTCCTAGCGCCTTTAAGTTACCTTTAATTAAGAGGTAGTAGTATAATAAGCGTATTATATAATATATAGCTTAGATTTAGGTTAGTTTAACTTAGTTGGTATAGGATATATTATATAAGGCTAGGGTAGTATTTAGTAGCGGGAAAATAATAAGGTAGAGGTTAAAGTACTTATATCTAATCGCGATCCTACTATTCTAATACCTCTAGATCTTTAGTAGCTACTCTATTTGCTACTACCCTAACTATCTTAATATTATATAACTTTAGAACCCTACTATTATAGGCCTTATTAATCTTTAATACCTTCTCCTTATCCTCTTCTATAGTATCCCCTTCCTCCTCTTATACCTTCTCTTCCTAATTACTAGTACAGCCGCCGTTATTTATATTAGAATAGATAAGTATAGGATTATTTAAAGGCTAGGTAGGAATACTAGTAGGCTCGCTTAATTAAGGGGGAGAATTTATAAGGCCTTAGGGCGGGGGATTTAGTAGAAGAGGTAGTAGAGTCTTCGCGTAGAGGATTCTATATATTATAGGTTTTCCCTTTAGGTCCTACTATAAGAGAAGAATATTTTAAGCGGTAGGAGATAGTAAATATACCTTAGTAAGGTTAATTTAGATAGGCTATATTACCCTTAATAGATACTATTATACCTATTAGTAAATATCCTAACTATTTATTAATATACTATAACTAACGGAATACCCCTCGTATAATATAAAGCTCGTAGCGCTAGTAACTACGCGAATATATATTATAGATTATATTTTATAAATCTTTATCTATAGTTATCTCTATAATCCTATTAGCTATATAGATAAGGGTGCTCCCCTAGGTATTATCTTTAGCAGTCTAGAATTTCTTAGATACTAAGAACCGGATTAGAGTATTATAACTAAGCTAGTCTTAGAGCTAGTTAGCGTTAGTAAGTGAAGTATTATGTATAATATACTATAGTAGGATAAGATAGAATTTATTATCGAGTGTGTAACTAATTTTAAGGATAATATAAGGCGGGTAGGTATTGTCTAGGACTAGAGCTAGTACGAAGAATAGTCTAGTATAATTAGGTTACTTAGTATAGGTATTATTATATTTATACTTTTTTAAACTGAATGAGTTATAAGACTCCTCTAAAGGTTATTTACTAGTATATTAGTTAGCTACTCTAAGTGCTTTATTAAGTAGTCTTATAAGTATACGTATTACTTCGTCTCTATAAGGTAGTATATAGTCGGGTAGATTAAAGTTAGTAGTAATAGTATTAAGGACCTTAGTAAGGTCCTAGCTAGAACCTTAAAGATTTCCGCCCTAAATAGCGGTACCCTATAGGCGGTTTTTAAGTACTTAACGGAGGGTACTAAATAAACTATTACTATATTATAAGCCTTTATAGATATTAGGGAAGTTCTATAGGATTCTAGTTAGACTGCTAGACTTTAGCTTATTAATAAGCGTATAAAAATTAGCCTTAGTTAGCGTAGGCTTTAGCGTTATATTAACTTAAGAGTTAATTTAAGAAGGATTAGCGGTAACTCCTTTAGTCTATTAAGAAAGCTAGTAATTGTCTATATAGTATCTAAGAATTCTAGCAGTCCTAGGTTAATCCTTTAGTTATAGAAAGTATTATAAGTTAGTCTTAGAAAGAATATTATAAGCTTTAGATCCTAAGTTACTAACTAGCCGATCTCTAAGCCTATATTAACCTCAGTTGGCGTAGGCTTTAGTATTATATTAATATAAGGGTTAATCTAAGAAGGACTAGCTATATTAGATAGTATTATAGATAATTCTAACGCGTCTATAATAAGAAGAATAATAATAGTACGAATAAAGGAGGAAGAAGTTAAGTATTCTTCGCTAAGTTAGAGAGAAGAAGAATACTAGAGTATAGAACTTAGTAGTATTAGCGTACTATAATTAACTAGGTTTACTAATATACTACGGAAACGGATGTAAGGTATACCTATTATTTAATATTTTACGCGGGCCCGCTGTTTTACTAGAGTATAGTTAGTAGGAGCGCGATTAAAGTAAAGGGCGAGATATATAGTACCTTATATATACGCCTTAATATAAAATAAGATAGGATTCTCGCTTCTATTATATATCTATAAGGTAGCCGCCTTAAATTTGCGGGCGTAATTAACTTCGACGTTATTTTTACTAATATAATAAAAAATCCGGTCTATTAAGCTGTTATAGATACTATTCTTATATAAGACCTCTTTAAATATTCTAAATTTAAGCTTATCTAAGGTAATACTAGCTAGAGGTTTTTTCTCCTTAATAATATTAGAGGCGAAGAAAAGTGTATCTGCTATTATCTCTATTAACTAGATATAGAATCCTATTTTACTAAAGGTAAGTAGACGCGTTATAGATAGAGTACTATCTATAGAGTAAGACTATATGGTACGCCTTCTATAATTACGATAGTAATTATAGGTATTATTAATCTTTCTAGCTATACCTAATTTATAACTCTCCAGCTAGTATTAGGGGATTATAGGTATAAAAACGGAGGGGAATACTATTTCTAGCTACTATAAGGCCTCGCTAAGTTTAGCCTAGTTCTCTAGTATCCTTAGGGACGTACTAATAATATATCTCCTTTCTATCTCTTTCTTTAATACTATTCGAATCTCCTTATAGTAGGCCTATTCGACTATAAGGCTACGCGAAATAACTGAGACCGTCTAATTCCTAGGGTTAGTGTTATTGTAGAATTTAGTAGAAGGTAAAGAGGCTTAAGAGGAGGGGGAAACGGCGGCGGCGATAGCTAGCGCCTTATACTAGTATTCTATAGCGGGTATATATATATAAGATAGAGTATCGACTAATATATCGGTAGTAAGAGATAGGTATATTAGAAAGGATTAAAAGGGTAATATAGAATATATAAAGAATAATTCTAAACTACTAGGCCTACTTAGGATTAGCGTATAATAAGTAATATCTAACTTAAACGCTAAGTATATTAAGTACTATTTAACTTAATATTAAGAGTTACCCGACTTGAATAGTATCTAATACTTTATGTTATTCGACTTATAGGAGGCTCTTCCCTATATAATATCTATATTAAGCGCGGGCCTAGCTACTTAACTTTTAAGTAGCTATCCCCCTTTATTTAATAAATTAAATAGCTTACGCTTAGCTTACGTTTAGACCCTAACTCCTAAATTAGAGCGTCTAGGTTAATAACGAATAATATTTCGTTAATATATATATTATTCTTTCCTTCACTAGCTAATATAGCGCTCGTAAGACTAAGCTTACTAGAAGGCTCCTATTACTTTAAACCTTATATTAAAGTTATATCTATATTACCTATTCTTACCTATATAGTATTAGTACTAGTCTGCACTCCTATATAGTTCTTTATATATAGCGCCTCCTCCTTCCTATACTATCAGCGCTATTATTTATAGTTATAATACCCTTAGTTAGATATAACCTAATTAGGATAATAGAGCTCGCCTATTAGAGCTAAAGGCCGCTTCCGCTTCGGATTAAAAACTAGTAACGGAGGTAGTAGATCTTTAGTAGGCGGCTTTATACTATTAAATTACTTAGGCTTAATATAGGCTTTAGATATTAGTAGAGCTATAAAGTCTTCTTTTAGGTTCGCTGACCCTATAGGGAATATAAGATATAATAGTAAAAATTTATTCTTATACTAGCTTTTAGTAACCTTTTTTAGATATCTAGCTAATCTTTATTATCTAGCTTACTTATACGCCTATCCCCTTATTATATTATCTCTACTCTATTTAAATAATACCTTCTAATCTACTCTATCTATATTATCTATAATAAAGTAGTAGTTATACGTCTTTAAATTTCGCTAAGATAGCTAAACCACCCGCCTATTATACTAAATATTATAGAATTATATCTAGTCTATATCTATATTCACACTTCTAAATATATAGGTTAGGGTAACACTAGTTCTAAGGATACGTTTCGTAGAGATAAGGAAGCGCTTATTATCCTCTTCTTAAAATAGCTATATATATAATTTATCTCGCTTCTTAAGAGGTATAGTTAAGCTATACTATAGCTATTTACTAGGAAAATACTTTTTAAACTACTAGAATAAGGTTAGTATATAGTTAAGGTAGAATAGCGGAGGAGATATAGACTTATTACTACTAGAATATATATAATAATAGGAGAGCTAGTAAATATAACTAGTTTCTCTAGTCGCCCGTAGAGATCTTCCCCTAGTAAGTTAATTAACTCTTTAAGTTTTACTAACTTTAGTATATTAGTAGTAAGTTTATTAATATATTTAGTATATATACTATCTAGTAGTATCTTAGCCTAATTCTATATTAGACTAGCTAACTCTATAAAATCTATATAACCCTTACTATTATTATATAAAGCCCCCCCTTTAAGCTCGTCCTAAGTAAGACTGAGGTAGTTATACTAAGAGAATTCTAGAAGACTTAGGATAATAGTAGTAGTATATAGCTTATAGGTATATTTAAAGTAATTATTAATTATTAGCGTAGGTATCTCCTTACTAGTAGTATAAGTAAGTAAGTATTCTTTAGTATATTTAGCTTTTACTACGTCTTAGATCCTCTAGTCCTTAGCGCGAAGAGCTACCTTTTACTTTAAATTTAGGAAGTATATAATATAACGAACCTTATATAGAGGTAGCTTAATAAACTTAGTAGTCCCTTTAATATCTCTAGTTATAGGCGTCCGCTTAATTTTAATAGAGTTTAGGATAGCCTTTATATCTATAATATTCTTATTATTCTCGCTCTTATTAACTAGATTCTTTCGCTTTTAGTAGCTAGCTGTCGTTTTTCTAACAGCCTTAACTTTAGTATAAGTTAGATATTAATAATCCTTATAATCCTCCTACTACGGCTACTCGATTATACGGATTATAGCTATATAGTTACCTAGGTCGTATATCTAAGGTATAGTAGAAAAACCCTATACCTAAGGTAAGGATATCCTATATAGACTTATACGCTAATTATCTATATAAGTATTATTTAATTCGTCCTCTAGTATTTTAGTAAGAACTTAGGTATTAATTTCGTTCTTAATACCTAAGACTATCTTAGGATACTCTCTATTAAGGGTTCGCGTCTTATAGAACTTATTAATAAAGATTTAGCTAATATAGAAATTATAGTTATATAGAGATAGACCCTAAGGGTCTTATAGCACTTCTATAATATACTTTTTATATAATCCCTTTATAATTAATAGGAGAAATTACTCCTATTTATCTTTAGCTTTTCCGGCTTTATTATATCTTAGTAGTTTAGTATTTTCTCTTATAAGTAGGGTAGTATTAATATTATTATAGGTTTTACCTATATAAGTATAGATATACTATAGCTTTAATATTAGATATTATATATTAATTATCTTAAACTATTCCCTCAGCTAGTTCCCGACGACTTTAGCTAGTATAATAACTAGAACGAACCCTTTCTTTACTAATCTAGTTAAAAAGGCGGCGCTTTTATTAATATATAGATAACTAATATCCTATTAGTTAGTAGAGGGATATATAGTATTACCGCTCTATACCTTTAACTTTAAGGGGGGTAGATACTTATTAGAATAGGTTAATACTTTAAATTATTTAAGATTTTAATAACCCTTATAATATATTTTAGATACCTTGCGCTATCGTAATAAGAGTTAGCGCTTAAGGATATATATAATAAAAATCGTAAGTATTTAGTTTAAGTTAGATATTAGTAGGTTCTCTTAAAAGCTAGGAATTAAATAGATATAGACCTTTTTAAATTTAGGATTATCCCTATTTATATCCCCCCCTTACTAGTACGCCTTCCGCCGTATCTAAGCGGTATAATATAGCTAATAGATATAGGGTTTAATCTTTATTATCTAGCCTTCTAAGTCTACTATAGATAATAGCCCTTAGAGGGTTTAGGTATTATTAATAGATTTGTTTCCCTCCTTAAGCTGGAATAATAATTCTATATACTACTACGTAGTATCTAACTATTATAGTTAGTCTTTAACTTTAGTTATATTAACGCTAGGGTGGTATTTAGTAGCGAGTAAATAAGAAGGCGGAGGTTAAAATACTTATATCTTATCCTAATCCCCCTACTCTAAAGCCTCTAGATCTTTAGTAGCTACTCTAGCGTTTACTACTATACCTATCTTAATATTATATAACCCTAGTATCCTACTTATATAGACCTTATTAATCTATAATACCTTCTACTTATCCTTATCTATTAAATCCCTCTCCTCTCTATTATTCTCTTCCTTATAATTTATACTACTACTACTATCCTTATAGGAGCTAATATCTATAGGCTTCTCTAGATTCCTAATAGGCGGAATAGTATACTTATTAGTAGGATTAAAAGGATTAATAAGAGGCTTTGGGGTAGACTATCTTTTAAGGGTATTCCCCTTAGGTAGTACTATAGTAGAAGGAGGTTTCGAGCGGTAAGTAATATTAAAAATACCTTTATAAGGTTAGTTTAGATAGGCTATATTACCCTTAATTAATACTATTATACCTATTAGTAAATATCCTAACTATTAATTAATATAGTATAACTAACGAAGTACCCCTAGGTTAACGTAGAGCTTATAACGCTAGTAACTAAATAAATATATATAGCGAATAGTATTCTATAGATCTAAGTTAGTAGTTAACTATATAATTCTACTAGCTTTATAGATAAGGGTACTCCCCTAGATATTATCTTCTATAGTCTAGAAATCCTTTATTACTAAGATTTAGATTAGAGTATTATAACTAATTTAATCCTATAGCTAGTCGGTATCGGTGATTAAAGTATTATGTATAATCTACCTTAGTTAGATAAGATAGAACTTATCCCTAAGCGCGTAAATAATTCTGAGGAGGATATAAGGCGGATAGGTATTATTTAGGATTAGGGCTAATATAAAGAATAGTTTAGTATAGTTAGGTTACTCTACGCGAGTATTATTATATCTAGCTATTTTAGAATTTATTAAGTTATAGGAATCCTCTAAGGGCTATTTACTAGCCTATTAGTTTACTATAGTAGGTACTTTATTTATTAGTCTTATTAGTATACGTAGTACCTTATCGTAGAAAGGGGGTATATAATTAGGAAGGTTAAAGTTAGTAGTAATAGAGTTAAGGACCTTAGTAAAGTCCTTACTATAACTCCTTAGATTTATACCCTAAAGGGCGGTACTCTAGAGGCGGTTTTTAATTACTTAGCGTAGGGCGCTAAAAAGGCTAGTATAGTACCTTAGGCCCCTATAGATATTACTAAAGTTCTATAGAATTCCTAACTTTATCTTATTAACGACGGTATAGAAGTTAGCCTCTATTAGGATAGGCTTTAGTATTATATTAATATAAGAGTTAATAAGAGGGAGACCGGCTATATTAGATAATATTATAGATAATTCGGAGGGGCGGGTGATAAGAAGAATTTAGGGATAGTATAAGTAGATTAGGGAAGAACTTTAGGATAGTATAAATAAAAGAAAGAAAGGTTAAGGATTCTTTACTTAGGATAGGAAAGGGTTAGGGATTCTTTACTTAGGATAGGAGGAATTAAGGATTATTCGCTAATTTAGAAGGACTAGTAGGTAGTAGGGATTTATACTAGGGTTTAATTTATAATAGCGATTAGTTAGTAGTTAGTAAAAGTAGTAAGTAAAGGTAATACTAGTAAGGTAACTACGTCTCTAAATAGGTAAACCTTAATATAATTAGGCGATATAGGCTATTCTCTATAGAAAAGTATGTTATAGTAGTAAAAAGTAGGTAAGTTAAGCTACTAAAAGATTAAAAGTAGCGAGCTTAATATAATAGATAGAGATATTAATTAAGAGCGGAACTTATATATATATAGTATATAGAAAGCGGATAGCTGGTTTCTAACGTACTATATCTAGCTTTATACTTAATATATAATATCTAATAAAGATAGAGTGTTATAAATTATTATCTACTCGTAAAGCTTAATTAGCTTTCTTATTCTATTCTTTAAAATATAAATCTTAGTTAAGTACTCTTATATAAAAATAGTCTAAGTTCGACTTAGACGTATATTTTAGTAATAGGGATATATACTATAAGGTTTATAACTAATTATATTTCCTAATAAGATAAGTAAGTAGGGCGTTTATTAAATATATTATATAGAAAGAAAATCCCCTTAAACTATCTATTAATTAACGCCTTTTATAGGATAATATCCTACTATATATATATTATAAGGCCAGCGATGGAGACACACCTGTACGCGGTGCTAGCTACGAACCTGAATACCTATTTAAAGCTGAGATATCTCCCCTAATATATTACAGGTTAAACGATATTAAGACGTCGCGTAGTTACTGAGAACTCCGTATAGAGTTTTTCGGGTAACGCGATAATACCTACCCTAACTCTACTATAACTATTATACCTCCCCTATAATTAAGACTAGACAGCAAGAATTAGTATTAGGTATAGTATCTCAGCCTAATAAGTAAAGAGTATAAGTAACACCTACCTAACCGTTAATTCGAAAAATCTAATATCTACGTGCGCTTAATACGTATCCACCGGTTAAGACTAACGCGCAGTCTATCCTAGGGGAAGGCTAGGGTTATAGGTATACAGGACTAAGAGAAGGATATACTAAGTTATAAATTAGAAGGCGTATTTTAGAAAAGGACGGCCCCTATCTAAGTAGCTAGGCGAGCCTTTAGTATAAGCAGCGCCGTATAACTATAATTATAAGCTAAAGGGTTAGCTCCCCCCTAAAGTAAAGTATATAAGGATAGAAGTAAGTATTATCTAATACGACCGGCGGGATATTATACTATCTAATTCTTTATACAAGTATAGGCCTCCTAGGCGGTGTATATAGCTTCCCCCCTTTCTTATATCCTTAACCAGTAAACCACCGAACAGCTAAATCCAGTACTACTACGGATACTAATAAACACTACTAATTAGCGCTAATAACTTAAACCCTTATAGGACGGCTATATACCCCCTCCTCCCCCCCCCCCGTATTAATATAGTAAAGGTTAAAGAAAGTTATAGGGCGCTCAGCGCTATAATAAAGTCGAAGGATATAAAAGAATACAGTAGGGTCCTTAAGAGCTAAGTATAGTACAAAGGGCGTATATTATAGTTAGTATTAGAAATAATGTTATAGAGCGCTCGGTATAATATTAAAGAACACAGTTAAGAGTTACCGGTGTTAAGGAGGCCTAGGGTATAATCCCTAGACTAAAAGTAATTATATTATTAAGGATAAGCGGGAGTTTTTATCTAGGCACTATACTATGGTTTCTCTTACAGCTAGGAAAGGCACACTACGTGTACTATCTACTAGTTTCATAAATAATATAATAGAACACCCTCATTAGTATATATAGATACTAGAATAGGCGTATAAACCAATCAATCAATATATATTATAATTTACTTAATGGTAATGGTTAGAGATAGGCGATTTAAGGCGATATAAGGATAGATTTATCCTAACCTATAGCGGGTTAGCTTAATAGATCTAGTAGCGAATATATTTACTAATACCTACCTAAATGCGTTAATCTTAATAATAATACCTCTATATTACGCCTAAGCTAGATAGATTGATAGTATAAACGCTGCTAGAAGTAGTATAGTAGCGGAAGCGGCCTAATTAGGTATCTACTACGCTATAAGGGCTGAGACCCTAATTAGACGCGTAGGAGATAGGTACGCCTTAATAAAGATAAAGTTAAGGGCCCTACTTATAAATACTAAAGAGATAAGGTTAATATAATTAGTAATAGTCTCTATAAAGGCGAAGGTAGATAAGTCCCCTAGGAGGACCTAACTATTTTAATAGATAATAATACTTTAGGGTAATTACTTAAATTTACTAACTCTACTAATAAGATCTAGCACTAGTAAGATAAGCTAAATATAGAACTTAATTAATTAAAGTTAATAATAGTATTAAGTACTATAGGTACTATCTCTACCTTAATAGTTAGCTCTATAGAGTACTACCTATAGGAGCGAGGTACTAGTAGGCCTTTAGAGGAAGAGGATATAACCCTAGCGGAGTCTATCTCTATACCTTAGTCTAAGTCGATACCTAAGTCGATACCTAAGTTAATATCTAAGTTAATACCTAAGTTAATACCTAAGTTAATACCTAAGTCGAACTGAGACTAGTACCCTTTCTAATTAGAAGCTAATTATACCCTAGCTTTATAGATATATAACGCGCGACTATCTAGTAGTATAATAGATAATTTCTTTAAAGATACTTAATTATAACCTTTCTACGGACGCTATAGCTTTAACAGCGCTTAATAACTAAAAGTTAAGCTATATACTATTAAGTATTCCGCTGCTGCTAGTAGATAGTCTTAGCAAGCGTTTAGGGTCCTATTGATTTAACTAGACGAGGCGACTAGAATATATTATATACTCTACTTTAATATAATAGGTATAATACGAACTCTTATTAGATATAAACCTTTTAATTTAAGTATTAACTATATACTAATACGCTAGCGAAACCTTAACGGGGGTCTAATTATTAGTAAGATATATATAGCCCGTTAGTAGTAGGAGATATAAGATAAGCTCCCTAATAGCTTAATAGTAGTACTAGTTATAATATTATTAGATAAGACCTATTTATTACGGATATATAGAGATTAGTAGGCGTAGCTAGTCTATATTACTATTAGTAACCTTAATTGAGGTATTTAGCGGGTATAGGTTCGGCCGAGGATAATATTACTTAGACTAGTGCTATTAGTCTATAATAGTATAAAAGCTGAGGTATATTACTATACTATAGGGCTTATAGTTGAGGGTAAGCTAGCTAAAGTACGGATCTTACTTAATATACTAATAGTATTCTATTAAAGTACTTAAGGAGCTAGCGCCTAAGGGGATCCTTATTATATACGTAGACGGATGAATATAATAATACTACCTAATACTCGCGTCTATACTAAGCGACTATAAGGAATAAGTCCTAATAATCTTAATTAAGAGCGGTAAATACTATCCGGTCTGCTTAGTACTACTAAATAAACGGGAACGACTACGTCCCGAAATACTGTATTTAAAGCGAATACCTAAAAATACTATAGAGCAGCTATAGATATAAAAAGCGTATAATAAGAATACGCCTAAGCTTTTACTAGATATAATAGTATATAACTAGCCTAACTTTATAGACAGCTACTTCGCAGTTAATGTCTACTAACTATAGACGTTTAATATATTATACTAATTAATAGTTAAAGGGCTATTAAACTACCTCCTAGACTAGCTAAGGGAGTATATTAGAGAGGGACGAATAAAGCTTAAGGTATAAGCTTTAATTAACGCCTACTTTTAAGCTATACCTAAATTTACTAAGTTAAGGCGATTTTAGGAGTTTAGTAAGCTAAGTTAATAGATAGGAGAGGAGAGTAAAGAGATATTATAAATTATAATACCTATCTTCGCGCCTCTTTTATCCGAAAAAAACTTAGATATACTATATACGGGATAAGCTATTATTAACTTTATTATACTTATAAGATATCGATCCTACGACGAAGCGATACTAGAATATATAGACGCAGCGTTAGAAAGGATTAATCTACTTAAGGAGGTATTTCAAAAGTATAGACCGGTTAATAAGTAAACGGGCGAGTAAACCTTTAACTTTCCTAAATTCTATAGTATTAGTTACTATATTAATATAATTAGATACTACGGTCCGCTAGATAGATATAGTACCTAAGCCTTTAAAAGGGTATATCTAATATTACTTAAGAATTACTATAACTGAATAAATAAGTATAAGGATTACTAGGAGTAATTAATAGAATATTGATTGATTGATTGGTTTATACGCCTATTCTAGTATCTATATATACTAATGAGGGTGTTCTATTACATTATTTGTGAAACCAGTAGATGGTACACGTAGTGTGCCTTTCCTAGCCGCAA